>JAGFNQ010006862.1:33916-221619 GCA_024364735.1 Boesenbergia rotunda | reverse complement strand
TTGAGTATGCATGTTTTGAGTTATACATGTTCTTAGTTTTCTTTCAAGCATCTTAGTATCTCATATGATTTCATATTGTCCTAGAAGCATGTTTGCACATTTCGAGATTTTGTGAGCTAGATAATACTTACTAAGCTTTATGCTTATAGATGCATTTCCTCTTATTGCAGATAAAGGTAAAGGCAAGCAATTCTGAAGGAAGACGACGAGGCGGTGCTGAGTAGAGTGTGTGTGGTGGCTGATTATGGAGAGATCTTTGAGACGAGACAATTTAGTTATTTGAATTGCAATGTTTAAGTTTATTCAAATTTTAAGTTCTTGCTTATGGAGATTATAGAGTATTTGAGTTTTGGATAGTTTTACATGCTCAATTTCTTAGAGTAAAGATTCCATGTCATTTCATTTAGCATACATATCCTTATGATTGCATTGGATGAGTAGAAGTGTAAGTAGTTAGAGATATTGATACTTTGTTAGAAAAAAAGGTGTTTGTGCCAAGATAGTATCAATTTCCCTTTGAATCAAGTTTTTATTGCTTAAAAATGTTTAGAAAAGTTGCAATCACATTTCATAATGCATTAGCAAGGTTGTAGAACATGTATTTGGCGTTATGAATGCATAGGAGTCAAGATTGGTACAAACTCTATTGTTAAAGTTTATATAAACTTGTTTAGTTTATTTTCTTCCATAAAAGTCCTAAATTCAAGTTTATGGATTCGTTTGATTGGCTAAATTGTTTAGGAAACTGACATAGAGTATAGAAATGGTGTCGTAGTTTGATATGGCTCGAAACTGAATGAATGGTGGACTTAAGAAGCAAGAGCCGAAAACCTGTAATTCTGATTACAGGCGTACCAGTCGACTGCTACGTCACCAGTCGACTGGTACGGGCAGTTTGAGTTGGGTGAGGCTTGTTTCAATAAGTATCAACTACGAGTTTTGAGAAGGAAAGTGTGATATGGTAGCATGCATGACTACTTAAGTTAGAATATAATTGTTAGAAGAATTTAAAAGAAAAAAAAAAGATTTCCGCATTTTACTTTTAGTCATGTATAAAAGTTGAGAAGTAGAGGAAAGTAACGGTCCGTCTAAGGCAGTAAGAAGGCGGGTCGCTACAATACGGGCGCCCGATACGCTGGGGGCGCCCCTACAAACTCGGTCAAACCTTATCCCCGCGTCGACCTCGCCGCGGCTGATAAAACTTCTGACCAAGGGGCCCCGGACCTCCCGGGCGCCTGAGAGAAGGCTTATCTTGTGTTTCGACCTCGAAACAACAAAACATCTTTCAACTTGGGTGCCCCGGACCTCCCGAGCGCCCTGCTCGAAGCCTATTCTGCTTACCACACGAAACTGCCACTTTTCTTCTTTAGCTTGGGCGCCCCCATCATACTGGGCGCCTGGCTTCAATGTTTTAGCCCAAAACTGGGTTTTACACTCTGATCTGGGCGCCCCCATCAGTAGGGGCGCCCGGGTTGGCTGTTTTCCAGCCTCTTGCCTGCTTTGTCTCCGGTTCTTAGTACCTGCAAGATACACAAACACAAAGCATATATATATACAATGTTAGTCTTAAGGACTTGGTTCGGACTTTGTGTTAAATACTGAATTTTTAAAGGTTGGAAAAGATAAGTTTAATAAAGGACCTGGTTGTAAATAATGAAAATTTTAGGGCTTATTTGCAAAAAACAAAATAAATATAAAAGCCCTAAGTTTCCTTCTCCTGCGCCGATAACTCTTGAAACCGCCCCTTTTGGTTTTTGCCCGACGACGCCGACCCTGTCGCCGTAGCCCGCACGCGCCGCAACCAGCAACGCCGCCGCCCTTCGTTCCCAGCGAGCGAGCGTCACCTTTCCTTCCCTTCTTCTTCTTCGCTGGTTTCGATGCCGAGCTGAGCCCTAGCCGTCGCCTCTGCCTCGACGCCGAACCCTAGACGACGCCGCCGCAACCTTTGTCCAAGCGAGCGACACCACCGGGAGCGAAACCACTGGGATTCCTCCTCCTCACTTGATCGACGCCGGTGATCTCCTTTCTTCTTCTTGAATTGCGCCGCCGCCTTTCTGTGATGGTCGTTTGCCGCCGCCTTTCTGTGATGATTGCTTGCCCTTACTTGGAGAAGCCTGATCCTGATCTCTAGCGTCAATCAATTGGCTCTATCAAGCATCAGGTAACAGATAGCAGTAGTCGTTGCTTTCTTGTGTTGCGGTAATAGTAGTGTTGTTTCAAGAGGTAGTTTTCTCTTCATTTAATCTGACAAGGGACACAATTTAATTTGACAAGGGGCACATAGCTCAGCGACAGTAACCAAAATGTTCCAGAGTAGAGTTTATTAATTAACAAAATGGACTTGAGATAGAGTTCCAGATTTTTAAGATGACTAAGACACTATATTGTGGTAGACAGTTTTCTCTTGGCATAAACTAAGTTACTCGGAATGATTGGAGATGTAATCATTTTATTAGGAGTAATAAAATAACTGGAATAGTTAGGGTTAATCCTAAATACATTGGGATTGCTAGATAGATAGTTTATATGTGGGTAAATAGCTAAACTGTGTTTTAAATGCAGGACCTTGAATTGGGACTCGTTTAGTTGATCGTGGAAGGTTCTCGTTTACGAACTTCTACAATTAAAAGGCGGGTACTTCTCCTTTGTACTCGAATAGTTTTCTTTACCTTAAAAACATGGCTATATTATGTCTGATAGGTTGCTTGACCTTGTTCTTTGTCGTTGTTATTTAAACATCGCAGTTGAGACTTATTCTTCGTTAATCTTCGAGTATTCCCAAATTCGTATCCGTACAGCCTCTGTTGGTTTTCTGTTCTGTACAGTACCGCTTGTACGTGAGTACTTAGAAGTCCATTAAACACAATTAGGTTATTTGGCATTAGAAATATCCTACCTATTAGTGTAGGTGCATAATCGTTGGTTTTCGATTTCTGATTTGTTATATTGATGCATCGTATATTCGTTGGATTTTACTGCATCGTTGTTTCTCCGGTTGTTCGTGCATCGTATAGCATGCACTATACTTGCACGTTGCATACTAACGACTATTGGGCTTACATTTGGTTAAACCGTCGTTAGTCATATTGTTGCTCTATTCACTCAACCACTTGTTATCGTGGTAGTTATTAGAGCGCGAGCATCTGTCCTGTTATGCCAAACAGTGACACCCTCACCGTTTTTTTAGAGGGATGAGCTGTTGGTGGCTCACCCTCACCGTGTTTGTTTTTGAGGGATATTGTAGCTATTGAGAGCTCCCCCGATGTACCAGGGTCTGGAGTGTGGACTCCCCAGCATCCTGTCCACTCAACCACGCCTTATGTGGTATTTGTTGTTGGAGTGCGTATAGTTGTCACAACCCTACCCACTCGGTCACACAGATGGGATGTGTTGACGGCTTGACTGGCGTCAGGGGTGACACATGTCATTGCATCATGTGCATACGTATTTCGTTTATGCATTTTCTTGTGATTGTTGCATTTATATGAGCTATGGTTGTTGCACATGATTTACATGCATGTATATCTTGGCTTTATTGTTATTGCAACATTTTACACCTGTTTAGTTATTATTCGGTTTTATACCATGTAGTATTATACTGGTTATGCATGATTAGGTAAATTCTATAATTCTAATGGACTGTACACTGTTGATTTTCTCTACTCTGTTTATCCTTATTATGCCATGCTTATTTGTCTATTCATATACCCGCAGAGTCCGCCCGGACTCACCACCCCTGCTTTCCTTTTTGTTGTTTCAGATAGTAGGTAGAAGTATTTCTTGGATCCAGGAGAGGATCCAGTTGCCGGTCCCCAGTGTCGAGTTGAGTTATTTTTCGATATTCGGTTTAGTTGTTGGTTTTCAGTACTTGTAGTTGCATTTTATTCATTATCGAGTTTTGTCGTTATCAGAGTCTTTTGGTGTTCTCTTAGAATTGTAGTTCTTTTAAGTTTAAGGTGGCTGAGCCACCCATTATCTCTTATTCTAATATAAACTGCGTGGTTGTGTTTATGTCTATATATGTGATGCTAGCCGCATGTGGCTAAGTTATATGGTGAGATATATGTATAATTGCCCCCATATTGTCCGCCGTACAGGGGAGATGTTGCCCGATTTTCGAGGAAGCATATGCCTCTGGGGGCGTGACACTTCGGATTTCCATGAAACCCTAGGTCGAACCGACGCAAGTTCCCACCCCCGAGAACACGCCTTTCACCTACTCCTCTCAAGAGACGGTTGCCACCCAGTCCTTCGGGTGGACTTTTGCTTAGCTTCCGATACTTCCAGAACTCGAGACGCCCGAACCCTGACTCGTCTCTACTCCTGCACTTAGTCATCACTCAGCTAAGTTGCTCAGTCTCTCGGACCAAGACTTCGTGCCCAAACCCTAAGTTCAGGACTTCGGTGCCCAACCCTCGACCAGGTCTTCTTGCCCAATTCCTGAAGTAGCAGTTAGCACGTCCTGAGCCAGGTTCAAAGCCACCCGATTGAATCGATGGATATAGTCCTTCAACGATTCTTTGGTCTTTTGCTTGAGGGTGAACAAGTTCAAAGCCGTCTTCTAGTATCGTCGGCTGCTGGCGAAGTGGTGTAGGAAGACAATTTTAAACTCCAGAAATGAGTTTATTGAATTTTGGAGCAGCCTCTGAAATCATCTCTCCCCTGATAAGGTGTTCAAGAAGATCCAATACTTCACACCATCTGTGTATTGGTGTTAGAGAGTCACGTTCTTGGACTTGCAGATGTGGTCTTCCGGATCTGTCTTCCCATCGTAATCAATAATTCCTTGACCGCGGAATTGCTTGGGCATGAGATCCGCTATGATGTCCAGAGAAAAAGGAGCAGATGGAGACTTTAAGTGAGCTTTGGAGGCCTCGACCTTCCCCGACCCCTCCTTCTGTCGTAAAACGCTGAAGGTGATGGAATGTGCCCTCTCCATTTCTATCACGGAATCTTACTAGGGCGCTGGAGCTATCATTGTCAGTCCCACCGGTGGCGAGACGGATCTGCGATTTCGGTGATGCGAGACCGATATTCTTGGGATTTCGGCCTGCACCGAAGCTGCTCGTCGTGAGGCACTTGCTCGATCTGATGTTGCTCCAGTGCTCCTCTGATGGTGCTGGTGACTAAACTATCCAACTCCTCCCGCGTTAGAATGATGGGTTGTCCTTCTGGATCTACCATCACGATGCTCCTTCTGGTGCTTTGATGTTTCCCACAGACGGCACCAAACTTGTTCCGGAAGCGAACGACGGCGATAGGGAGTCACCAAAGTGCAGCCCACGATGACGACAATGGAGATAGGATGTCCACGCCTGCGAGATTAACACGAGCATTAAAGGGGATGCACTGAAAGATTTTCCAGTGGAGCCCTCTCCGATGCTCAAATATGAAATCTTATCTTTTTTTGGAGGACAATGAGGAATCAAGTTTGCTGTAATTTTGGAAAGTTTCCCTCCTTTACCTAGATGCCAAGGCATCTTATATACCAGAGGTTTTTATTACACGTGTCCCCACGTTCTCCTCCATGTTCCTTAATTATCGATTACTTGATAGATATCATTTCTTTTGGTAACGACCACTACGATCATTAAGACCTTAATTACCGTGCGTTGTGAACAATAATTATCCAATGACTTTCTTGTTCTGGAAGAAGGAACGGATACTTGAAGTCAGACTTTCTGATTCCTATGTTGGTCTTTGGGCTCCGCTCTCCCGAGTTAGTCTTGGAGTCTTATCTCTCGAGCTGACCTTGAGACCTTTATATATTTTTCCGAGCTAGTCTCCGGAGCCTGATTCCCGATCTAACTTCAGGGGTTTTCTTCCATTCTCTCGAAGTAGTCTCAGGAGCTCGATCGACGGTCTGACCTCGGGGCACTGGTTTGGCAGACCCTGTCACGTAGCTTTTCCGTATCACGTGTTCATCTGGGATGCTCATCCCTATCAAATGCTCTTAATTTTTTTTAATCACTATAAAATAATTTAGAACCAGGCAGCAGACAAATTGAACCTGGGGTGACCGACCCGGCCCCACGGAAGTTTCCCACCGGTCACCAGGGTAAATCGGGAAACGCTCGCGGTGGACAGTCTAGAAGCCCAGCGTCCCAGGGTTCGCGCCCCATTTGGAGGAAAAATTCTTGCAAAATATACCGTAGCTGGGGATCAAACCGTAGATGTCTAGGTTAACTACTAGCGACCCTACTGCTGCACTATAAAATAAGGTATTTAGGTTAAACATTTGGATGATCTTTATTGGCCAAAATATCATACAAGACCTCAGCAATATCGCATATAACTTTAGAATTATCTCGAGATATAGTTGACTTGATTATTAGGAGATAGGTATTATTATAATAGATAAAGTTTGAATTTTAATAAAATCGGAAAAAAATATCTTCCCCTAGCTATTATGATTAATTATAACTTTTTAATTTACCTTTTCACACATCGACTGCGTAAAACTACTTGATGACAAATTCCACTTCCACTGCAACAATACTCTTTGAAAATAAAGTGTCTTTAATAAATACTTTGGAAATAAAGTGTCTTTAATAAATTAATACTTTTTAGATATAAAGTGTCTTTAATAAAGTGTCTTTAATAAAGACATAGGAATATTTTGGAAATAAAGTGTCTTTAATAAATTAATATTTTTTAGATATAAAACCTAAAATGTTACATTTCATATAGAGTTACGATAGAAAGTGTAAAATCATAGCGTGAAATTCAATGTGAATGATGTGATATTTTTTATGCACAAGTTTGATTATCGCTTAGACACCGATGACGATCTTCGATCGCCGTCTCGAATAAAATTATAACTTGGGGGCACGATGAACCCGTCAAAGATCGTTGTAATTAGAATGCTACGTCATTCACGTTGAGTTTTACGTTAAAAATTCAGATTGTCTATTATTTTTGTTTCATATAATGTTTAATATTTTTTTAAATAGCCTTAAAGGCGTCATTAAATATCTTTAAAACCACTATTTTATTATCAAAATACACCATCGGATTAAACAAATTAAATGAGTATATAGTCGTTCTCATATTATGATGCAATAATAAAATATTTTTACAGGATTAATAAATCAATTATTAATTATGATGTACTACCGAATTAATTTTTTGAAAAATAACTGGATTTGGAGGAAAACAGGATAGAAAATGTGAAATTTTAATGAATAATATAATGAGTAATGATTTGAAAAGTAAATTTGGGAGAGTGAAAATTATAGTGAATAACGTACAGTTAATGTATACATGTTCGATCGTCGATCGGACACTACTGTCGACCTCTGATTGTCGTCCCGAATCAAACTATACCTTGGGAGGACGGTGAACTTGTCAGGATCGCCAGCAACGGTGAACCCATCGAAATCGACGGTCAATGATACTAGATCGCAATTGTGGCGATCCCCGACGGATTCACCGTGCCTCCCAGGGTATAGTTTGGTTCGGGGTGGCGGCCGAAGACCGCCAATAGTGTCTGATCGACGATCAGACGTCGGACGTGCCGTCGATTGACGGTCAAAATTTTCACTGAGATATTCATTTTTACTGTGCATATCATTACTCTAATATAATATTTCAATTGTAGTCATTCGCGAAGGATTTATCGTGTCCCCAGCTCCACCAGAGCTCATTTCTGGCATCGTGAGATCTCATTGCCCTAATTTCAAAAGGATGAACAACTTTTTTTCTCGCATCGCTTCCAAGATCGGCGACCTGCTCGAGGTGCTTGGCGCACGGACGATCAGACTACAAGATGTTGCAGCGGGATCTTCGCTGGAGGTACCGGAGTATAAATTAGAAGATATTAAAGCGATTCTGAAGAATATCAAAGCGTTGCTGTATGATTCGGGGCGTCAGATCAGGGAAGCTGCTATCAAACTGAGGCTGAAGGAGCTCCAAGATTTGATCATCGAGGTTGAAGATTCTGTGGACGATTATGAATACAAGATGTTCCAACGCGAAGCGGAATTTATAAACCTTCATGGGACAACGTTGGATAGCGAGCACGATCTTCAAGGCGAGAGATCCATATGGCGATGTTCGTCAGCGCGTTCAGTTAAAGGCAATAAAATCGAGAAGCTGAAAACTTCCGCATTTTCAAATCCTCCCTCGGGACTTGACGGAGGGGCAAAGCCGGGCTCAGCATACCTTTCAATAGATTCTTCTCCTGAACTCGACGGAGGAGCAAGTCATTCCTCGGTACTTGACGGAGGGACAAAGTCGCATACAGTAGATTTTTTATCGGAATTTGGCGGAGGAGTTGGTCATTCTTCGGGACTTGAGGGAGGGGCAAGATCCAGACTTAGCAGAAGTATAAAATCACGTACAATAGATCCTTCCCCGAAACAACAAGGAGCAAGTAGTTCTTCGGGACTTGAGGGAGGAGCAAGATCGTGTGTAACAGACCGTTCCTCGGAACTTGATGGAGGGGCAAGACATTCCCCGGGACTGGGCGGAGGGGCAAGGCAGCATACAATACACTTTTCCCTAGGACTCGGCGGAGGGGTTGCAATTCAGGTTCCAGTCAATATTGTTATCAGGTTTGTAGCGATGGAGGGCACTTTTCAAGAACTGGCACAACGCAAGAAGATCCAGAAATTCGAAAGCCGCCTGCTGCTAAGTTCGCAAGAGAAACAAAATTCTAAGAAGTCACGTTGGTCGACTGAGTTTCTTCTTCTTGCAGAGTCACCGAGTCTGAAATCAATCAAAGATTTGAGCTACTTTCCGGAGGATAGCATCCGCCGAAGCAAGCAATATGAAGCTTATGATGTTGTAACTAAACAAATCTATGGGAGGAACACTGACCGGGAGCATATCATTAGCTGGCTACTCAATACAAATTCCAGATTTTCTTTATTTGAGGATGAACGCATTAGAAATAAGTTCTCTGCTATTTCGATAGTCGGCATGGCAGGTGTTGGGAAAACAACACTAGCTAAGGAAGTATACAATGATCCCCTCATATGCAAATGCTTCAACTCAAGAGTCTGGCTTCACTTCACTGAGGAATCTGATGCTGTAAGCTTATCAAAAGCATTTTTTGTCTCTATAACTGGAAAATCATGTGATGGTAAAGAACCAGTTCATCGTCAGAGTGTTATGAAGGAAAAACTAAAGGGGAAAAAGCTTTTGCTCGTGCTGGATGATCCTCAGGAACTGAATCCGAGACTGTGGGAATACTTGCAAGTTCCCTTATCTGGTGTCAGAATGGCTAAGTTTATAATTACTTCCCGGACTGAGCTAGAAGCTAGCAAATTAAGAGGAATCGAATCTTATCCACTGGATTGCTTGAGTCTAGATCTGTCACAGGATTTATTCCAGCACTATGCATTTCGTGAATATTCCAGTTACCCACCCAAGATCATTAAAATCGGAAAATCTATTGTTCAAAAGTGCAGGGGATTGCCTATAGCTGTGAAAACTCTTGGAAGCCTTCTTGGGTATCAAATGGATAGGCAGATATGGATAGATGTTAAGGACAGTAGATTGTGGAACTTACAAGAAAATGAAACTGACATTTCTCCAGCTCTTCAATTAAGCTATTATCTATTGCCCACTTATTTGAAACCGTGCTTCCTCTACTGTTCTCTGTTTCCTAGGGGATTTAAGTTTGACAAATATGAGTTAGTCAGATTGTGGATGGCACAAGGTTACATTCAACAAGTGGATGGCCAAAGTCTGGAAACTATTGGTTGTAATTACTTCCATGAGTTGCATATGTTATCAATTTTTGACAGATCATGGGATGGGACATTCACAATCCATGACTTGCTATATGATGTATCGAAGTATATGTCCAATGGAGAATGCTCTTCCTTGTCGAACGGGAAGGTGTATAAGGACTCAGGCAAAATTTGTCAATTATATGTGACAAGTAGTAAGGGGACAAATGACCTCCACTCTTCTAATGAAAACTTGACATTGCGGTTATTATATAAAAGTTTAGGTGGTGTCTTACCAAATGATATTTTAACCATGGCATTGATCACAACCATTCAAGGCATTCGGGCCTTGGAGTTGACAAATCATGGATATTCTTCAATAGCTGATACAACTCAAGAGGCGGCATTGGATGAAGTTAATGCATCTTCAGTATCAAACGTAAGATTCATTCACCTGCGCTATCTTCGAATTTGTGATAGATTTATTGAAGTCCTTCCTGCAGTTGTGTGTCAGCTTTACAACCTCCAGACACTGACCTTGGACAAATGTTTAAAGTTAAGAGAACTACCGAGTGGCATTGGCAAGCTTGTTAACCTACGGTATCTTGGACTTTCTGAAGCAAACATTGAAATGTTGCCGGAATCTATTTGTCTGTTGAGAAACCTTCAATCCTTGATAGTTGATTATTGCAAAAATCTGAAGGAGCTACCCCTCAACATTGGCGATCTTTTCAATCTTTGCCATCTTGGGCTTTCTGGAACATCCATCAAAAGGTTGCCTGAATCTGTACGTCGCCTATCCAAACTGCCAACACTAAACTTGGATCACTGCAAAATCCTAATGGAGTTGCCCAGTTCCATAGGAAACCTTGTGAACCTTCAACATGTTACTGTTTGTAATACAAAAATCACAAAACTACCTGAGTCCATTTGTTTACTGTTCAACCTATTCACTTTAGATTTGACTTACAGCAATCTTTCAGAGTTACCCAATGACATAGGTAAATTTTTCGTCTTAAATTACCTTGCACTTTCATATACAAATATTTCTATTCTTCCAGAGTCATTATGTCAATTGTCTAGACTTCATACATTGAAGTTGAATGGTTGCACAAATCTTTCTCAATTGCCGAGTGGTATTGGAAACATGAAAAGATTAAGCCACCTGGTAGTTTCTCGCATAGACATTGAACAGTTGCCTGCATCTGTATGCCAATTGTTGAACCTGGAAGTTCTTGAGATGGATGGCTGCAGAAGATTTTTCAGTTTACCTGATGACATTGGATATCTTACTAAATTGCGTCAGCTTAAGCTCTCCGACACAGAAATACAAGAGTTACCAGAATCTATAGGTCAGCTATCTAACCTGCAAAATCTGGAGCTGAATGGTTGCCAAAGGCTATCCAAGTTACCTGAAAGTATTGGATGTCTTCCAGAACTTAGTAATCTAGAAGTGACAGAGACAAAAATCAAGGCGTTGCCTGCATCATTCTGTCATCTTTCTAATCTGAAAGTGCTAAATCTGAATGGTAATTTGGATCTTCAAGAGTTGCCCAGTGGCATTGAAAACCTTGCTAATTTATGCCAACTTGAACTTTCTGAAGTTGGCATTGAGGCACTCCCCAGATGCATTGGCAGATTGACTAACCTAGAGAAACTGAGTTTTGATCACAAGCAGAAACCATTTGAGAATTATCATTTATAAGCTTACTAAAGAAGATACACTCAACTGTTGTGTTCTTACCACTTGTAGTCTTGGTACGCAAATTTCATGTTTTGAATTGTTATAATGGGTTGTCGGTGCTGCATTCTTTGTTTCTGAAAAATGCAACTTTTAAAAGTTTACCTGGGTTCAGCATAGTAGTGTAAAGGCTGCTGCTTCTTTAAATGGAATTATATACATAGAAAATGCTTGCATGATGCTGCTTTCTTCCTGGAGAGTGATTGTTTCATCTCTTTTTGCACCTATGAGAGTGGAATTAGTTCGCACAATTTTATCTGAAAAAAACTTGGAAGTAGAAAACTGTAAACTTATCTGTTTCTTGTGACTCTTCAACCATTTTCTTTTCAGGTGCAGTAGTTAATGGCGCTCCAGTTCGGCTGATAATTCAAACAGAAAAGGAGGTTAACCGAGTTAGATTCACTTACTGCATATTTAAGTGAAAAATATGCATAATGGACACAGTTCATTTTGTAGTTTTGCTACATACGGTTGGCTGGACACAATTGCAATATTGGTATGTTTATTGCATATGTAATGTTTCGTTTTTCTCTGAATACAATGTCTTTCATCTTTTCTCTAATTGATTCTCAGTTAAAATGTTATTATACAATAACATACACGTTTGCTAAACTTGTTCTACAATTATTATTCCTTAGTGCAAAAGATTGGCCCTCTGTTCAGAATTTAGACGCTAAAATCGTACATCATAAACAGGAATATGAGATGGTAAATTGCAATTCACTCGTCTCAGCGTTCCTACGATTCATCCTAAGGTTAACACGGAAGAGATAAATCATCGAAGTTATTAACTCGGATATTGTGGCTAGTACGTGAGAAAGATGAGCATACTGATTTTATCAGATTTTGATTTTTAGATCACAAGATAGTAATATTTACGGATTAATCATCTGTCTATTATGTGGAGACATAAATAACAATACTGATTTTTAGATCACAAGATAGTAATATTTACGGATTAATCATCCGTCTATTATGTGGAGATATAAATAACAATACACGAGGAAGAGAAAAGAAAAAACACCCATATATTTTAGAATGATCAACTCCATTAGATTCATAAATAACAATACAAGAGGAAGAGAAAAGAAAAAACACCCATATATTTTAGAATGATCAACTCCATTAGATTCACCTAAGAAGCAAAACTTAAAAGGAAAATGAATAAAATAATACATTATTCCAGAAAATAATCGATCGATCAATTTTAACGCTGCTCCCAGTCCTAGATCGTAGCCAAATAGTTCCCAATTACTCTATGCCGATCAGTTAAATGGCGTCAAGATACGAATTCGAAGGTAGCCAAATAGTTCCCAATTACTCTACGCCGATCAGTTAAATGGCGTCAAGATACGAATTCGAAGGGTAGAGTCAACAAAATTATATATATGAAACCTTGCAAGTGCCGCGAGAGTGAGTCCAGGAGCCCGGGAGGAGGGGTTGGGCTCGCCGATGCTGTAAGTGATCCTGTCGCGAAGCGAGGTGGCGATCCCAAGGGCCGGATGATCTCCCGAGTGGCACGATCTAGGGAGGTGGCAACGACCCGGCGGCGCTCCGGCTTAGCTCTCCAAAACAGCGATCGCCAGTAAATCCGCCGGGGGTTTTCCCGGTCAGGCACTTCGACGGTCAAGTCAATATCCGCAGGCGCAATAATGGAATCGAACTGAAATGAGGAAGCATATTAGAGAGCTCGCGCGCGCATACCTGCGGTAGGAGGAGTGCGAAGTTTTTATAGCCGGGGGAGCTGACAACCCTTGCCCGTGTTGACGAGATAAGGGTGTGATATCTGTCAGCTCGTAAGGAGCACTTAGGAGTGGCGCAGCATGGCGCGGGGTGCTCGAGCAGTACGAAAGTACTAGATTGGCGGGCTGACCGTGAGAAGTGTCAGAGATGAGTGAGGTGTGCAGAACCCTGCTAGCAGGGTCGTACCGTGGATATAATGATATAGGGGGCGTAGGAGTGAGACAACCTGTACCCTGAAAGCCGACCGGCGGGTCCGAGTGCCAAGGACCGGGTCGGGTAATGGCCAGTGAGCGTCGGCAGCCACGCGTCCGACTGGTAGAGTGGAGGCGCAGGGTACGCTCTGAGTCAGGGGTTTGTTGAGTGATGTCTGTCTGATTTTGTTAGATATTCAATCCTCGTGATGATATTGGTGCGTGGGTCGTCACGCGTCCGACTGCAATGCACGACCAAGATCTAGGTCGGGGAATGGCCAGGGAGCGTGGTCAGCCATGCGTTCGACTAGGTTATGAGGGGCTGATGGTCGGCCCGCCCATCCTCATTTGTGGCTAGCTAACCACTACCCCGGGGGATCCCGAGCTCGGGGACCACCCTGTTGATACCCTCGTTGACCTATCTACTAGACCTTCATGGCGCCAGGCTGGCTGGCGGGGCCGGCCGACCTACCCATAGGCAAGGCCGGGATCATGAGCGTCCCCCTCATGTTTAGTCGAAGGAGGCGGCAAGTCCGATTGACTGAACTATCGCCCGCTGAAGCAAGCCTGGCGCGCCGGGACATCCTGGCCCCTTCTTGTGACTCTCCGTGAACTTTTCAGTGCGCGGGGACCTCGGTCGGCCGACAACGTCACATCATCTGTCTTTTCACCTTCTGCTGCCCGGGATCTCCGAGCAGGTCGAAATCTCATATATTAATGCTCTCGGTTGATGATTGTTCCACGTGTCCTTTCCCCATTCCTTTTCCGAGCGTAAGGCGCTCGCCGTCTGTCTAGTGAATGACGAGGTTGGGCACGAGGCGCTTCGTTTCCTCGGCCATTCTGGGCCTTATCAGACGGCTATTATTGACTGCTGCCTTTGCTATGGCCCACCATCGGGCGGTTCTTATAGCCTCAGAGGTTGTATAAATAGGTTCTTACTTTTACCATCGCCCTTTCACCTTTTACACCGGTATACTGTGCTTCTATTTCCGGCTAGGGTTGCGGCGGAACCTCTGGTCCCGGCTTTCTTCTCCAGAATGTTGCATGACTCTCTGACAGCGGGGCTTGCAGAGGATGAGGCTGCGTTTACGGCAACGTTGGCGGCTATGCTGGCTGATCCGGCTAACGCTCCGTTAGCTACTTCAGCATCTCCTTCCCCGGTGTTAAATCCTACTGATGCCTCTTCTTTGAGTAGGGGCAAAGCGCTGGCGGAGGAGACACAAGATTCTGAGCTCGAGGCTTTGGATGTGGATCCTTGTCCATTGGAGACCAGGCGTCATTGGGATTAATCAGGCGACCGTTCACCCCCCTTTGGGATCACGACTACCTCTTTGCGGAGAACCCCCTCTTCCTCTCCTTCGCCGTGGATTCCTGCGTCGCCGGTATCTACGCCTGCCGTCCCTGTTTCTTCTGCTCCAGAGGTTGTTCAACCGACGACCCCTTCTACTCAAGCCGGCTCTTCAAGCGTGCTATCTGATATTCCCCTTCCTTCTCTCCCCGAGGGGGCTACGGGCCCTGGTCCGTTACATCTGATTCTGCCCTCGTTGGCAAACCCTCGTACTGCCTACGAGATTCCTGACTCTGAGCCGCTAGGGTCTGCCCGAGTGCTTTATCTACACACCCCCTTGAGCGACCATTTGTATCAGGGTCTTCGGGGCATTTGACCGTCAGGACCCCATTACCAGAGCTAATGGCGTCGTGGCGTCGTGGCGGAGGTTTGTCAGGTATGCTTTTTCTGATGGCTCTTGCTCGCCCGGTTCTTTCCCGGCTAACTTTTCGCTTTCTTTGCAGCTAACCGGCGCAATCTACGATATGGGTGTTTCCCTTGCCGCTCAGACTCGGTCCCTTCATCAGTCAGAGTCCCGAAGGGAGGAGCTGGGGGCTCAGCTCCGCTGTGCGCAGCTGCAACCAGGTGACGAGGCCTGGAACACGCTACGGGCTGAGAATGCGGCCCTTCAAGGGCGTACAATCCCGTGCCGAGGCCAAACTTCAGGAACGCCTGGCGGATTTAACAGCAGCTCGGGCGTTGACTATCCAGATGCGGCGGCAAATTGCCTTCTTGGAGCATAGCGAGCGCCAGGCTCGAGCTTTGGAGTTACAGGCCCATGAAGAGCTGGCCAAGGTCAAGGCGGAGCTCCAGGAGGCTGGCCAGTCGGCTACGATGCTGCACGTCGACCTGAAGGCTAAGGAAGAAGAACTAGTCGCCTGCTTAAGCGACCTCTCACGGGTGCAAAAGCACCGAGCGACTCTGAACGCCAAGCTGAAGGCGACTCGAAAGGAGCCGGGGAAGACTTAGAGTCGGGCCCCGTCTCAGTCTTCTGCACCTAAACCGTAGCCTAATGCTGCTCTTTTCTACTTTCCTCATGTAGGTTGAGTTGACCCCTATGAATGCTACTTCTTTTTTTTTCTAGCGTCTTAATTCTTGTATACTTCTGCCCATGTGTGTTTGGGGCTTGAGCATACGCGACCTGAATGGGGGGGGGGGGGGGATGCACGCTTGCCTTCTTCTGGCGGGCGAGTGCCCGCAAGGTCAGGGTCGTTGTGTATCAATTACTCGGGCCAGCATGTGGTTGAGCGCTTAAGATTCTGCGAGTATGTAATGCTTCCTCCGTGTTCCGCACTTGGGCGAGTGTGGCGGAAATCTTAGGGCCGTGGTGGTTTCGTGAACCACCCAGGAGTTGGCGGGATCACGCCTGATCAAGAAGTTAGGTTATCGCTGTAGGATCGATGCACGTGAGAGGGGGGGTGAATCACGTGACTTTTTAAAAAAATTAGAGCGCTTTAAAAAGCGTGCACAGCAAAAAAATAAAACACGAACGAAAAACCAATACAAACGACACAGGTAGTTTTACTTCGTTCGGAGCCTTTGGCGACTCCTACTCGAAGGCCCAGGTCCCTCGGACCTTTCCGTTGGGCAATCCACTAAAACTCTCTACCGGTAAACCCCGATAGAGTAGGCGAGTACAAAAGAATTGAAAGTGTGACAACCCCACACTTTCAAGTAATTAAATGCAAGAAATAAAAATTGCGTTACCCAACAACTTAGAAGATCTCCTAGATGGGCTCAGATGTTGGGGTTGAAGTTCCGGCAGCGATCAAACGTGAACACGTCGTAGCTTGGACCGCAGCAGGAGAGTTTGGAAGAGAGAGCACCAAAGCTTGAACCAGAATCAAATTTTCTTCCTGTTAGAGGGCTTGCTTGCTTCTATTTATAGTGCCTCGATGCATGATCTTCTCAGCTCAAATTTTATCCATCAACAAGATAAAATAATTAAAAAGAAAAGATAATGTTTCTATCCTTTGCTTCAATTAAGAAAATAATTTAAATAAAATATAAATACAGAATATTGAAAAGTTAACCGAGAGGTTTTATCCTCTTACAATTTTATTAATAATTTAAAAGGAGATTTTATCCTTCCAGCTAAGCTTTACGTGAGAATTTTAAGCATTAGTAGGAATAATTTTATTCTCTAAAAAGGAAGGAAATACGAATAATTTAAATGATAATTTATCCTCCACCAAGGCTTTAGATAAGGAATAATTTTATAAAATTCAACTACAAAATCTAATTAAATAAATTCTGTAAAATAGAGTTATCAAATATATTGGAGTAAAATATATTCATAGTTAATTAGACCCTGTCTCCTAGACCAGGATCTAACCAGGCCTCAACTTAGATCACCCAAATGGGTCTAAATTGGACCGCGCCTAAAGTCCCATAAATGGACTCGTCCTCACTGGTTCGCTCCTCCAGTGACTTACCTCACTTACCCTTTGTGCAGCTTTACTTGACTTCTTGACCCACCAGGACTTCCTGCCAAGGCTCAACCACCCTGGTCTTCCTGCCAAGTCTCAACCAACTTGGTCTTCAGCCAGTTGTCAGGTCCCGCGGACCCAACTGGACTTCCCGCCAGGACTCAACCATCCTGGACTTCAGCCTGGTGTCTGGTCCTAAGTCTTTCAACCCTGCACACTTAGTAAAGAGGTTAAAAACCAACAACCCTAACTTTAACCACTTTGTCATACATCAAAACCCGAGTTTGACCGTTAGTGCAAACTGCACCAACAATCGCAGTCATGAAGACTTAGCTACTCGTAACCCGTATGCGGGCTAGAAGTGAGGTGCTTGGTTTAGACAACACCCAGGGGTCGGGGATCAAGCTGGTGTTGGACCTTGGATGGCTAGAGGGGGGGTGTGAATAGCTAGACACACAAATTTCTCGCTACTTTGAAGTTTCTTTCTGCGATCAGAGTTAGCAGCGGAAACAAAACAACAGAAAGACAGAAACAAACCCAAACAGAAAATGACACAAAGATTTATAAGGTTCGGGGATAACTTGCCCCTACTCCTTGGCCTACCCGTGAGGTGGGCGATCCCTTGATCGTCGGCAGATCAAGCCTCGGAAATCCGGATAACACAGCCTCCTTCTCGGTAGAGAAACCTCTCCACAACAGTCTCAAGAATGATATCAGATTAAGCACACAAAGACTCGAGAAAGCTTATAGAGCGTGAAGGAAAACGTTTACAGAGCACAACTCACAACACAGCACAACCCTGGCAAGAGCCTTCACTCAGCTATTCCTTCTCGCGGTGTCTACTTGCTGATCGATTCGCAACATTCTCAATAGATTCATAGTTCTCAGCCTTGTTCCTCTCTTCTTCGCCAGCCTTCTTTTAAGTCTCTGCTCATCACCGCGCATCTGCAACCTCTGAACACAGCTCCGACACCACTGACTTCTACTGGGTTCAGTCCACTGAAACCTCTTCAGCCGAGCCTCAGGTTAGTTGCCAACTCCGCCAGACAGTTGCCAGCTCACGCCAGAAGCCGTTGAATCCTCCGAAGGGAAAACGGACAAACCTGACCGAAGCGAAAGTCGCCAATTGACCCTCCTTCTTGGTTTGAGTCATCCCTGTCTCACCTGCACACTCAACAGAGGCTTAACACAACAAATCAAAAGTAAATCAGTAGTGTAATAGAGAAATCAAAGCGATTCAGAGCGTTATCAGAAGTCTGACAATGTTTTCAAATTAAAGTTCAGACACTGATCGGTCACTCGGACCGATCAGTGAAGATCCTGATCGATCACCTTGACCGATGAGAGATCGGGGATCGGTCACCAGACCGATCCACCAGCTTATTGGGATTTCAAGGCACAACCCACCAGCTCTTTCCAACCAAAGGCACCTGGTCGATCACCTGACCGATCAGGTTGTGCCCTGATCGGTCTGGTGACCGATCAGGTCACTCCCTGACCGATCAGGAACCATCCTGATCGGTCAGACATACCGATCAGGTTTCTCACAGATATCTTCTGAGATCTCTCTGATCGTTCACCAGAACGATCAGAAGCCAAACAGAAACCACACAGAATGTTTCTGTTTTCTTCCTGATCGTTCACCAGACCGATCAGACTCTCTGGATCGGTCAACAGATCGATCTATTACCAAGGGAGCTTGTGCCAACTCCTGATCGGACTCTAGACCGATCCAGTCACTTGGCTGACTCATGCTTAGTCACCTAGCTTCACTCGCTAGGACCCGGCTTCACTCACCGGGATTTCTTCCACCTATCTTCACTCGCTAGGACCCGGCTTCACTCACCGAGATTTTAGTCACCCGGCTTCACTCACCGGGACCCGACTTCACTCACCGGGGATTCCATCACCCGGCTTCACTCACCAGGACCCAGCTTCACTCACCGGGACCCGACTTCACTCACCGGGGTTTCCATCACCCGGCTTCACTCACCGGGACCCCGCTTCACTCACCGAGGGTTCCATCACCCGCTTTACTCACCAGGACCCAGCTTCACTCACCGGGACCCAGCTTCACTCACCAGGACCCGGCTTCACTCACCGGGGTTTCCATCACCCGGCTTCACTCACCGGGACCCGCCTTCACTCACCAGGGTTTCCATCACCCGGCTTCACTCACCAGGACCCGACTTCACTCACTGGGGTTTCCATCACCTGGCTTCACTCCCCAGAATTCATGCCCAGTCCTCGACCAGGACTTAATCAGAATTTACTCAACCAAACTTAGATCGGTGTCAACACCAAAACAACAATCGGGTCAGACTACATCAACAATCTCCCCATTTTTGTTGTTTGACAACCCGATTTAAGTTTATGTATTAGAGATTAAAGTCAATTTTCGTTATCGCAAGGGAATCAAAGTCCTCCCCCTATACAATAATTAAATTTTAACAAACCCTAAACTTAATCAATCATTCTCTCCCCATTTGCCAAACACCGAAAAGGTTATGGTTATTAAGTTTTAACACAACTCCCCCTTAAACAAAGGTCTCTCCCCAAAACCAAAATAAATACGAAGGATAATTTTGGAATCTCATATGAGAGGTATATACCATAAATGTATCATGGCAACAATGTATATGTATCATATGCCAAGTAAGAAATCAAAGACAATGTCAATTAATGGTCATAAGTCAGAGCTCATCAATCTGTGAAACGATCAGAGAGAGCCCTGATCGGTCACATTGACCGTTCAGGATGAGGCCTAATCGGTCTGTGGACCGATCAGATTTCAGATGAATTCTGAAACCCTGATATCAGACTGCATTAACAATTTCAGAAAAATTTCTGAAACATGATTTGAATCCCAAAATATAAGTTTGATAAGCCAAAACAGATTTGTATCAAATCGAAGTATAGTATAATGTCAACAGGAAACTACTTATACTCCTTTGATCACAATGAATTCATCATCATAAAGTTGTATTTGACTCCACTAATTAGAAAATTCAAAAACAATGTTCTCATCATCAGAAAATTTATCCGACATGTATTTGTTTTATTTAGAGAATTTTAGAAAATTCAAAATATATATCACAAAAACATGAATTTGTCTAAATTCTCTAAATGCAGACAATTCCAAAGAAAAACCTAACTTAGACCTCTTGTTGTAGTGAATAACAATTTATCTTCGATCAAGTGTTTGGTGCACCCACCATCAACAACCCATGTTGATAGATGCTCCCCCTCAACCAATGTCTATACAATTCGAAATATAGATAATTTAGGTACCCCCACCTTGGGCCCTAAAGAACCTTCAATGAAAGATTTTGACACTCATGCCTTAGTCATTTTCTTTCTAACTTTTTGAACCCTAGAAGTATTTGGTGATCTAAAATGAGTTCTTGACATCAATGAGACAAAGCTAGGTTCTTTAGGCTGGCAACCTAAACCGACCTTGTTGTAGACCGTTCTTTGAGAATTAAGGATCATATCTAAAGTTTTAGACCTAGTGGAAAATTTTCCAAGAATATTCTTGAGTTTTTCAATTTCACTATTTAGGCCCTTGTTCTCATCCTCAAGAACCCTAACAGCCAAATCATCTATGCTATCATCCTTAGAAGTTTTCAATTGTTTTACTTCTAATTTTAATGATTTTACCTTGTTCTTAGATTTTTTAAGTAAGTTAGTTAAGCATGCTATGGTTCTATAACACTTATCTAACTCAGGAGAAATTACCTCTTTATCGTCCGAAGATGATGAAGCCGCGGTTGAGAAGTTACTTGATTCGTCTCCACCTTCCATGTTCGAATCTTCTAAGGCCATGAAAGCCATGTGACAGATGCTCTTATCCTCCACCTTTTCCTTCTTCTTTTCCTTTTTCTTCTTTCTTCTGTCGCTTGCCACAAAAGCCGCACCCTTCTCCTTTGGGCTTTGGTTAGCGATCTCATGTAGTTCCATTTCACAAAATAAGTCATCTATCTTAACAATGGACAAGTCCTTGGATACCTTGTAGGCATCCACCATGGATGACCATAAAGCATTCCTAGGAAAGGATTTTAGTGCGTACCTTATAAGGTCGCGATTCTCGACCTTCTCATCGATGGAGTGTAGACCGTTAAGTATTTCTTTGAATCAGCCATGGAGTTTATTTATCGTTTCAGACTCCTTCATGGTGAGGTTTTGGAGTTGGTTGAGGAAAAGGTCCCTCTTGGCTATCCTTGAATCACGGGTGCCTTCATGGAGCTCAATGAGCTTGTTCCATAGGTCCTTGGCACTGGTGAAAGGATCGACTTTGATCAACTGCTCCTTGGTCATCCCACACTGCAGGGTGACCACAGCCTTTGCATCATCTTCTCCTTTCCGGGTTTGTTCGGCAGACCATCTTGAGGGGTCATGCTCTTTTCCCTCAGCGTCCTTTGGAGGGGTGAATCCCTCCTTCACAGAGAACCACATACCGATATCCGTCTTGAGGTAATACTCCATACGTGATCTCCAATATTGGAAATCAACCCCATCGAAGAAAGGGGATCGGTTGGTGCTGAATCCTTCTCTTAAAGACATTGTTGTTATGCTCTCGGGTGTTAGACCGTTAGACAGAGCCCCTTGCTCTGACACCACTTGTTGGACCTTGGATGGCTAGAGAGGGGTTTGTGAATAGCCAGACACACAAATTTCTCGCTTCTTTGAAGTTTCTTTCTGCGATCAGAGTTAGCAGCGGAAACAAAACAACAGAAAGACAGAAACAAACAGAAACAAACCCAATCAGAAAATGACACAAAGATTAACAAGGTTCGGGGATAACTTGCCCCTACTCCTTGGCGTGCCCGTGAGGTGGGCGATCCCTTGATCGTCGGCAGATCAAGCCTCGGAAATCCGGATAACACAGTCTCCTTCTCGGTGGAGAAACCTCTCTACAACAGTCTCAAGAATGATATCAGATTAAGCACACAAAGACTCGAGAAAGCTTACAGAGCATGAAGGAAAATGTTTACAGACCAGAATTCACAACACAGCACAACCATGACAAGAGCCTTCACTCAGCTCTTCCTTCTCGCGGTGTCTGCTCGCTGGTCGACTCGCAACGTTCTCAACAGATTCAAAGTTCTCAACCTTGTTCCTCTCTTCTTCGCCAGCCTTCTTTTAAGTCTCTGCTCATCACCGCGCATCTGCAACCTCTGAACACAACTCCGACACCACTAATTTCTACTGGGTTCAGTCCACTGAAACCTCTTCAGCCGAGCCTCAGGTCAGTTGCCAGCTCCGCCAGATAGTTGCCAGCTCGCGCCAGAAGCCGTTGAATCCTCCGAAGGGAAAATGGACAAACCTGACCGAAGCGAAAGTCGCCAATTGACCCTCCTTCTTGGTTTGAGTCATCCCTGTCTCACCTACACACTCAACAGAGGCTTAGCACAACAAATCAAAAGTAAATCAGTAGTGTAACAGAGAAATCAGAAGCGATTCAGAGCGTTATCAGAAGTCTGACAACGTTTTCAAATTAAAGTTCAGACACTGATCGGTCACTCGGACCAATCAGTGAAGATCCTGATCGATCAGGCTCCTGCCTGATCGATCTAGGGAAGCTCTGATCGATCACCTTGACCGATTAGAGATCAGGGATCGGTCACCAGACCAAGCCACCAGCTTACTGGGATTTCAAGCCACAACCCACCAGCTCTTTCCAACCAAAAGCACCTGATCGATCACCTGACCGATCAGGTGGTGCCCTGATCGGTCTGGTGACCGATCAGGTCACTCCCTGACCGATCAGGAACCATCCCGATCGGTCAGGATGTCATACAGACCGATCCCTGATCGGTCAGACAGTCCGATCAGGTTTCTCATAGATATCTTCTGAGATCTCTCTGATCGTTCACCAGAACGATCAGAAGCCAAACAGAAACCACACAGAATGTTTTTGTTTTCTTCCTGATCGTTCACCAGACAGATTAGACTCTCTGGATCACTCACCAGATCGATCTATTACCAAGGCTGCTCGTGCCAACTCCTGATCGGACTCCAGACTGATCCAGTCACTTGGCTGACTCATGCTTAGTCACCTAGCTTCACTCGCTAGGACCCGACTTCACTCACCGGGATTTCTTCCACCTAACTTCCTCGCTAGGACCCGGCTTCACTCACCGAGATTTTAGTCACCCGGCTTCACTCGCTAGGACCCGGCTTCACTCACCGAGATTTCAGTCACCCGGCTTCACTCACCAGGACCCGACTTCACTCACCGGGACCCGGCTTCACTCACCGGGGTTTCCATCACCCGGCTTCCCTCACTAGGACCCGACTTCTCTCACCGGGATTTCCATCACCCGACTTCACTCACCGGGACCCGGCTTCACTCACCGTGGTTTCCATCACCGGGCTTCACTCACCGGGACCTGACTTCACTCACCAGGGTTTTCATCACCCGACTTCACTCAAAGAAATTCGTGCCCTGCCCCTGAACAGGACTTAATCCGAATTTACTCAACCAAACTTAAATCGGTGTCAACACCAAAACAACAATCAGGTCAGACTGCATCAACAGCTAGGAGTGGATCCTGCCTTCGTCCTGTCGGTAAGGCAAGAGTCAAAATGCTTGATTGGAGACTCTTCAGGGGTCAGGGACCGCCGCGCGCCCGAACAAGAGCCGGTCCGGGGATGGTGAGCATAAGCCCCTGCATGGTTCGCGCAGGGTGAGGGTAACATTGCTTCCCGGTCGAGGACATCTCGGGGAGCATGGATTGCCACGCGTCCGGCTGAGAGCCTCGTCGAGGGTAAGGATTGCACGGCGCGCGAATATGGCCTCCTGGTCAGGGGACCTCTCAGGGAGCGTGGGCCGCCACGCGTCCGGCTGAGAGTCGATCCGAGGGTAAGGCTCACACGGAGCGAGAATATGGCCTCCTGGTCGGGGACGTCTTAGAGAGAATGGATCGTCACGCGTCCGACTTAGAGCCGATCCGAGGGTAAGGCTATCACAGAGCGAGAATATGGCCTCCCGGTAGGGGGACTCTCAGGGAGCATGGGCCGCCACGCGTTCGACTGAGAGCCGATCCCAGGGTAAGGCTCGCACGGAGCGAGAATATGGTCTCCCGGTCGAGGGACCTCTCAGGGAGCGTGGGCCGCCATGCGTCCGACTGAGAGCCGATCCGAGGGTAAGGTTCATGCGGAGCGAGAATATGGCCTCTCGGTCGGGGGACCTCTCAGGGCGCGTGGGCCTCCATGCGTTCGACTGAGAGACGATCCGAGGCATCCCGGTCGGAGACATCTCAGGGAGCGTGGATCGCCACGCGTGCGGTTGAGAGCCGCGCCGAGGCTTCCTGGTCGGAGACATCTCAGGGAGCGTGGATCACCACACGTGTACCTGAGAGACGCGCCCAGGCTTCCCGGTCGGAGACATCTTAGGGAGGAGCGTGGATCGCCACGCGTGCGCCTGAGAGTCGCGCCGAGGATTCCCGGTCGGAGACATCAAAGGGAGTGTGGATCGCTACGCATCCGGCTGAGAGCCAATCCGAGGCTTCCCGGTCGGAGACATCTCAGGGAGCGTCGATCGCCACGCGTGCGTCTAAAAGCCTCGCCGAGGCTTCCCGGTCAGAGACATCTCAGGGAGCGTGGATCGCCACGCGTGTGCCTGAGAGCCGCGCTGAGGCATCCTGGTCGGAGATATCTCAGGGAACGTGGATCGCCACACGTCCGGCTGAGAGCTGATCCGAGGCTCCCCTGTCGGAGACATCTCAGGGAGCGTGGATCACCACGCGTGCGCCTAAGAGCCGCGCCGAGGCTTCCCGGTCGGAGACATCTCAGGGAGCATGGATCGCCACGCGTGTGGTTAAGAGCCGCGCCGAGGCTTCCTGGTCAGAGACATCTCAGGGAGCGTGGATCACCACGCGTCTGCCTGAGAGCCGCGTCGAGGCTTCCCGGTCGGAGACATCTTAGGGAGGAGCGTGGATCGCCATGCATGCGCTTGAGAGCCGCGCCGAGGCTTCCCGGTCGGAGACATCACAGGGAGCGTGGATCGCCACGCATCCGGCTGAGAGCCAATCCGAGGCTTCCCGGTCGGAGACATCTCAGGGAACGTCGATCGCCATGCGTGCGCCTAAATGTCGCACCGAGGCTTCCCGGTCGGAGACATCTCAGGGAGCGTAGATCACCACGCGTGCGCCTGAGAGCCGTGCTGAGTCATCCTGGTCGGAGACATCTCAGGGAGCGTGGATCACAACGCGTGCGCCTGAGAGCCGTGCTGAGTCATCCTGGTCGGAGACATCTCAGGGAGCGAGGATCGCCACACGTCTGGTTGAGAGCCGATCCGAGGCTTCCCGGTCGGAGACATCTCAGGGAGCGTGGATCGCCACGTGTGCGCCAAAGTGCCGTGCCGAGGCTTCCCGGTCGGAGACATCTCAGGGAGCGTGGATCGCCACGCATGTGCCTGAGAGCCACGTCGAGGCTTCCTGGTCGGAGACATCTCATGGAGCGTGGATCGCCACGCGTCCGGCTGAGAGCGGATCCGAGGCTTCCCGGTCGGAGACATCTCAGGGAGCGTGGATCGCCACACATGCGCCTGAGAGCCGCATCGAGGCTTCTCGGTTGGAGACATCTCAGGGAGCGTGAATCGCCACACGTGCGCCTGAGAGCCGCGGCGAGGCTTCCCGGTTGGAGACATCTCTGGGAGCATGGATCGCCACGCGTGCACCTGAGAACCGCACCGAGGCTTCCCGGTCTGAGACAACTCAAGGAGCGTGGATCGCCACGCGTGGCCTAAGAGCCGCACCGAGGCTTCCCGATCGGAGACATCTCAGGGAGCGTGGATCACCACATGTGCGCCTGAGAGCCGCACCGAGGCTTCCCGGTCAGAGACAAGTCAGGGAGCGTGGATCGCCACGTGTGCGCTGAGAGCCGTGCCGAGGCTTCCCGATTGGAGACATCTCAGGGAGCGTGGATCGCCACACGTCCTGCTGAGAGCCGATCCGAGGCTTCCCGGTCGGAGACATCTCAGGGAGCGTGGATCGTCACGCGTGCGCCTATGAGCCGCGCCGAGGCTTCCCCGTCGGAGACATCTCAGGGAGCGTGGATCGCCACGCGTGCCCCTGAGAGCTGTGCGAGGCTTCCCGATCGGAGATCTCACGGAGAGTGGATCGCCACGCGTCCGGCTGAGAGCCGATCCGAGGATTCCCGGTGGGAGACATCTCAGAGAGCGTGGATGGCCACGCGTGCGCCTGAGAGCCGCGCCGAGGCTTCCCGGTTGGAGAGATCTCAGGGAGCGTGGATCGCCACGTGGGCGCCTGAGGGCCGCGCCGAGGCTTCCCGGTCGGAGATATCTCAGGGAGCGTGGATCCCCACGCGTGTGCCTGAGAGCCACACCGAGGCTTCCCAGTCGGAGACATCTTAGTGAGGAGCGTGGATTGCCACGCGTGAGCCTGAGAGCCGTGCCTAGGCTTCCCGGTCGGAGACATCTCAGGGAGCATAGATTGCCATTCGTCCGGCTGAGAGCCGATCTGAGGCTTCTTGGTCGGAGATATCTCAGGGAGCGTGGATCGCCACGCGTGCGCCTGAAGCCGCCCCGAGGCTTCCCGGTCGGAGACATCTCAGGGAGCGTGGATCGCCACGCGTGCGCCTAAGAGTCGCGTCGAGGCTTCCCGGTCGGAGACATCTCAGGGAGCGTGGATCGCCACGCGTGTGCCTGAGAGCCGCGCCGAAGCTTCCCGGTCGGAGACATCTCAGGGAGCGTGGATCGCCACGCGTCGGGCTGTGAGCCGATCCGAGGCTTCCCGGTCGGAGACATCTCAGGGAGCATGGATCACCACGCGTGCGCCTGAGAGCCGCGCCGAGGCTTCCCGGTCGGAGACATCTCAGGGAGCGTGGATCACCACGCGTGCGCCTGAGCGCCGTGACGAGGCTTCTCGGTCGGAGACATCTCAGGGAGGAGCGTGGATCGCCACGCGTGCGCCTGAGAGCCGCACCGAGGATTCCCGGTCGGAGACATCTCAGGGAGTGTTGATCGTCACGCATCCGGCTGAGAGCCGATCTGAGGCTTCCCTGTCGGAGACATCTCAGGGAGCATGGATCGCCACGCGTGCGCCTGAGAGCCGCACTGAGGCTTCCCAGTCGGAGACATCTCAGAGAGCGTGGATCACCATGCGTGCGCCTGAGAGCCGCGCCGAGGCTTCTCGGTCGGAGACATCTGATGGAGTGTGGATCGCCATGGGTGCGCTTGCGAGCCGTGGCGAGGCTTCCCTGTCGGAGACATCTCAGGGAGCGTGGATCGCCATGTGTGCGCCTGAGAGCCGATCCGAGGCTTCCCGGTCGGAGACATCTCAGGGAGCGTGGATCGCCACGCGTGCGCCTGAGAGCCGTGCCGAGGCTTCTCGGTCGAAGACATCTTAGGGAGCGTGGATCACCACACGTCCGGCTGAGAACCGATCCGAGGCTTCCCGGTCGGAGACATCTCAGGGAGCGTGGATCGCCACGCGTGTGCCTGAGAGCCGCGCCGAGGGATAGTGAGAGCGGGTCCCGATTTATAATTCGTGCATACCAAGCTGCTAGCTTGCCTTTGAGAATGTTTGGATTTTCCCCGGATGCGCGGAGGTTGCAAAATGCGTCTTTCTACCAGCCCGGAGGGTGAGATCTCCCTTAGGCTGACTTGCTCAGGGCCCTACATACTCCTTTCGACACTGCGTTCCCTCGTTTGGCCTACTCCTGTCCGGTGGGATACGGATGCTTCGCCTTCCGATAGAGTGGGCGCCTTAGGCTCTTGGTGCCACGTTGCGCGGTCACCCGCTCGTGTCGGCCCCAGCCGGGTTCCACTGGCTTTGGCAACCAAGAGGCGCTTGGATTATTCGGGAGTGATTGTCATCCAAACCCGGTTAGGCTCCTCCATCTTCGCTTCCGATCAGGCTATTGGGTGTCCCTTCTTCTAGTGCCAAATTTGATCCTGTCGCGAAGCGAGGTGGCGATCCCAAGGACTGGATGATCTCCCGGCTGGCACGAGCTAGGGAGGTGGCAACGACCCGGCGGCGCTTCGGCTTAGCTCTGCAAAACAGCGACCGTCAGTAAACCTGCCAGGGGTTTCGCCGGTCAGGCACTCCGACGGTCAAGTTAATATCCGCAGGCGCAATAATGGAATCGAACTGAAATGAGGCAGCAGATTAGAGAGCTCGCGCGCGCATACCTGCGGTAGGAGGAGTGCGAAGTTTTTATAGCCGGGGGAGCTGACAACACTTGCCCATGTTGACAAGACAAGGGTGTGATATCTGTCAGCTCGTAAGGAGCACTTAGGAGTGGCCCGGCATGGCGCGTGGTGCTCGAGCAGTACAAAAGTATTGGATTGGCGGGTTGACCGCGAGAAGTGTCAGAGATGAGTGAGGTGTGCAGAACCCTGCTAGCAGGGTCGTACCCTGGATATAATGATATAGGGGGCGTAGGGGCGAGACAGCCCGTACCCCGAGAGCTGACCGGTGGGTCCGAGTGCCAAGGACCGGGTCGGGTAATGGCCAGTGAGCGTGGGCAGCCACGCGCCCGACTAGTAGAGTGGAGGCGCAGGGTACACCCAGAGTCGGGGGTTTGTTGAGTGATGTATGTCTGATTTTGTTAGATATCCAGTCCTCGTGATGATATTGGAGCGTGGGTCGCCACGCGTCCGACTGCAGTGCACGACCTAGATCTAGGTCGGGTAATGGCCAGGGAGCGTGGTCAGCCACGCGTCCGACTAGGTTATGAGGGGCTGATGGTCGGCCCGCCCGTCCTCATTTGTGGCTAGATAACCACTACGCCGGGGGCTCCCGGGCTCGGGGACCCCCCTATTGATACCTTCGCTGACCTGTCTACTAGACCTTCATGGCACCAGGCTGGCTGGTGGGGCCGGCCGACCTACCCGTAGGCAAGGCCGGGATTAGTAGGGAATTTCTTTGATGCCCGTCCCAGTACCGCCCACCACTCCCTTCAAAAACTTGAACATCATCTCCTCCTCGTCGATTGAGAGATTTAAGAGGAAGGAGAAGAAGAATAGCGACAAGCGATATTTGACTTAGAGCAAAGGATGGTGCAGGGAGTTATATTGTGCGGATAGGATATCAAATCTTTTGTTCCAAAAAATCCTCCGTATCCCATAATTGTCGGTGATCCCGGGCCAGCTTGTGTGTAGCCTGGCCCGACAGCCTGGCGCCTAGTCAGGATTAAATGGGTTCACGGGCTAGATAGGCCAAGCAGATTGGTGGTCCAAGCCGCTGGGTCGACCCGGCTCATTGAAGGATACAAGGGTCGAGGAGGGTTAGGCCTCCTGGACGCCCTTGCAGCAAGTCCCTTGCCCGAGGCCTCCGATTCAAGGAAGGCCCGAGGTGGGGAAAGCGAACGGATGTCTTGGGTCAAGTCTTGACACGACTCCTCTGGGAAATCTCGGCACAGAATATGGTGAAAGTGTTGATGCAGTCTGACCCTGATTGTTGTTTTGGCGTTGACACCGATTTACGTTATGATTTGAGTTTGATTTAAGTTTGGTTGCGAGAATTCGGATTAAGTCTAGGTAGATCGAGAGATCACACGCTGTCATGGGAAAAAGTCCTAGCTTGGAGGGCTAGGTGTGAAAAGTCCTAACTTGGAGTGTTAGGTGTGGAAAAGTCCTAACTTGGAGGGTTAGATTCTAGCTTGGAGGTCTAGGTGTGAAAATTCCTAACTTGAAGGGTTAGGTCCTAGCTTGGGAAGCTAGGTTGATGAAAGCCTGGTGAGTGAAGCCAGGTCCTAGCTTGGGAAGCTAGGTTGATGAAAGCCTGGTGAGTGAAGCCAGGTCCTAGCTTGGGAAGCTAGGTTGGATGAAAGCCTGGTGAGTGAGGCTAGGTCCTAGCTTGGAAAGCTTGGTTGAAATCCCAGTGAGTGAAGCCGGGTCCTGGTGAGTGAAGCCAGGTGATTGAAATCCTAGTGAGTGAAGCTAGGTTGAAATCCTGGTGAGTGAAGCCGGGTCCTGGTGAGTGAAGCCAGGTGATTGAATCCTAGTGAGTGAAGCTAGGTTGAAATCCCGGTGAGTGAAGTCGGGTCCTGGTGAGTGAAGCCAGGTGATTGAAATCCTAGTGAGTGAAGCTAGGTTGAAATCCCGGTGAGTGAAGCCGGGTCCCGGTGAGTGAAGCTGGGTGACTGAAACCCTGGTGAGTGAAGCCAGGTCCTAGCTTGGAGGGCTAGGTTGAAGTCCCGGTGAGTGAGACTTGGCACGGAGTCTTGGTCCGAGGGACTGAGCACGAGTCAGGGGAGGCTGGAAGCCAGTTCTCTTGACTTAGAGTGGGTTTGGCCTTGCCCAGATCGGTTTGGTGACCGATCAGGGAAGTTGGCACGGAGTTCCCTCGTGGATCGGTTTGGTGACCGATCCAGCGATATCTGATCGGTCTGGTGATCGATCAGGGAGCATCCAGTAACTTTGGCAAACCTACTCTTCGGCTCTTGATCGGACTGGTGACCGATCAGGGAGCTTTGGAAAACTTTCTGTGCGGCTCCTTATCGGTCTGGTGACCGATCAGGGAGAGGTCAGTAGGTTTTGGGTAGAAACCTTGATCGATCAGCCTGAACGATCAACTGTCACGAGATTTCTCACCCTGACCGATCAGACTGTAGCCTGATCAGTCAGGGAGTGTCCTGATCGGTCCCCAGACCGATCAGGCCACAACCTGATCGGTCTGGTGACCGATCAGCAGTGTATTTCAGGCGGGATTGTGGCAAGCAGATTTCTGGATCGGTTTGGTGACCGATCTGGTGACCGGTCAGGGTGACCGATCATACAAGCTTGTGATCTCAGGATTCTCACTGGGACCGATCAGGCTGGAGCCTGATCGGTCTGGGATCATCCTGATCGGTCCGGTGACCAACAGAAAGTACTCGCGGGCCCGCCCCTGCGCCGCACTCGGCTCAAGATCCCAGATCGGACACGTGGCGGCCCACGCTCCTCAGAATCAGTCTGACCGGTGCTCATGGCCCAATATCCCTCTAGGTTTGGCTCCCAGCCGACGCGTGGCGGACCAAACTCCTGGGGTAAGCCCAAGCCGGAGAAAGCGCTACTCAGGATATCGTTACTTAGTGCCCCGAGTCGACACCATCATCACAGGCCCTCAGCCGACCTCCTCATTCCGTGCCCCAGTCGGCACCTCCTTCATAGGCCCTCAGCCGGCATCCTCATTCCGTGCCCCAGTCGGCACCTCCTTCACAGGCCCTCAGCCGACCTCCTCATTCCGTGCCCCAGTCGGCTCCTCCTTCATAAGCCCTCAGTCGGCCCTAGCATGTCCTGACATTCAGAACAACTACTCCCTGACATTAGACTACCCGAAGCAGTACAGAGTAGGTGCAGGATTGGTGCCACCGTGGCCCGAACGACGGATATCCCTGTTGGGACCGGGTGCATGTTGACATGGATGTGGGTTCGTAATTTTAAAATTAATTACGTGCAGCGGAAGGTTTAGCATAAATAATTTCTCAAATTATTTAACCACACATCTAAGCATGCAATTTTATATTGTGTAGACATGATCATATATTTAAAATTTTGCAGAAACGTAAACTAATTTACGTATTACCTCGCGTAACTCGAAGGAAGGGACGAGATCCAACCGTAAGCGTCCCTTGGAAGTTCCGCCTCTATTCGCGTCCACGCCGAGTATCTTCGGGATGACTTCGCAAAGCCACGAGTTTCGTGTTCTCGAGAACTACTAGATTCTCCAAGAACGCGACGAGAAAACAAACAAGAGAGAAGTCGGAAGACTAACCACAAAAGGATGGCCGGAATCACAATTCCGGCGAAGCAAAAGAAGAAGCTTGCGGCGAAAATTCTTCTTGGGGCTGGTTGGCGCACGGCAAGAAGGGGAGAGAAAGAGAGGGAGAGAGCCTATGCCTTCACCACTTCGATTATTTTCCAAGCCTTGCCTTGGGTCCTTTATATAGTGGCCTCTCACCCACCAAGTCTCCTTTTTCTTATGGAATAAATTTTCTATGACTTATTCCATCATGCCAAGTTTTATCATATTTTAATTCATGATAAAAATCAACCAAGTCTTTTTTTCTTATGGATTAAATTTTCTTATCATGGTAAATCAATCCATGATTGATTTTATAAAATAAAATAAATCAATTCATGGTTCATTTTAATTTCCATGAAAAATAAACCAAACCTTGGTTTATTATATAAAAATTTATATCATCCATAATTTTATAAAACAAACCACACTTGGTTTATTTTATAAATTGAACCAAAAACTTGGTTCTCTCCCTTTGTTGTGGCCGGCCAAGCAAAGAGGATGGAGACCCTCTTTGGCCGGCCTATCCAAGCCACGCCCCAATGAATTAAACTTATTTAATTCATCTATTAAGTCTTCAAAAGACTTAGCCATTTTACGCTTCCGATGCGTCTATGAAAAATTCAGATTCGACTTATCGTTTGGCTCAACCAAACCTAATCTCTCTTGATTGAAAAATCCAATTTTCAACTAGTTTTAAATCCCTCGGATTACTCGTAGTGCGTGTGACTAAATAGGCTTTCGATTTATGTTGACCGCCTATAATTAACCAATTATAGAACGATCATGAGTGGCACCTAGTAGTACATCATGATCCCCAATTAATCGAAAGATCAACGGTTGACCTCAGAAACTATTCTGAAACCCTTCAGCAGCTATAATGAATCGTGCCCCATTCCCTTCATCATCTTATACCCACTTGGTTCAGGACATGGTCTATGTGTGTCAGTCCCCACTAGGTTGACTACGTCACACCTAGCCCAAGTAACGTTTTCTCGTCCTACGGATTCTAATTACTCTCATGTATTTAAGAGATTCATACTCTGAACATGTCATGCTCTGGCCAGAGGCTTCGAGTAACAATCCGACGATAGGCCTCGGGTATACATCTCCTCGCAAGGAGTGGTGAATCCTTTGTAGGCTGTTCAAATATCTTCGGGCACTTTGGCTTATACCCAATCATCCTGGGTCCACACCTCCTTGGAGATGCTTGCTTAAGATGTCAAAGTATAAGTCTCCATGACCAAGATGACTCGAATACCGCAAGTCAAAGGAACATAGCACTTAAGCTGCAGTAAGAACTTCACTGATATATCTATATGTAGACTACCATATGAAGTTTTACAGTCAGTCACTCCAATGAACTAGTTCCCTTAACTAGCATTCATGTTTATCTCCGGACATCTCAATGTCACCAGCCAGTGAGAATCAGCTGATTAGAGAATAACTCATGCTAGTCTCAACAGAATTGATAGTGCCTGTATTTATCAATTCATCGACTAGGGACAATTTCAATACTTCACAATTGCACATGTAGAGATAATCACTAGTTGTGAATTCATCACAAATTCTCTCATGCTGTGTATTGTATTGCGGAAATTCAGTAAATGAGTTTAAGATCTCAATCAAATACATAAACATGTATACTCAAATAGTGAATATTCATTTATTAAAATAAATGATTACAATCATAAGGCGATTGCCTTAGGACATTTTTCTCATATCACTAACAAACTCTCACTTGGCCTAATGTCAATCGCTACGATACCCAATACCACAGGCTCTAACATGACCCTCAAACTTGTTTTGAGACAAGGCCTTAGTTAAAGGATCCGCTAAATTCCTTTCAGTGGGAATTTTCTCAATTTGTATATCATTCTTACTTATAATCTCTCTGATCAGATGATAGCGGCGAAGCACATGCTTGGATTGCTGATGAGACCTTGGTTCCTTCGCTTGTGCAATAGCTCCATTGTTGTCGCAATAAACCGATATTGCTTCATCAATGGTTGGAACCACACCAAGTTTTGAGACAAACTTCTTGATCCAGACTGCTTCCTTTGCTGCTTCCGAAGCTGCAATATATTCCGCTTCCGTGGTAGAATCCACTACGGTGTCTTGCTTGGAACTCTTCCAACTTATTGCGCCTTCATTCAAAATAAATACGTATCCGGACTGAGATTTGGAGTCATCCTTATCTGTCTGGAAACTGGCATCTGTATATCCACGTATTACCATATCACCTTCTCCATATATTAGGAACACATCCTTAGTTCTTCTCAAGTACTTGAGGATTGTCTTGACAGCCGCCCAATGATCCATTCCTGGATCAGACTGGTATTTGCTTGTGACGCTCAGAGCATACGATACATCGGGCCTAGTAAATAACATATCATACATGATAGATCCTATCGCGGATGCATAAGGAATCTTATTCATGCAAATCCTCTCGTCTTCTGTGCGCGAACACATAGACTTCGAAAGGTTGATCCCATGCCTGATGGGAAGGTAACCTTTCTTGGATTCCGACATGCTAAACCTTTCTAGCACTCGGTCTATATATGTAGACTGCGAAAGACCAAGCAACCGTTTTGATCTATTTCTATAGATTCTAATCCCAAGGATATAGGTTGCTTCTCCCAGGTCTTTCATGGAGAAAGTTTTGGACAACCAAATTTTAACTGACTGTAAGACTGATATATCATTTCTTATAAGTAATATGTCATCGACATATAACACTAGGAATACGACTGCACTCCCACTAATCTTCTTGTACACACAAGGTTCGTCAGGATTTTGTGAGAAATCAAACTCTTTGATTGTCTCATCAAAACGGATGTTCCAGCTCCTGGATGCTTGCTTCAGTCCATATATGGATCGTCGAAGCTTGCATACTTTGGTTTTATTCACCGATGTGAAACCTTCAGGTTGTATCATGTATGCATCCTCAAGCAGGTTTCCATTAAGGAAAGCTGTTTTCACATCCATTTGCCATATCTCATAATCATAATGAGTTGCTATGGCTAGGAGCATCTGAATGGATTTAAGCATAGCTACTGGCGAATAGGTTTCGTCATAATCAATTCTTTGTTTCTGACGATATCCTTTTGCCACTAATCTAGCCTTAAAGGTAACAATATTACCTTCCATGTCAGTTTTCTTCTTGAAAACCTACTTGCACCCTATGGGCTTAATCCCTTCAGGTGGGTTAACCAAGTCCCATACTTGATTATCGTACATGGAATCCATTTCCGACTTCATGGCTTCAAGTCATTTATCCCTTTCTGATTTTTTTAGAACATCTTCATAACTAATAGGTTCGTCATCGTTAATGAGTAACATGTCGTTCGATTCACTTATGAGAAATCCGTATCTCTCTGGAATATTGCGTGTCCTATCAGACCTACGAAGAAGTGGTGTCGTCTTAGGTTCAACTGATAGCTCATCATTATGAGTTATTGGTTGTGGGTCTAGACTAGGTGTCTCTGTAATGTCTATTGGAGTTCCTTGAACTTCTTCAAGTTCAATGCTAGTCCCACTGTTTTCTTGTAAAAGAAATTCTTTTTCTAGAAATACAGCATGCCTAGAAACAAACACCTTTTGTTCCAAGAGATGATAGAATTGGTAACCTTTCGTTTCCTTAGGGTATCCACTAAATATACATTTATCAGACTTAGCATCCAATTTGTCTGATACAGTCCGCTTTACATAAGCAGGACAACCCCATATCTTTAGGTGAGATAAATGAGGTTTCTTACTATTCCACGTCTCATATGGAGTAGTAGAGACTACCTTGGTCGGGACTTTGTTTAGTAAGTAAACAGCTGTCTTAAGCGCATAGCCCCAAAAGGATTTTGGAAGAGTTGCATGATTCATCATAGATCTAACCATGTCCATCAAGGTTCGGTTACGCCTCTCAGATACACCATTATGCTGTGGTGTATATGGCGGAGTCCATTGAGATAATATCCCATTGTCCCTAAGATAATCTTGAAACTCTTGACTTAAGTATTCACCACCCCGATCGGATCGAAGTATCTTAATATTTTTTCCAAGCTGTTTCTCTACTTCACTTCTGAACTCTTTGAATTTCTCAAAAGCTTCAGATTTGTGTTTCATTAAGAACACATACCCGAATCGTGAGTGATCATCGATAAAGGTAATGAAGTAGCTATAGCCTCCTTGTGCAAGAGTTGACATTGGTCCACATACATCAGTATGTATTAGACCAAGCAATTCTCCCACTAGTTTATCTTTTTCGAAAAAGGGTAATTTGGTCATCTTGCCTTTTAAGCATGATTCGCATGTATCAAATGAACCAGGTTCAAATGATTCTAGAATTGCATATCGGTGTAATTTGGTCATGTGTTTCTTACTTACATGGCCAAGACGACAATAACACATATAGGAGTCTATTTGATTATCTATTCGAGCACGTTTGTTGCTAACTTCGATATTGAAAACGTCACCGGATAAATCTAACGTGTAGATACGATTGCATAAAGTTCCGGTCCCATAAAGAACACCATTTAAAGTTATGTAATAGCAATTGTTACTAAAAGTTAAATGATAACCCTTTTCATTCAAGCATGAAATAGATACAATGTTCTTTATTAACGAAGGAACAAAATAACAATTATTCAATTCTAAGACAAGTCCAGTAGGGAGCTTTAGCAAATATGTTCCGATAGAAATAGCAGCAATCTTTGCTCCATTTCCAACTCGCAAATTCGCTTCTCCCTTGACGAGTTTTCTTCTATTCCTTAGCCCCTGTATGCCATTACATATATGTGAGCTACACCCAGTATCAAGTACCCAGGTGTACGAGGAAATAGAGTGACATTCAATAACGAAGATACCTGAAGAGGATGGGGCATCGGATGCCTTCTTCTTCAAGGACTCAAGATAAACCTTGCAGTTTTTTCGCCAGTGGCCCTCCTTGCCACAGTGATGGCAAGTGTCTTTTGGTGTCTTTTCAGTCTTTTTGGTCTTTTTCTTCCTTCCCTTATTTTGTTCTTTGGGCTTCCTCTTAGAACTTTTCTTTGAGGAACCAACTAACAGTATCGTCTTCTGATCCTGCTTTACAGAAGGCTCTACAGTTTTCAGCAGGTTAAGCAACTCAGGAATGGTAGTCTCGAGTTTGTTCATCCGATAGTTCATCACAAACTGTGAGTAACTCTTGGGCAAACAATGCAGAATTAAGTCAATACATAGTTCGTGATCCATTGCAAATCCGAGTGTGCCTAGTCGCTCAATGTACCCCAACATCTTCAACAAAAACTGTGAAACAGAAGTGCCTTCCTGCATCTTAGATGTGAAGAGGAGTCTGGAGACCTCAAACCTTTCGGATCTCGCCTGCTCATCAAACAACTCATGAAGATGGAAGACGATGGTATGAGCATCCATATGCTCATGTTGCTTTTGTAGCTCAGGTACCATAGCGGCCAGCATGATGCAACTCGCAAGTTCAGAATCGGCCACATGTTTCTGATAGGCCACTATCTGGTCTGGAGTTGCATCTTTAGGAGGATGGTTGGAAAGTTGTTCTTCAAGGACATAAGCAAGCTTTTCTTCCTTGAGGACTATCCTCAGGTTTCGAAGCCAGTCCATGAAGTTTGGCCCAGTCAGCTTATTGGTGTCCAAAATGGAACGCAAATTCAGAGAAGACATGATCAGGTGATTATCCTAGAAATACAAATTGAGGTTATGTGATGAGAATGATAAAGAATGCATCAATATACATTAATTAAATCCTATTTATTTTTCGAATTGAATAACCGTTTTTATCAATTCGGAAGATCGTAGGAACATCTCCAAATAGGTTGATATCCAACCATCGATAAGCACAACCATGGCTAGAGTCCATCAAGTTATTCTTAGCTATGAAGGTAGGTAATTATACCGATTACATATTATACATATGTAACTATCACATTATGCTATCAACTAATTGAATGTTTGCATAAATCATTGGGTTGTTAACTCATTAACAAGTATGCAACAATATACATAGCACCCAACTACACCTCTCTTTACATCGACATTGGCTGTGGCACAACAAATCGATGCTCCAAGCTTAAGGCTGACCCATTAATCAAGAAATAGTTTTAATATGGTTGGGCTCATTCAACCGTTTAGTCAGGCTTGGATGTGTCCAACAACCAAAACTAAGGATTGACCTCTGACTCCAACTATATTAATCATAAACTAATTCCATGGTTTGAACATGTTGAGGTTCAAGTCGGGCATGGATGTGCCCATCAACCCAAACGAGAAACAAAACTCTGGTTCTATCCATATTAATGGAAGGTGTTGGCCTTAATATTTTGTATGGGGTTTTGGGTCTCATTTTTTTCTTTTATGCACATTCATGACATATAATTATGTCATGTTCTAACGATTTCCTTAATAAAGTATATATGTGACTTAATTTATCAAGTCTCATTAATTGAATTAGGAACCGGATTTCCTACTTCTAATTTCATACTTTATTCAAGGAACTGTTTTGGGAAACTATTTCCTGAATTATCATAATCAATTTCAGAAATAATATGTTTAAGACTTTGATTTTTCTAAATCAAATCTTATTAAATTAAGAAACAGATTACCTTAATTCAACCACATATTATTTTCATGAAAATCTTATCTAAGGAAATATACTTTATAGGAAATAATTTTCCTAATTAATTTTGGAGACAATAATATGTAAGAGCATCACCTCATAAATCAAATAAGGAAATTATCGTTTGAGAATCACCTCAAAATTTCCGAGATTTGATCACATATTTTATTTATGAAAAATTAATATCAAAAACTTAATTTGGACGGCTCCCCGAGGTTCAATCCAAAATAAGAATTTGACAGTTTAAATTCAATTTAGGAAATTTAATTATAACAACTAATTTTAAATTGGACGGCTCCCCGAGGTTCAATCAAAAATAAAAAATTTTGTAAATAATTTAATTTCCAATTATGAATTTAAATGCCAATTAATATTCCCATAATTTGTCTAGACTTTCTTGAAAGAAAGTGCCCAAAATTGTGAGCTTTCCATAAATGGAAAGTTTCCAAAAATAAAAGGTTTTCAGAATAATTGTAAGTTTCTGGTACAAAGAAAACTTACGTTTTCCAAAATAGGAAATTTCCAAAATTGGAAAGTTTCCAAAATGGAAAGTTTTCACAATTATCATAAAATTTCAGAAACAGAGATATTTCAAATGTTTGTGAAATTTCATGAGGATTTCCAAACTTTGAAATTCCTAAATCGAAAATTTACCATAATTGGAAAGTTTCCATAATTGAAAAAATTTCCAAAATTGAGATCATGACAAAACTTTCCGCAAAACAATTATATGATTATGTCGAACACAAACCACGGCTCTGATACCACTGTTGGGACCGGGTGCATGTTGACATGGATGCGGGTTCGTAATTTTAAAATTAATTACGTGCAGCGGAAGGTTTAGCATAAATAATTTCTCAAATTATTTAACCACACATCTAAGCATGCAATTTTATCTTGTGTAGACATGATCATATATTTAAAATTTTGCAGAAATGTAAATTAATTTACGTATTACCTGGCGTAACTTGAAGGAAGGGACGAGATCCAACCGTAAGCGTCCCTTGGAAGTTCCGCCTCTATTCGCGTCCACGCCGAGTATCTTCGGGATGACTTCGCAAAGCCACGAGTTTCGTGTTCTCGAGAACTACTAGATTCTCCAAGAACGCGACGAGAAAAAAAACAAGAGAGAAGTCGGAAGACTAACCACAAAAGGATGGCCGGAATCACAATTCCGGCGAAGCAAAAGAAGAAGCTTGCGGCGAAAATTCTTCTTGGGGCTGGTTGGCGCACGGCAAGAAGTGGAGAGAAAGAGAGGGAGAGAGCCTATGCCTTCACCACTTCAATTATTTTCCAAGCCTTGCCTTGGGTTCTTTATATAGTGGCCTCTCACCCACCAAGTCTCCTTTTTCTTATGGAATAAATTTTCTATGACTTATTCCATCATGCCAAGTTTTATTATATTTTAATTCATGATAAAAATCAACCAAGTCTTTTTTTTCTTATGGAATAAATTTTCTTATCATGGTAAATCAATCCATGATTGATTTTATAAAATAAAATAAACCAATCCATGGTTCATTTTAATTTCCATGAAAAATAAACCAAACCTTGGTTTATTATATAAAAATTTATATCATCCATAATTTTATAAAACAAACCATACTTGGTTTATTTTATAAATTGAACCAAAAACTTGGTTCTCTCCCTTTGTTGTGGCCGGCCAAGCAAAGAGGATGGAGACCCTCTTTGGCCGGCCTATCCAAGCCACGCCCCAATGAAATAAACTTATTTAATTCATCTATTAAGTCTTCAAAAGACTTAGCCATTTTACGCTTCCGATGCGTCTCTGAAAAATTCAGATTCGACTTATCGTTTGGCTCAACCAAACCTAATCTCTCTTGATTGGAAAAATCCAATTTTCAACTCGTTTTAAATCCCTCGGATTACTCGTAGTGCGTGTGACTAAATAGGCTTTCGATTTATGTTGTCCGTCTATAATTAACCAATTATAGAACGATCATTAGTGACACCTAGTAGTACATCATGATCCTCAATTAATCGAAAGATCAACGGTTGACCTCAAAAACTATTCTAAAATCCTTCAATAGCTATAATGAATCGTGCCCCATTCCCTTCACCATCTTATACCCACTTGGTTCAGGACATGGTCTATGTGTGTCAGTCCCCACTAGGTTGACTACGTCACACCTAGCCCAAGTAACGTTTTCTCGTCCTACGGATTCTAATTACTCTCATGTATTTAAGAGATTCATACACTGAACATGTCATGCTCTGGCTAGAGGCTTCGAGTAACAATCCGACGATAGGCCTCAGGAATACATCTCCTCGCAAGGAGTGGTGAATCCTTTGTAGGCTGTTCAATCATCTTCGGACACTTTGGCTTATACCCAATCATCCTGGGTCCACACCTCCTTGGAGATGCTTGCTTAAGATGTCAAAGTATAAGTCTCCATGTGTCACGCCCCGAGACCCAGGAGCTGCTGATCCAATAGAGAATCGGACAGCACCTCCCCTGTCCGGCGGACAATTTACATACACACACAAGATACAACAGCACACAATATATATATTTGCACAACCACGCAGTTTAAAGGGCCTCAGGCCTCAAATCCACACAGACATAACTGCATATATGACTATACGTCGTAAAACCAAAATCCGAACTCACCTGAGCTGCCGGGGGGCAGGAACAAAACCAAAACCAAGCGAAGTCCAACATAGGACTCAAAAGTATAATACCATCGAATAAAACATGAATACATGATCCAAAAACATAGTAAAGGAAGCATAGGAAATACTACAGGGTCCATAAGCAAAACAACGTAAAACAAAACCAAGCAGAGCTTCTCTAGAGCTGGGGACTGGCTGCTAGGGATCTCCTGGCAGACATCAACCTGAAATAAAATGTATGGCAACGGGGTGAGTCCATAGCTCAGCGAATACCCAACAGTTATGCATAGAAAGTTATACTAACAACAAGAGTTCCGCTAATACAGTCTCATATCAACAAGAGGGAAAGACTAGAAATGAAAATACTGAGGTAGATACATACCAGAATCCATCTAACCTGAAAAGTGGGTAATGAGTACCAAGGGAATATCAATAGACATATAAACTTAAATAACAAGTCTCCAGAATATGCATGTCAAATAAGTGCAGCAATCAAGTGCAGCAAACAATGCACGATGCAAAATATACACATGGTGCAATGCCATGGTCACCCCCTAACTCCAGTCAAGCCACCGAGACAGGCGATACTGTGTCGGCCGAGTGGGTAGAGCTGTGACACTGTCCGCACTCTGCCATCACTGCTCCTGAGTGACCGAGTGGACAGGATGCTGGTGGAGCTATCGCTCCGCCCCATGTATATATGGGGGAGATATCTCTCTCATCTTCTCTGGTCTATGGGTAGAGAAGGGATCCCTGCTTGCTACCACGCTCTGAAACCACTACCCCTGAGCGGACGAGCGGAGCAATACAAAGCAAATGCACACACCCAGCGGTATCCACTAACCCATGAGTGGCCGTGTGTGCATATCATGTGCCGGAAGACGATTAGGCTCAACCACAAGGGAGTCGCTGATCGCCGGCATGCAACAATGCAAGGATGGTGTATGATAGATACACATACCTCCCTCCCCAAGTCCTCAGTATACTAAGTCTCTGTCTGAAATCCTATAACAGGAAATACAGGTAACCTACAAGGTATACTGGCTGGAAACTACAGATCCCTCAAGGTCAAATGCAAGAGGTACAACACGATCTCTAAGCATACATATAGATATGGCAATACCTGAGACTGTATGGAACTAACAGCAGAATAACTCAGGGATGAACAACAAGTATCCACAACTGGCATAATAAACAGGGATAAACAACAATATCCAGAACAGACATAACAACCAGGGATAGCGTATAATCTTACTGCTATCTATAACAGTCTATGCATAAACAAATGACAATATCATAAGAGATAAGTCAAAGGGTACCTGCCTCCAAGAGTGGAAATCCGTATCAAACGCGATAGAACCACCCGTCCAAATAAGTAACAATAGATCCCGTCAAGTCCCTGTGTAAAGGACACATTTTAATTAGCTATTACAAAATTAGTAACTAGCTAATTAATCCCTAATCCGTATTAGGGTTTACCCTAATCCATCTCTTTCCATTTAATTACCCTTGGTAATTAAGATTAGATTTACTTTAAAGGTAAACTCGAATTCCAGTTCCTTAAGCTTAGGTTGTTAGGTTTAAGTTTCAAATTAAACTTAACCTCAACCCAAAATAAACCCACGGCATCAATTTCACCTTCATTACTGAAGCTACAATGATCCACAACCTTATACCTAAACTCATTAACATAAAAATAGAATCACTGAGCTTACTCCATTCCTACCAATTCATCCACTTAGCAATTCAATTAGAACCCAACACATCTTCTTACCTGAGCCCAGAGTAGCTCTCCACGGCGGGAACACAACTCCCAAGTCCACCACAGCCCAATCTACAAAGGTAGATTTCTACCAAATTCGAATCCACTCCAATTGTCGCTCCACACAACCAGCGAGAGAAATCTCCACCACACAGTGAAGCTCACGCGCTGCAAACCCCAAACACAGCCAATTACACAGAGTTCATTCAAAGATAGGGCAAAATCAGCAAGTCTATTACCTAGTTTCTCCCAAATTCGATACAAGCACACAACCTTACCTGTGTTAATACGCACACAGTCTTTCTCCGAAGAACCCTAGATCCCTTCCCAGGAAATCGCACGCCCAATCTCAAGCTGAGGGAATCTCCTCAATCCCTAATCCAAACAACAATGAAATCGAAATGCGGTAACGAGATCAATCCCAGGAGACGAATCAAGACTTGATGATCTCAGCTTACCTCTATTGTGGTCGGAGATTGACAATAAAGGGTTGCAGCTCCTTCACGCTTGAAGGTGGAAGGAAGAGGGAACTCGTAGCAGGGCTTGGCGTCGATCTAGGGCTCACAAGGGGCGTCGGCGCTGATGGATGGAAGAGACGATGGAGTGGCGATGAGTTGCGGCTAGGGCACGCGGATAAGGAAGGGGAAGGGCGATCGTGCGAGGTGGCTTGGCTGCGGGTTGGCTGCGGCTGAATGAGTCGGCCACATGGTCTAGGTTAGGGAATATAAGAGAGATGCTATTTTGCACTTTAACCCAAACATTTTGGATTTTTACCCGTCTGCCCCTCAATTCTAAGTTTATTTATGCATTAGTCCCTGTAACTAATAATTTGTTACATTTTGGTCCCTAAATTTGCGTCCATGGACTCGGAAACCCCGGAACCTATCCGGTAATTCTCCGAAAATTTCCGGAACCTATCAAAAGTGTCGGATTTAACATCCTCCCCTACTAATAAAAATTTGGTCCCCAAATTTCGCTATTCATTATAATAAACACTATCAAGAAGTATGCTGATATAAATACTGAACCGTAACAATCATACATACCTCAAGTGAACAGGTGGGGGTAGCGAGCTCGGATGACATCCTCGAGCTCCCAGGTAGCCTCCTCATCTGAGTGATGCTGCCATCCGACTTTAACAAGCCGGATTGTCTTGTTCCGCAACTGACGCTCCCGGTGACCCAAAATCCGTACAGGAATCTCCTCGTAAGACGCGTCAGGCTGAAGTGGAACTGAGACATCCGACAACACGTGTGAAGGATCTCGTATGTATTTCCTCAGCATCGATACGTGAAATACGTCGTGTACGCCGGTAATGGATGGTGGAAGAGCCAAACGATAAGCAACTGCTCCAACCCTCTCCAGAATCTGGAACGGACCTATGTAACGCGGAGCAAGCTTACCTCGAAGACCGAATCGTTTCACCCCCTTCGTGGGTGAAACTCGCAGAAACACATGATCACCAACGGAGAACTCTAAAGGTCTCCGTCTCTGGTCGGCATAACTCTTCTGACGATCCTGCGCCTCAGATATCCTGCGTGTGATGGTACGGACTAACTCTGCCTCGTGCTGAGCTCTCTGAGGTCCTAACAGCTGGGATTCCCCAACCTCCTCCCAGAGGGTGGGTGTCCGACAAGGCCTACCATACAACGCCTCATACGATGCCATCTGGATAGCCGCATGATAACTGTTGTTGTAGACGAACTCAACCAGATGCAGATGATCCTCCCAACTGCCTCCGAAATCCATAACACAGGCTCGCAGTAGGTCCTCTAACGTCTGAATAGTCCGCTCTGACTGCCCATCGGTCTGCGGATGAAACGCGGTACTGAATCGCAACTCAGTGCCCATAGCCCGCTGCAGACTCTGCCAAAAACGTGATGTGAAGCGCGGATCTCGGTCAGAGATGATACTCAACGGTATGCCGTGTAATCAGATGATCTCTCTGCAATATAGCTCTGCTAATCTATCCAATGAATCGGTCCTCCGAGTAGCTAGAAAGTGCGCAGATTTGGTCAATCGATCAACGATCACCCAAATCGCGTCAAGGCCTCGTCTGGTCCTAGGCAATCCCACCACGAAATCCATAGTAACGTGTTCCCATTTCTACTCAGGAATGGGAATACTCTGCAGTAGCCCAGCAGGTCTCTGGTGCTCTGCCTTAACCTGCTGACATACCAGGCATCGGGCTACGAAGTCGGCGATATCCCGCTTCATTCCGTTCCACCAGTAGGAACGTCTCAGATCCCGATACATACGAGTGGCACCCGGATGGATAGCAAATCGGGAGCGATGTGCCTCCTGAAGTAACTCCTCTCGGACCGGATGTGACTCGGGTCCGCAAAGTCTCCCGCGAAAATACAAGACATCCGCATCGTCTCGTGTAAAATCAGACTGCTGCTCTGTGGCTGCTCGACTGCCGAGGAACTGCAGATGCTGATCGCTCGTCTGAGCCTCTCTGATCCTCGTCCGGATGGAAGACTGAGCAACAATGGTCGCCAGAATACCCCTCTCAGTCTGACCCTGCTCCTCTAGACCCAACTCTGAGAAACCCTGAACCAGCTCGGTAACTGATGCCCGGAGGCAAGCCAACGTCCCTCTGGACTTCCTGCTCAAGGCGTCAGCAACTACATTAGCTTTCCCAGGGTGGTAGCTAATGGTACAATCGTAGTCCTTCAGGAACTCCATCCACCTCCTCTGTCGGAGGTTGAGCTCCTTCTGCGTGAATAGGTACTTGAGGCTCTTATGATCTGTGAATATCTCAAATGTGATCCCATACAGATGATGCCTCCAGATCTTCAGTGCAAAGATAATAGCTGCAAACTCTAAATCGTGAACTGGGTAGTTCTTCTCATGCTCCTTCAGCTGTCGAGAAGCATAAGACACTACCCGCCCGTGCTGCATCAGAACGGCGCCCAATCCCTGATAAGATGCATCCGTAAAAAGCACAAATCCGTCCTCTCCTGATGGAAGAACGAGGACGGGTGCCGACACTAATCTCTGCTTCAGCTCCTGGAAACTAGACTCACAAGCCTCTGACCATGTGAACTTTACGCCTTTCCTGGTAAGGCGTGTCAACGGCATAGCTATGCTCGAAAAGCCCTCGACAAATCGTCGGTAGTAGCCGGCTAATCCCAAGAAACTGCGGACCTCCTGAACTGACTTCGGCTGCTCCCAACTGGTGACAACCTCGATCTTCTGGGGGTCTACTGAAATACCACGGCTGGAAACCACGTGCCCCAGAAAACCGACTGAGGATAGCCAGAATGTGCATTTGCTGAACTTCGCAAATAAGTGCTCCCGTCGGAGGATCTCCAAAACTATGCGAAGATGCTGCGCATGCTCCTCCTCAGAACGCGAATAGATCAATATGTCATCAATGAAGACAATCACAAACTGATCTAAATACTCCAGGAATATGCGGTTCATCAAATCCATGAATACCGCTGGAGCATTGGTAAGCCCAAATGGCATTACCAAGAACTCATAGTGCCCATATCTACTGCGGAACGCTGTCTTCTGAATATCTGAGTCTCTAACTCTCAGCTGATGATATCCGGACCGCAGATCAATCTTAGAATACACTGAGGTGTCTCTGAGCTGATCAAACAAATCCTCTATCCGTGGCAACGGGTATTTGTTCTTGATGGTTACTGCATTCAACTGTCTGTAGTCGATGCATAACCTCAAAGAACCGTCCTTCTTCTTGACAAACAGAACCGGTGAACCCCAAGGAGATACGCTCGGTCTGATGAATCCTCGGTCTAATAACTCCTGGAGTTGGACCTTCAGCTCGTCCAACTCTTTCGGTGCCATGCGATAAGGAGCCTTAGACGCCGACGCAGTCCCCGGAATCAGCTCTATAGTGAACTCTATCTGTCTCCTGGGAGGAAGACCCGGTAGCTCCTCTGGAAAGACATCTGGGAACTCCCGAACAACTGGAATATCCGGGAGTGAGGCACTACTGCTGTCATCCACACTAATCATCGATAACAGATAACCCTGACAGCCCAGTGATAGCAATCTCTGTGCCTGGAGCGCAGAAATAATAGATATGCCGTCGTCACGGATGCCGGTGAAATCCCACGAGGGTTGGTCCGGAGGCCGAAAAGTGACCACCCTCGTCCGGCAATCCACGGTGGCATGGTATGCGGTAAGCCAGTCCATGCCAAGGATGATATCAAAATCAACCATCTCTAGCACCAGCAGGTCCATGGTGAGAATCACGCTACCGAAGTCCAGTGGGCAGGCTCTGACCTCCTGATTGACCGCTAATGACTCACCCGTTGGCAAGGATACCGACAGGTGGCGAGCCCTAGCGGTAGGTAGCCTACCAATCCTAGCCAAGAATATCCGTGAAATGAAAGAGTACGAGCTACCAGTATCCACTAATAAATCTGCAGGTACTGAATATAAGGAGATAATACCGCGAAATACGGATCCGTCAGCTCTCTGTGCCTCCTCTTGTGTAACGGCGAAAACTCGTCCAGACTCTGGCGGTGGAGGTAGAGGAGGGTACTGCTGTGGCTGCGGTGGTGGCAGAGGCTGGGGTACCGGTGCTACAACCGCAGTCTGAGGCTGATACGGTACCGACTGATAACTCGAATAGTACTGAGGCTGTGGCATATACTGCTGCGAGGGTGCCGAGACAGAACTCTGAGATGCCGCTGGAGTACTGATGTGCTCATATCCAGGCATACCATAAACCACTGCTGGAGTGACTGTCTGGGGTGGACGAAAAGAATGCTGGGTCCTCTGTCCTCCTCGCGGTGGTCCTGACTGTGCGGTATGACCACTATGTGCGGTATGGCCACTCTGGCCCGTGCCTCCAGTCCCCTCATGTTGTGCCTTCAGGGCACAGTCTCTACTCATGTGTCCCGGGAACCTGCAGTAAAAACACACTGCATGCCCCACCGGACAGTCTGTCATGGAATGCTCACGGGAACCACAAAAGGTGCACTGAAAACTACCGCTGGTCTTCTTCTGCTGACGCTGCTGAGAATGCCGAGAAGAACCTCCTGAATAACGACCAGACTTCTGAGGCCTGCCAGATGCCCCAGAAGTGCTCTGAGCTGACTGTCCCTGACCGCCACGCTTTCGTCCAGAGGTCTGCTGTGGCTGAGTCTGATGTGCACTCTGAGCTGACTCTTTTCCCTTTTTCCTCTCCGCGTTCACCTCCTGCTGTGTCATCTCAATCAAAAGGGCTCTCTCCAAAGCCTCACTGTACGATGCAGTACTAAATCCAGCAAGCTTGAGTCGGATATACGCAGCTAGTCCTCTAGTGAAGTGGATCATCCGGGATCTATCCTCGGTAACCAGCTCGGGGCAGAATTCAGCCAACCGGTCGAATTCCGCGCTATACTCCATAACCGTGCGAGTCCCCTGCTGCAGAGTCAGGAACTCCTGTCGCTGAGTCATCTGATAGGATATCGGAACATAGTGACTCTCGAATGCCTCTCTGAAGACGGCCCATGTGAGATGCTGCTCTCCAATGATCGTGCGCCGCGAGGCCCACCAGGTAACCGCCTCGCCTCGTAAATGGTACGCAGCTAGCACCGCCTTCTCCCACTCGGAGCAAGCCATGTAATCAAATGTACCCTCCAAAGTCTCCAACCAGGCACGGGCAGCCCTAGGATCAGCTCCTCCGTGGAATAATGTGAATCGGCCTTTCACCGACTCTGCAAGTGCGGGTATCCGTGCTCGGGCTCTGGCACACTCTGCCGGAGTAGTAGGGGCTACCAGCGGAGCTGCATAGGGTGCTATGCCATAAACAGTAGATGGAACTGTGAACAATCCCGGAACAGGAGCCAGTGGTGGGGTCGGGTAAACTACCGGAGCAGGCATTGCTGAGGGTGCCGCAGAAACTCCCGCAAAAGGTACAGATGAAGGCACCGAAGGGTAGACAACTGTGGGCACTACTGGAGGTGTAGGTACTGCAGGGTATGCTGCGGGTGGTGCTGACGGTGGTACGACTGGGTACGGTACTGCCGGCACCGCTACAGGTGTAGCAACCGGTATAGATGATGGTCCCACTGAGTATGTCGTAGCAGGCACCGCTGCAGGTGTAGCAACCGGTATAGATGATGGTCCCGCTGAATATGCAGTAGCAGGCACCGGTGCTGGTACTGAGGGAATCAATGGTGTAGCAGTCACGGGTGGTACGGTCGGAACCGCTGACAGCAGTGGAGATGGGGGCCTCGGAACAACCGAAGGAGTCTGTCCCTGACTGATTGGCCCCGTCTCCGTCGGTCTCTCGGGTGACCTGGTCACCGGAGACCCAATAGTAGACTTACGTGGCCGTCCTCGACCACGTCCCGGTGCGGGGGCACGTCCGCGCCTAGTCATACTTGTTACGATATTAACCATTGGTTACTAAGGATATAAGTCACTAACCTTATCAGATCATACATTTGCTGCCCGGAGATGTCCCGTCGCCGCCAAGTCCCATGGTCCACATCACACCGTGAAACAACTCCGAAAATCCGAAATGTACTCGGGTAGACTCATCTAACCCGAGCTCCGACACCTACCGAGTAGGTATCAGATTTAACTCCGACAAATCACGAATCGATGGTATCCCACATCCTGGGCTTGATACCAAAAATAAATTGGTATCAGATAAACACCGAAAAATCCGAAAACACGTAGGCATCAAAACCTACGCTCTGATACCAAAATAAATTGTCACGCCCCGAGACCCAGGAGCTGCTGATCCAATAGAGAATCGGACAGCACCTCCGCTGTCCGGCGGACAATTTACATACACACACAAGATACAACAGCACACAATATATATATTTGCACAACCACGCAGTTTAAAGGGCCTCAGGCCTCAAATCCACACAGACATAACTGCATATATGACTATACGTCGTAAAACCAAAATCTGAACTCACCTGAGCTGCCGGGGGGGGGGGGGGCAGGAACAAAACCAAAACCAAGCAAAGTCCAACATAGGACTCAAAAGTACAATACCATCGAATAAAACATGAATACATGATCCAAAAACATAGTAAAGGAAGCATAGGAAATACTACAGGGTCCATAAGCAAAACAACGTAAAACAAAACCAAGCAGAGCTCCTCTAGAGCTGGGGACTGGCTGCTAGGGATCTCCTAGCAGACATCAACCTGAATAAAATGTATGGCAACGGGGTGAGTCCATAGCTCAGCGAATACCCAACAGTTATGCATAGAAAGTTATACTAACAATAAGAGTTCCGCTAATACAGTCTCATATCAACAAGAGGGAAAGACTAGAACTGAAAATACTGAGGTAGATACATACCAGAATCCATCTAACCTGAAAAGAGGGTAATGAGTACCAAGGGAATATCAATAGACATATAATTTCATATAACAAGTCTCCAGAATATGCATGTCAAATAAGTGCAGCAATCAAGTGCAGCAAACAATGCACGATGCAAAATATACACATGGTGCAATGCCATGGTCACCCCCTAACTCCAGTCAAGCCACCGAGACAGGCGATACTGTGTCGGCCGAGTGGGTAGAGCTGTGACACTGTCCGCACTCTGCCATCACTGCTCCTGAGTGACCGAGTGGACAGGATGCTGGTGGAGCTATCGCTCCGCCCCATGTATATATGGGGGAGATATCTCTCTCATCTTCTCTGGTCTATGGGTAGAGAAGGGATCCCTGCTTGCTACCACGCTCTGAAACCACTACCCCTGAGCGGACGAGCGGAGCAATACAAAGCAAATGCACACACCCAGCGGTATCCACTAACCCATGAGTGGCCGTGTGTGCATATCATGTGCCGGAAGACGATTAGGCTCAACCACAAGGGAGTCGCTGATCGCCGGCATGCAACAATGCAAGGATGGTGTATGATAGATACACATACCTCCCTCCCCAAGTCCTCAGTATACTAAGTCTCTGTCTGAAATCCTATAACAGGAAATACAGGTAACCTACAAGGTATACTGGCTGGAAACTACAGATCCCTCAAGGTCAAATGCAAGAGGTACAACACGATCTCTAAGCATACATATAGATATGGCAATACCTGAGACTGTATGGAACTAACAGCAGAATAACTCAGGGATGAACAACAAGTATCCACAACTGGCATAATAAACAGGGATAAACAACAATATCCAGAACAGACATAACAACCAGGGATAGCGTATAATCTTACTGCTATCTATAACAGTCTATGCATAAACAAATGACAATATCATAAGAGATAAGTCAAAGGGTACCTGCCTCCAAGAGTGGAAATCCGTATCAAACGCGATAGAACCACCCGTCCAAATAAGTAACAATAGATCCCGTCAAGTCCCTGTGTAAAGGACACATTTTAATTAGCTATTACAAAATTAGTAACTAGCTAATTAATCCCTAATCCGTATTAGGGTTTACCCTAATCCATCTCTTTCCATTTAATTACCCTTGGTAATTAAGATTAGATTTACTTTAAAGGTAAACTCGAATTCCAGTTCCTTAAGCTTAGGTTGTTAGGTTTAAGTTTCAAATTAAACTTAACCTCAACCCAAAATAAACCCACGGCATCAATTTCACCTTCATTACTGAAGCTACAATGATCCACAACCTTATACCTAAACTCATTAACATAAAAATAGAATCACTGAGCTTACTCCATTCCTACCAATTCATCCACTTAGCAATTCAATTAGAACCCAACACATCTTCTTACCTGAGCCCAGAGTAGCTCTCCACGGCGGGAACACAACTCCCAAGTCCACCACAGCCCAATCTACAAAGGTAGATTTCTACCAAATTCGAATCCACTCCAATTGTCGCTCCACACAACCAGCGAGAGAAATCTCCACCACACAGTGAAGCTCACGCGCTGCAAACCCCAAACACAGCCAATTACACAGAGTTCATTCAAAGATAGGGCAAAATCAGCAAGTCTATTACCTAGTTTCTCCCAAATTCGATACAAGCACACAACCTTACCTGTGTTAATACGCACACAGTCTTTCTCCGAAGAACCCTAGATCCCTTCCCAGGAAATCGCACGCCCAATCTCAAGCTGAGGGAATCTCCTCAATCCCTAATCCAAACAACAATGAAATCGAAATGCGGTAACGAGATCAATCCCAGGAGACGAATCAAGACTTGATGATCTCAGCTTACCTCTATTGTGGTCGGAGATTGACAATAAAGGGTTGCAGCTCCTTCACGCTTGAAGGTGGAAGGAAGAGGGAACTCGTAGCAGGGCTTGGCGTCGATCTAGGGCTCACAAGGGGCGTCGGCGCTGATGGATGGAAGAGACGATGGAGTGGCGATGAGTTGCGGCTAGGGCACGCGGATAAGGAAGGGGAAGGGCGATCGTGCGAGGTGGCTTGGCTGCGGGTTGGCTGCGGCTGAATGAGTCGGCCACATGGTCTAGGTTAGGGAATATAAGAGAGATGCTATTTTGCACTTTAACCCAAACATTTTGGATTTTTACCCGTCTGCCCCTCAATTCTAAGTTTATTTATGCATTAGTCCCTGTAACTAATAATTTGTTACATTTTGGTCCCTAAATTTGCGTCCATGGACTCGGAAACCCCGGAACCTATCCGGTAATTCTCCGAAAATTTCCGGAACCTATCAAAAGTGTCGGATTTAACATCCTCCCCTACTAATAAAAATTTGGTCCCCAAATTTCGCTATTCATTATAATAAACACTATCAAGAAGTATGCTGATATAAATACTGAACCGTAACAATCATACATACCTCAAGTGAACAGGTGGGGGTAGCGAGCTCGGATGACATCCTCGAGCTCCCAGGTAGCCTCCTCATCTGAGTGATGCTGCCATCCGACTTTAACAAGCCGGATTGTCTTGTTCCGCAACTGACGCTCCCGGTGACCCAAAATCCGTACAGGAATCTCCTCGTAAGACGCGTCAGGCTGAAGTGGAACTGAGACATCCGACAACACGTGTGAAGGATCTCGTATGTATTTCCTCAGCATCGATACGTGAAATACGTCGTGTACGCCGGTAATGGATGGTGGAAGAGCCAAACGATAAGCAACTGCTCCAACCCTCTCCAGAATCTGGAACGGACCTATGTAACGCGGAGCAAGCTTACCTCGAAGACCGAATCGTTTCACCCCCTTCGTGGGTGAAACTCGCAGAAACACATGATCACCAACGGAGAACTCTAAAGGTCTCCGTCTCTGGTCGGCATAACTCTTCTGACGATCCTGCGCCTCAGATATCCTGCGTGTGATGGTACGGACTAACTCTGCCTCGTGCTGAGCTCTCTGAGGTCCTAACAGCTGGGATTCCCCAACCTCCTCCCAGAGGGTGGGTGTCCGACAAGGCCTACCATACAACGCCTCATACGATGCCATCTGGATAGCCGCATGATAACTGTTGTTGTAGACGAACTCAACCAGATGCAGATGATCCTCCCAACTGCCTCCGAAATCCATAACACAGGCTCGCAGTAGGTCCTCTAACGTCTGAATAGTCCGCTCTGACTGCCATCGGTCTGCGGATGAAACGCGGTACTGAATCGCAACTCAGTGCCCATAGCCCGCTGCAGACTCTGCCAAAAACGTGATGTGAAGCGCGGATCTCGGTCAGAGATGATACTCAACGGTATGCCGTGTAATCAGATGATCTCTCTGCAATATAGCTCTGCTAATCTATCCAATGAATCGGTCCTCCGAGTAGCTAGAAAGTGCGCAGATTTGGTCAATCGATCAACGATCACCCAAATCGCGTCAAGGCCTCGTCTGGTCCTAGGCAATCCCACCACGAAATCCATAGTAACGTGTTCCCATTTCTACTCAGGAATGGGAATACTCTGCAGTAGCCCAGCAGGTCTCTGGTGCTCTGCCTTAACCTGCTGACATACCAGGCATCGGGCTACGAAGTCGGCGATATCCCGCTTCATTCCGTTCCACCAGTAGGAACGTCTCAGATCCCGATACATACGAGTGGCACCCGGATGGATAGCAAATCGGGAGCGATGTGCCTCCTGAAGTAACTCCTCTCGGACCGGATGTGACTCGGGTCCGCAAAGTCTCCCGCGAAAATACAAGACATCCGCATCGTCTCGTGTAAAATCAGACTGCTGCTCTGTGGCTGCTCGACTGCCGAGGAACTGCAGATGCTGATCGCTCGTCTGAGCCTCTCTGATCCTCGTCCGGATGGAAGACTGAGCAACAATGGTCGCCAGAATACCCCTCTCAGTCTGACCCTGCTCCTCTAGACCCAACTCTGAGAAACCCTGAACCAGCTCGGTAACTGATGCCCGGAGGCAAGCCAACGTCCCTCTGGACTTCCTGCTCAAGGCGTCAGCAACTACATTAGCTTTCCCAGGGTGGTAGCTAATGGTACAATCGTAGTCCTTCAGGAACTCCATCCACCTCCTCTGTCGGAGGTTGAGCTCCTTCTGCGTGAATAGGTACTTGAGGCTCTTATGATCTGTGAATATCTCAAATGTGATCCCATACAGATGATGCCTCCAGATCTTCAGTGCAAAGATAATAGCTGCAAACTCTAAATCGTGAACTGGGTAGTTCTTCTCATGCTCCTTCAGCTGTCGAGAAGCATAAGACACTACCCGCCCGTGCTGCATCAGAACGGCGCCCAATCCCTGATAAGATGCATCCGTATAAAGCACAAATCCGTCCTCTCCTGATGGAAGAACGAGGACGGGTGCCGACACTAATCTCTGCTTCAGCTCCTGGAAACTAGACTCACAAGCCTCTGACCATGTGAACTTCACGCCTTTCCTGGTAAGGCGTGTCAACGGCATAGCTATGCTCGAAAAGCCCTCGACAAATCGTCGGTAGTAGCCGGCTAATCCCAAGAAACTGCGAACCTCCTGAACTGACTTCGGCTGCTCCCAACTGGTGACAGCCTCGATCTTCTGGGGGTCTACTGAAATACCACGGCTGGAAACCACGTGCCCCAGAAAACCGACTGAGGATAGCCAGAATGCGCATTTGCTGAACTTCGCAAATAAGTGCTCCCGTCGGAGGATCTCCAAAACTATGCGAAGATGCTGCGCATGCTCCTCCTCAGAACGCGAATAGATCAAGATGTCATCAATGAAGACAATCACAAACTGATCTAAATACTCCAGGAATATGCGGTTCATCAAATCCATGAATACCGCTGGAGCGTTGGTAAGCCCAAATGGCATTACCAAGAACTCATAGTGCCCATATCTACTGCGGAACGCTGTCTTCTGAATATCTGAGTCTCTAACTCTCAGCTGATGATATCCGGACCGCAGATCAATCTTAGAATACACTGAGGTGTCTCTGAGCTGATCAAACAAATCCTCTATCCGTGGCAACGGGTACTTGTTCTTGATGGTTACTGCATTCAACTGTCTGTAGTCGATGCATAACCTCAAAGAACCGTCCTTCTTCTTGACAAACAGAACCGGTGAACCCCAAGGAGATACGCTCGGTCTGATGAATCCTCGGTCTAATAACTCCTGGAGTTGGACCTTCAGCTCGTCCAACTCTTTCGGTGCCATGCGATAAGGAGCCTTAGACGCCGGCGCAGTCCCCGGAATCAGCTCTATAGTGAACTCTATCTGTCTCCTGGGAGGAAGACCCGGTAGCTCCTCTGGAAAGACATCTGGGAACTCCCGAACAACTGGAATATCCGGGAGTGAGGCACTACTGCTGTCATCCACGCTAATCATCGATAACAAATAACCCTGACAGCCCAGTGATAACAATCTCTGTGCCTGGAGTGCAGAAATAACTGATATGCCGTCGTCTCGGATGCCGGTGAAATCCAACGAGGGTTGGTCCGGAGACCAAAAAGTGACCACCCTCGTCCGGCAATCCACGGTGGCATGGTATGCGGTAAGCCAGTCCATGCCAAGGATGATATCAAAATCAACCATCTCTAGCACCAGCAGGTCTACGGTGAGAATCACGCTACCGAAGTCCAGTGGGCAAGCTCTGACCTCCTGAGTGACCGCTAATGACTCACCCGATGGTAAGGATACTGACAGGTGGCGAGCTCTAGCGGTAGGTAGCCTACCAATCCTAGCCAAGAATATCCGTGAAATGAAAGAGTACGAGCTACCAGTATCCACTAATAAATCTGCAGGTACTGAATATAAGGAGATAATACCGCGAAATACGGATCCGTCAGCTCTCTGTGCCTCCTCTGTGTAACGGCGAAAACTCGTCCAGACTCTGGCGGTGGAGGTAGAGGAGGTACTGCTGTGGCTGCGGTGGTGGCAGAGGCTGGGGTACCGGTGCTACAACCGCAGTCTGAGGCTGATACGGTGCCGACTGATAACTCGATAGTACTGAGGCTGTGGCATATACTGCTGCGAGGGTGCCGAGACAGAACTCTGAGATGCCGCTGGAGTACTGATGTGCTCATATCCAGGCATACCATAAACCACTGCTGGAGTGACTGTCTGGGGTGGACGAAAAGAATGCTGGGTCCTCTGTCCTCCTCGCGGTGGTCCTGACTGTGCGGTATGACCACTATGTGCGGTATGGCCACTCTGGCCCGTGCCTCCAGTCCCCTCATGTTGTGCCTTCAGGGCACAGTCTCTACTCATGTGTCCCGGGAACCTGCAGTAAAAACACACTGGATGCCCCACAGGGCAGTCTGTCATGGAATGCTCACGGGAACCACAAAGGTGCACTGAAAACTACCGCTGGTCTTCTTCTGCTGACGCTGCTGAGAATGCCGAGAAGAACCTCTGAATAACGACCAGACTTCTGAGGCCTGCCAGATGCCCCAGAAGTGCTCTGAGCTGACTGTCCCTGACCGCCACGCTTCGTCCAGAGGTCTGCTGTGGCTGAGTCTGAGGACCTGAGCTGACTCTTTCCCTTTTTCCTCTCCGCGTTCACCTCCTGCTGTGTCATCTCAATCAAAAGGGCTCTCTCCAAAGCCTCACTGTAAGATGCAGTACTAAATCCAGCAAGCTTGAGTCGGATATACGCAGCTAGTCCTCTAGTGAAGTGGATCATCCGGGATCTATCCTCGGTAACCAGCTCGGGGCAGAATTCAGCCAACCGGTCGAATTCTGCGCTATACTCCATAACCGTGCGAGTCCCCTGCTGCAGAGTCAGGAACTCCTGTCGCTGAGTCATCTGATAGGATATCGGAACATAGTGACTCTCGAATGCCTCTCTGAAGACGGCCCATGTGAGATGCTGCTCTCCAATGATCGTGCGCCGCGAGGCCCACCAGGTAACCGCCTCGCCTCGTAAATGGTACGCAGCTAGCACCGCCTTCTCCCACTCGGAGCAAGCCATGTAATCAAATGTACCCTCCAAAGTCTCCAACCAGGCACGGGCAGCCCTAGGATCAGCTCCTCCGTGGAATAATGTGAATCGGCCTTTCACCGACTCTGCAAGTGCGGGTATCCGTGCTCGGGCTCTGGCACACTCTGCCGGAGTAGTAGGGGCTACCAGCGGAGCTGCATAGGGTGCTATGCCAAAACAGTAGATGGAACTGTGAAAATCCCGGAACAGGGCCAGTGGTGGGGTCGGGTAAACTACCGGAGCAGGCATGCTGAGGGTGCCGCAGAAACTCCTGCAAAAGGTACAGATGAAGGCACCGAAGGGTAGACAACTGTGGGCACTACTGGAGGTGTAGGTACTGCAGGGTACGCTGCGGGTGGTGCTGACGGTGGTACGACTGGGTACGGTACTGCCGGCACCGCTACAGGTGTAGCAACCGGTATAGATGATGGTCCCACTGAGTATGTCGTAGCAGGCACCGCTGCAGGTGTAGCAACCGGTATAGATGATGGTCCCGCTGAGTATGCAGTAGCAGGCACCGGTGCTGGTACTGAGGGAATCAATGGTGTAGCAGTCACGGGTGGTACGGTCGGAACCGCTGACAGCAGTGGAGATGGGGGCCTCGGAACAACCGGAGGAGTCTGTCCCTGACTGACTGGCCCCGTCTCCGTCGGTCTCTCGGGTGACCTGGTCACCGGAGACCCAATAGTAGACTTACGTGGCCGTCCTCGACCACGTCCCGGTGCGGGGGCACGTCCGCGCCTAGTCATACCTGTTACAATATTAACCATTGGTTACTAAGGATATAAGTCACTAACCTTATCAGATCATACATTTGCTGCCCGGAGATGTCCCGTCGCCGCCAAGTCCCATGGTCCACATCACACCGTGAAACAACTCCGAAAATCCGAAATGTACTCGGGTAGACTCATCTAACCCGAGCTCCGACACCTACCGAGTAGGTATCAGATTTAACTCCGACAAATCACGAATCGATGGTATCCCACATCCTGGGCTTGATACCAAAAATAAATTGGTATCAGATAAACACCGAAAAATCCGAAAACACGTAGGCATCGAAACCTACGCTCTGATACCAAAATAAATTGTCACGCCCCGAGACCCAGGAGCTGCTGATCCAATAGAAATCGGACAGCACCTCCGCTGTCCGGCGGACAATTTACATACACACAAGATACAACAGCACACAATATATATATTTGCACAACCACGCAGTTTAAAGGGCCTCAGGCCTCAAATCCACACAGACATAACTGCATATATGACTATACGTCGTAAAACCAAAATCTGAACTCACCTGAGCTGCCGGGGGGGCAGGAACAAAACCAAAACCAGCAAAGTCCAACATAGGACTCAAAAGTACAATACCATCGAATAAAACATGAATACATGATCCAAAACATAGTAAAGGAAGCATAGAAATACTACAGGGTCCATAAGCAAAACAACGTAAAACAAAACCAAGCAGAGCTCCTCTAGAGCTGGGGACTGGCTGCTAGGGATCTCCTAGCAGACATCAACCTGAATAAAATGTATGGCAACGGGGTGAGTCCATAGCTCAGCGAATACCCAACAGTTATGCATAGAAAGTTATACTAACAATAAGAGTTCCGCTAATACAGTCTCATATCAACAAGAGGGAAAGACTAGAACTGAAAATACTGAGGTAGATACATACCAGAATCCATCTAACCTGAAAAGAGGGTAATGAGTACCAAGGGAATATCAATAGACATATAATTTCATATAACAAGTCTCCAGAATATGCATGTCAAATAAGTGCAGCAATCAAGTGCAGCAAACAATGCACGATGCAAAATATGCACATGGAGCAATGCCATGGTCACCCCCTAACTCCAGTCAAGCCACCGAGACAGGCGATACTGTGTCGGCCGAGTGGGTAGAGCTGTGACACTATCCGCACTCTGCCATCACTGCTCCTGAGTGACCGAGTGGACAGGATGCTGGTGGAGCTATCGCTCCGCCCCATGTATATATGGGGGAGATATCTCTCTCATCTTCTCTGGTCTATGGGTAGAGAAGGGATCCCTGCTTGCTACCACGCTCTGAAATCACTACCCCTGAGCGGACGAGCGGAGCAATACAGAGCAAATGCACACACCCAGCGGTATCCACTAACCCATGAGTGGCCGTGTGTGCATATCATGTGCCGGAAGACGTTTAGGCTCAACCACAAGGGAGTCGCTGATCGCCGGCATGCAACAATGCAAGGATGGTGTATGATAGATACACATACCTCCCTCCCCAAGTCCTCAGTATACTAAGTCTCTGTCTGAAATCCTATAACAGGAAATACAGGTAACCTACAAGGTATACTGGCTGGAAACTACAGATCCCTCAAGGTCAAATGCAAGAGGTACAACACGATCTCTAAGCATACATATAGATATGGCAATACCTGAGACTGTATGGAACTAACAGCAGAATAACTCAGGGATGAACAACAAGTATCCAGAACTGGCATAATAAACAGGGATAAACAACAATATCCAGAACAGACATAACAACCAGGGATAGCGTATAATCTTATTGCTATCTATAACAGTCTATGCATAAACAAATGACAATATCATAAGAGATAAGTCAAAGGGTACCCGCCTCCAAGAATGGAAATCCGTATCAAACGCGATAGAACCACCCGTCCAAATAAGTAACAATAGATCCCGTCAAGTCCCTGTGTAAAGGACACATTTTAATTAGCTATTACAAAATTAGTAACTAGCTAATTAATCCCTAATCCGTATTAGGGTTTACCCTAATCCATCTCTTTCCATTTAATTACCCTTGGTAATTAAGATTAGATTTACTTTAAAGGTAAACTCGAATTCCAGTTCCTTAAGCTTAGGTTGTTAGGTTTAAGTTTCAAATTAAACTTAACCTCAACCCAAAATAAACCCACGGCATCAATTTCACCTTCATTACTGAAGCTACAATGATCCACAGCCTTATACCTAAACTCATTAACATAAAAATAGAATCACTGAGCTTACTCCATTCCTACCAATTCATCCACTTAGCAATTCAATTAGAACCCAACACATCTTCTTACCTGAGCCCAGAGTAGCTCTCCACGGCGGGAACACAACTCCCAAGTCCACCACAGCCCAATCTACAAAGGTAGATTTCTACCAAATTCGAATCCACTCCAATTGTCACTCCACACAACCAGCGAGAGAAATCTCCACCACACAGTGAAGCTCACGCGCTGCAAACCCCAAACACAGCCAATTACACAGAGTTCATTCAAAGATAGGGCAAAATCAGCAAGTCTATTACCTAGTTTCTCCCAAATTCGATACAAGCACACAACCTTACCTGTGTTAATACGCACACAGTCTTTCTCCGAAGAACCCTAGATCCCTTCCCAGGAAATCGCGCGCCCAATCTCAAGCTGAGGGAATCTCCTCAATCCCTAATCCAAACAACAATGAAATCGAAATGCGGTAACGAGATCAATCCCAGGAGACGAATCAAGACTTGATGATCTCAGCTTACCTCTATTGTGGTCGGAGATTGACAATAAAGGGTTGCAGCTCCTTCACGCTTGAAGGTGGAAGGAAGAGGGAACTCGCAGCAGGGCTTGGCGTCGATCTAGGGCTCACAAGGGGCGTCGGCGCTAATGGATGGAAGAGACGATGGAGTGGCGATGAGTTGCGGCTAGGGCACGCGGATAAGGAAGGGGAAGGGCGATCGTGCGAGGTGGCTTGGCTGCGGGTTGGCTGCGGCTGAATGAGTCAGCCACATGGTCTAGGTTAGGGAATATAAGAGAGATGCTATTTTGCACTTTAACCCAAACATTTTGGATTTTTACCCGTCTGCCCCTCAATTCTAAGTTTATTTATGCATTAGTCCCTGTAACTAATAATTTGTTACATTTTGGTCCCTAAATTTGCGTCCACGGACTCGGAAGCCCCGGAACCTATCCGGTAATTCTCCAAAAATTTCCGGAACCTATCAAAAGTGTCGGATTTAACACCATGACCAAGATGACTTGAACACCGCAAGTCAAAGGAACATCGCACTTAAGCTGCAGTAAAAACTTCACTGACATATCTATATGTAGACTACCATATGAAGTTTTACAGCCAGTCACTCCAATGAACTAGTTCCCTTAACTAGCATTCATGTTTATCTCCGGACATCTCAATGTCACTAGCCAGTGAGAATCAGCTGATTAGAGAATAACCCCTGCTAGTCTCAACAGAATTGATAGTGTCCGTATTTATCAATTCATCGACTAGGGACAATTTCAATACTTCACAATTGCATATGTAGAGATAATCACTAGTTGTGAATTCATCACAAATTCTCTCATGCTGTGAATTGTATTGCGGATATTCAGTAAATGAGTTTAAGATCTCAATCAAATACATAAACATGTATACTCAAATAGTGAATATTCATTTATTAAAATAAATGATTACAATCATAAGGCGATTGCCTTAGGACACTTTTCTCATATCACTAACAATCCCGCCGATGGCTTGATCTACCTGCCATGCCCTACCCCCCCATACTGCGACCACATACACTGATGTCAGGTCGAGCGGCGTCGGACGACGCCAGCCATTAAGTTGACAGTGCCCCTTTCCTTAACCTAGTATGCGCTACTGTACCCTACCATCTCTGGGCACGTATCACCTTGTCCTTGCTATAGGACAAAAGGTTGCAGGTGGGGCAGGAGCTGTCAATTTCCCCGCCCATATAAGCCCTTCCACTCCGCATCTCTCAGGTACACGCAATAGTGCATTTTTCCTACTGTTTTATTGCTTTCCATTGCCACCGTCGAGTACTGACTTGACCATCGGAGTGCCTAGCCGGGGACTTTTCCCGGCGGATTCTAGCGGTCTTTGTCTTGTAGGATCGAAGCGCGCCAGCTCGGCAGACAACCTCAGCGACCTTACGCTCCCAGGAGGGCTATCTAGCCGCAGGGGCGCCACCTCGCTTCGCGACAGGATCAGTCGGCAATGGCCGGCAACAAGTCCGATTATCGCTTGGACACCGTCGGTAGCCCCCGAATCAAACTATATCCTGAGAGACATAGTGAATTCATTGGTGATCACCGCAATTGGAATCTTGTCAGAATTCAGCTGGAATCCCACGAGATCACAATTGCCGACAATCCCGACGGATTCACCCTCCTCTAGGGTATAGTTTGATTTGCGATGGCGATCAGAGACCGTCGACAGTGTTCGAGTAGAAATCAGACTTGTTGTCAACTAGCGCCGACGATTGTGGAATACAAAGATAGAGTTTTTTAGGGACAGAGTACCTCCACTGGTGCGGATAATCCTACACTTTAGCCATTTGAGTATTCGATAATTTTATTATATGCGATCGTTTAATTATGCAAATAAACAGTTTATAATTGATAGTTTGGGTAAATGGTCCAAAACTCCCTAATAGAAAATTCAACTTCCTCTTTAGTTCATATAAGAAAAAAAAATATTTTAACTTCATGCATATAAAATTTTATGTACTTCAACTCCCAAATACATATCAATTTACTTAATTACCCTCATTTTAATTAAAAAATTTAAAATGAGGTATAATTTCTTCTTAAATTCAGCATCATTTAACTAGAATCTAATATATTTTCTATCTAATTTAGTACGACCCAATCAATCCTAAGCGAATCGATTCGTATGATCTCTCAATTAGGCAAAAAAGGGCTGTGTTCAATTTGATAGAAAATATACTAAATTTTTATTTAAATGTGCTGAATTTAAGAAAAATTATACCTATTTTGGACTTTTTGTACCTATAAAAAATAAGGGTTATAAATTCCTAATCGATCAAAGTTTCTCAATCGATTGTGAGCTGTTCTAATCGATTCTCAATCAACTGAGTTTGAAAAAGAGTCGTACTCAATTTGATAAAAAATACTAAATTCTCGTTAAATGATGTTAAATTTAGGATGAATTATATCTCATTTTGAACTTGTTTACATAAAAAATGAAGGTAATTAAGTAAATTGGTATGTATTAAGGAGTTGAAGTAAATTAAACTTTATTTGTAGGGAGTGAAAATAATTTTCTTTTGCCATTGAGACTAATGGTAAAATTTAAGGTGGTTCCTGAATGAATCATAACGAATGCTAGGTTAACAATTAATTTAGGACTAACGATAACGGCTTAACTAAGTATAACTTCTTATGCATCCATGCATTCGTTATTTACTGGATCTAGAAAGCTTAATTTAGGACTTGGGTGGTTCCTGAATGAATCATAACGAATGCATGGATGCATAAGAAGTTATACTTAGTTAAGCCGTTATCGTTAGTTTGCATCCCCGAGTGTCTTATATGGTGACTTGCTAAACTCGGTCCATCTCCGAAACTGATGATGACATCATTTGAATAGACTGTGGCTGAATCATCTGAACTGCGATTCAAGTTGAATCATGTGAACTGCGGCTGGCTGCATAGGCTAAGGTACTGGAGGTCTGACCGACTGTTGAGACTGATCAATTGTTACTTCGACCATCTGTTGAGGCTCTTTAACTGTAGGATGGTATACTGGATATAAATGAATGACACATAATGAAAAATTAATATAAATCTAGTTAATTAAATTTTAAATAACAACACGTTACTTCCTAACTTAATCGTCATAATTAGGTAAACTCCTAAAATCAAATATGGTTATCCAAACTCAATTCTTCCTAACTAGGGAAAAAATGTGAAATAGCCAACATACTAGGTCATTCTCAATTCTTCCTAACTAGGGGGAAAATGTGAAATAGCCAACATACTAGGTCATTGCATCTATTTACACATTAAATAGCTCACACTTCATTGTTATTTCTTATCTAATTATGTTCTAAGCGCTTGACAATGTCGAATTTACCTCTCATAGAGCGCCGAATTTACCCCTCTATGAAGTATGCATATAACATCAGTTCATAGACAGACAAACATCATATCTACCGTCACTAATCTATAAAGCTATTTGCGTACGCAAACATTTTTGTACATTTCAGAGCCTATTCAGTGAGTATTAATTTACCCAGTATTACCATCTTGTTTACCCAATATTTACCGTCACTAATCTATATTTGGTTGATACCAATTATAGAAGAAAATGAATTTCAAAATCCATCAGAAACACATGGTAGGAAACCAAAAGAAAGAATGCTTACTAATCTACACACACCAAACACAATTCATGGCAACAACCTCAATTGGAACAGAATGAATCACAACCAACCCATGGTAAAGGACAAATCAAAACCGAGCACTGACCCTAATTCCATCGCCATTTCCAACAAAACAATCTTAACCAACAATTTCTTACCTGAACAAATTATAGGCGTTGGAACTCGGTAGTGGTGGATACCTCTGGTGTCTTGCTTGTGGTGGGAGCAAATGCTGAACAGTGGTGGCCGAAGAGGGAGCAAAGGAAAGTGAGCCTGGACTGCGGTTAACGCCACTGGGCCGATGACCAAACAACCGGCCAACCGTGGTCACGTGGGCGGGGGTTGTGCCAACGGGTCAAGCAGCGCTGACGCCTGGTAGTCATGTGGTGGCGATGAAGAAAATCAAGAGAGGAGGGATGGATGGCCGACCCTGGGTAGCCTCGATGCTGGCCGCGTGACTGCACTAGCGAAGGGTGGCACTGCGTGGACGGTGGTGTCGACGATCGACGGTGGTGCACGGGTAGAGGAAGGGTTGCGGCGGGGTTTTTGGGTTGTGGATGCCAAGAGGAAGGGGAGGGGGTCGGCACGAGGGAGAAGGTCGGGTGATGAAACAAAAGGGGGGGGGGGACTACTCCCTCTCGCGCCTATCAATCCTATAGGTGCTTCGGGGTTTTTATAGCCACAGGTGCTTCGGATTTTCATTCAGGGTCACAGATGTTGTGGTGTATTTGCATAGCCATAAGTGCTTAGCGCTTGTATCTTGTCCACTCAACTTATACCGCATGCTTGCTATTGTTGGTTTGTTAGATGGATTAAGTATATTGATTATGAAATAACTGCCGTGAGATTAGTTAATTGGATAATTAATTGATTTCCTTTATTAATTAAGGGATGATAATGGATAATTGGGATCGGTTTCTAGTTACATGTTGTGGTCAGATCCTAGATTGTTTTGTGCCAAGTCTGTGTTGCATTAGGTTTTAGCTTTTGTTTGGAATGAGTGTTAAACTTAGTAGATGATTAGGTGATGGTTTGTTGTGATCATGAAGACAATGTTGTGGTTGCTTTCCCATGTCGTGAGCTACTAGTAATCTTGGAGTTATTTAGGTTATGGATTAGTATTCGGGTTAGCTCTTTTAAGCTTGTGACTACGTCGTGTGGTACACAGTTAGAGTTAGGGTTAATTGGGTTGATTCACGTGGTGATATATTACATTTAGGATGATCTTAATTAGGTTTGTGGTTAAGTTTAGATAGCTTTCTTTGTTAAAGAATCTAAAAATTGTGTTTTGATACAGGATTTTGATTTGATATGAGCACCAGACATGAGGTTTACTCAGATATATTCTTCATTAAAAGCGGGTACTTCTCACTTGATTCCTGTAGATTCGTTTACCTTAAATGCATGATTGTTTTATTATCTGAGTAAGTTACTTCACCTTAAATCTATTTGCCTTACATTCCCAGCTTGATACTTATTCTTACTTAACCTTTGTGTAGTTATTCAAATTGTTCAGTTATACAGTCTCATCTCTTGGCTTTTGATCTAAAGAGTACCGCTTGTATGCGTGTACTGTAGAATTATTATTTGACCTATTTAGGGTTTGGTTGACATTAGATAAACCCTATCCGGTAGATTAGTGCATGTTTATTTACTTTAGTGTTATTTGTGTTTTCGTATCGTATTGATGCATGATTTTAGTTTGATTGAGGTTGAGCATATTAGTGATATGTATCATAGCATTGTTTGTAGGTCGATGCCCACTGACTCCCTTATGGCTGAGGCAGGTCGTCGGGTATATTTTTCCTGTTGTGCCACGCTCAGTTGGAATTTAGTGCAAACAGTTGATACTCCCCAAGTGTTTGGAGTCCTCACAGGTGCTTCGGGATTTTTATAGTCACAGGTGTTTCGGCTTTTTATTCAGGGTCATAGATGTTGTGGTGTATTTGCAAAGCCACAAGTGTTTGACACTTGTATCTTGTCCAACATACCCAATATAGCGGTAGTTAATGTGTGTACAGTACAAGTCATGACATCATGCGTATATTATGCATTGTACATTTATTTGTGTTTGCTGCACTTGTTTGAGCTATGATTGTTACATTTGATTGACATGCATATACGGTTATGATTTGCATTTATTATATGATATGGATCTATTCGGCAGTATTAGCAGTTTATTGAAATATTAGGGAGATTTCTGATCATGCTCCTATGTGCTACAGGGTTTTTCACTATGTTTATTTCGTACAAATGCATTTAGTTCATGTTCTTTATTCTAGAGATTATATACCTTTATTTTCTATATGTTTATTTTATCCTTTCATTATACTATACATTTATCTATTCTTATACCCACAGAGTTCCACTGGGAACTCACCACCTTTCATCCCTCTTTTTGTTTCAGGTAATTGATAGTTCGTCTCGTGCCGCCAAGAGAGAATCCAACTGTTAGATCCTTGTTCGAGTATTTTCTTATCGTATTCGTACTTTTGTAGTAATTTTATAGTATTAGTGTCGCTTTTGATTTTATTATCGTTTCAGGTGATTTGCGACTTTTCTTTAGACGTGTATTTATTGACAGAGACGGAGTCAAGGGGGGCGGTGGGGGCCACCGCCCCCCCCTCAATTATGTACATTCCGTGTATTACTTTTAATTCTTAATATAAAATTATTTATTATCTTTCCTTTTCAATATAAATTTTAAACAATTTCCTTTCCCTTCTCACTCAGCCACCAACCCACCGCTTCTTTACTATAATAATATTTAATATAAAATTATATATTGATTATCCCTTAATTTTTAAGGTAAAGTTAATAGCTATTTCTTACCAATAAAATTTTATTTAAAAAAAGTAATAAAATGGTGCAAGCAGCAAGCGACGTCCAAAATTAAACATATCCTCTCTCGTTCGAAACCCTAACCCAGGGCGTTATCCAAAACGTCGAAGCTCCAAGCGGTAGCGGCGTACGATGAGAAGGCCGAAGGGAGAAAAAAAATCAAAACTTCTAGATTATATTTCTCCTCTCTCAAATTTTTGAAGTTGCAATTTCAAAGTTTTAGAGACGTCAGACGTGGTGATCAAAGAATAAAGAGAAACAATTTCAAAAACCCTAGATTGAAGAACACAAGGAGACAAGGGCGCTTGTCACTAGAAGCCTTGAATCAAAAATTTCATCTCTATTTCTCAAAATCTTAGAGTTGGAAATTGCAATTCAACATCGTCTTCATCTTGGATTCTTCATAAGCTGAGTAAGTTTTATATTTTATGAATATAATTGTTTATTATGATTTATATAATTATATATGTGATATTTTTTAAACCAATTGATTACTTATCCATATTTTTCATATAGGTTCATTATGAGAAAGAAAAAAATTGATTTCTACTTCAAGAAAAGGTGTTCAAAAGATAGTTCTTCTAATATTGCTTGTGATAATATTGAGTCCGAGGTTCTCAATTTTATCGAAGATAAAGCTCCAACTATAGAACATTCTCCAACTGAGTTTCGAAAGATTGATAAAGATGATGATATTGCTATTGAACGAGATCCTGGTTTACGTAAATCCATATGGAATTATCCATCTGAGAAAAGAGATGAGATTAGAAAATCACCCCTCTCGTATAATTTTTCTGGCTCCGTCCCTGTTTATTGACTTCCGCTGGATTTTGATTTGCTGCATTTATATATAGAAATTTATTTATTATGCTTATCATTTATTATGTAAATTATTTAACTGCATAGTTGTGATTGAATGAATACCAACCGAGTGTGGCTGTGCCTTATTTGTGTGAAGATATATGCATGTATAAATCTCAGATTGTCCATCGTTCAAGGGAGATATTGCCGAATTTCGAACAAACACGGACTTATGGGGGCGTAACATATCATATGTTAATGGTCTTTAGTTTTCAATTTAAAAAAAAATAAAAATGTGAAAGAAATGCATTTAATGATCTTTTGATGGTTAAAATAATAAGAATTTAACCTGAGGTAAGATAAAGATAAACAAATAAATAAGAATTTAAAACACGAAAAACAATAATTTTGCAATAATGAACAAGTAAAATTTTTGCAATCTTTCTCCGCCTAAACTTTAATCCTTGTAGCTTCTCCTATTTTCATCACATAAAAAAAAGGTAATTAAGTAAAGAAAAATTCTTGGGTAGGTACATAGTTGATCTAAGGGTTTGATATTACTCAAAATTTTATTGCAAATAAAATAATTTTTAAGACTTAAATTAAAGATTTTTCAAAAATAATTTGAAAACTATATTTATTTATTGAAAAAACTGATTTTTTTTAATCAAAACTAAAAATTATTATTCTGATCATAATAAAAATTTTCATTAGAAATTTTTTTATGATAAAATTATTATTTTTACATAAATAAAAAATTTTTAAATTAAATCTTAAAAATAAATTTTGACTCCAAAAACTTTTGCTAATTTTTTTAAATAGTCAAAATATAACGGTCATTTTTTAAAAATCAATTTTTCCAAAATTCATCTTTAAAATATTTTTGAATTTAAAATTTATTTGTTTCAAAAATTTATAAAAAATTCACATAATAGTAAAAAAAATTCTATCAATAGATAAATTAATATTTTATAACAAAAAAAAAATTAAACTAAAAAATCGAAGAGAAAGGCTAGAAACACTCATTTTACCAATAATGTCACGCCCGCAGAGGCACATTCTTCCTCGAAAATCGGACAACATCTTCCTTGTACAACGGACAATATTAGACATATATACATAATATCTCACCAATATAGCTCAGCCACAAGCGGCTGGCATCACAATAATATATAAAAACACATCCACACAGTTTGTATCGAAACAAAATAATAATGGGTGGCTCAGCCACCTTAAACACAAAAGAACAACAATTCACAGAGAACACCAAAAGACTCTGATAACGACAAAATCCGATAATGAATAAAATGCAACTACAAGTACTGAAAACAAACAACTAAACTGAATACCGAAAAATGCAACAGTGTAGAGATACTTCTACCAAAAATGAATAAAATGCAACTGGATCCTCTCCTGACTCCAAGAAATACTTCTACCTGCTATCTGAAACAACAAAAAGGAAAGCAGGGGTGGTGAGTCCGGGTGGACTCTGCGGGTATATGAGTAGACAAATAAGCATGACATAATAAGGATAAACAGAGTAGAGAAAATCAACAGTGTACAGTCCATAAGAATTATAGAATTTACCTAATCATGCATAACCAATATAATACGACATGGTATAAAATCGAATAATAACTAAACAGGTGTAAAACAATGCAATAACCATAAAGCCAAGATATACATTCATGTCAATCATGTGCAACAACCAAAGCTCATATAATGCAACAATCACAAGAAAATGCATAAACGAAATACGTATGCACATGATGCAATGACATGTGTCACCCTTGACGCCAGTCAAACCATCAACACATCCCATTTGTGTAACCGAGTGGGTAGGGCTGTGACAACTGTAGCACTCCTACAACAAATACCACAGAAGGTGTGGTTGAGTGGACATGATGCTGGGGAGTCCACACTCTAGAGTCCGGTACATCGGGGGAGCTATCAAGAGCTACAATATCCCTCGAAAAACAACGGTGAGGGTGAGTCACCAACAGCTCATCCCTCTAAAAACAACGGTCAGGGTGTCACTGTTTGGCACAACAGGACAGATGCTTGCGCTCTAATAACTACCACGACAACAAGTGGTTGAGTGAATCGAGCAATAATATGACTAACGACGACTTAACCAAATGTAAGCCCAACAGTCGTTAGTATGCAACGTGCAAGTATGGTGCATGATATACGATGCACGAACAACCGGAGAAACAACGATGCAATAAAATCCAACGAGTAAAACATGCATCGATACAACCAATCGAAATTCGAAAACCAACGATTATGCGCCTACACTACTAGGTAGGATATTTCTAATGCCAAATACACCTATCTGTGTTAAATGGACTTCTAAGTACTCGCGTACAAGCGGTACTTTACAGAACAGGAAACCAACAGAGGACTGTACAGAAACGAATTTGGAATACTCGAAGACCAACGAAGAGTAAGTATCAACGGCGATGTTAAAACAACAAACGACAAAGAACAAGGTCAAGCAACCTACTACACATAAGATAGTCATGCTTTAAGGTAAACGAAACTACTCGAGTACAAAGGAGAAATACCCGCCTTTTATTTGAAGAATTTCGTAAACGAGAGAACCACCCACGATCAACGACGTGAGCCCAAGGTCAAGGTCCTGTATATTAATTAATGTTTAGCTAATTATGAAATCAACACATTAGCTAAACTACATACTAAACACAAATTAGTAAAAATCTAAATTACGATCTCTCTTTAATTAACTCACAGCATACAACGGATTCCTTCTTAAACTAATTCATTAGTCTATAGTTCACAGCTACCCACAGCATGAAAATCCAAAATTTATCCAGCCCTGAACATAATGCTCTACTTAAGCCAATAACCTAACCAACATTCAAAGCCAACGAACCAAAATCCAAACTCAATTAATCCAACTACACAACTCCATAACAAGTCTGAAACCAAAACCCAACAACTCAAAGCAGAAAACAAAACCCATGAAACCAATTCAAACGCTTGCCCACAACCAAGCACAGAAAACCAAAACAACTTGAATTCCCCTTACCAAAATAATGGCTCATGACATCTTCTAAAAATCAAAGGGAGACTGAAAATAGATGGTCTAAAATCACAGAAACTCCTGGAAGAACCAAGAAGTTCACAAAAACTGATCATCAACCCTAATTCAATAATTAACTTGCTCTCCAAGAATCCGAACCCAACAAGGCAAGAACAAAACCCAACCGGAAGAACCATGATCCAAAAGCAATCCATCTCATCTACTATCTTTTATTTGAAACCATTCAAGATCAACACTTAGAGAACCAATCCACTAGTTAACCCTTACCTTGGTTTCGACTGAAGAGGAAAACCAAGGACGGAAATCCAAACAAGGCGGTGCTTCCTCGGCTCACGACAGCGGCGTCGGCTAGGGCTTCTCGCGAGGGTGACGGCGCTCTGCTCGTGCGCACCGGAGAAGAAGAAGGAGAAGGGAAGTAGGGCTGACGGCGGAGGCTGCCTTGCGGGGGTGCTCGCGTCGGCTTGCTTGCGGCGTCGGTGGTAGAACCGCAGGGGTCGGGGAAGAGAAACGGAAAGAAAGGAATCGGGGGAGGAAGTTAGGGTTTTTTTTCTAGATTTGTTTTTGGCATTTTGCAAATAAGCCCAGCAGGTTTGGAAAATTACAATTAGGCCCTTTAAAATTTCGATTTTCAACATTCTCCCTCACTAATAAAAATTTGGTCCCCAAATTTAACTAGTGAACCTCAACAAAATCTAGTCAACCATAACATGTACTAGTCAATGACAACATGTATCAACACCCTATATCAACAACGTAGATATAATATAAATACGAAATGAAAACAAACCATACGCACCTCGAGTAAATAAATGAGGATAGCGAGCTCTGATACCAAAAATTGTCACGCCCCCAGAGGCACATGCTTCCTCGAAAATCGGGCATCATCCCCTCTGTACGGCGGATAATATGGGGCAATCATATATATATCTCACCACAAAAGCTTAGCCACATGCAGCTAGCATCACATATATAGAAGTAATCTCATCCACGCAGTTTATATCGAAACAAAACAATAATGGGTGGCTCAGCCACCTTAAACATAAAAGAAATTCACAACCAACGAGAACTCAAAAGTCTCTGTAGTAATAATAACAAAACCAGTCCGACAACTGATAAACAAATGAAATGCGGAAAACTAATACAATACCGAAATAGAATCCGCTAAACCAAACTGACACAGTGGGACTGGCAACTGGATCATCTTCTGACTCCAAGCAAAATATATACCTGCTATTTGAAACAAAAATAGGTGGTAGCGGTGGTGAGTCCGGGCGGACTCTGCGGGTATATGAGTAGACAATAAGCATGACATAACAACATGGTATAATATGTAGAGAATCCAACAGAGTACAGTCCATGAGGAATATAGGAACCTAAACATGCATAACATATATCGAACAACAGGTTATAAAACTGAATAACAGCTAAACAGGCGTAAAATAACGCAACAACAATAAAACCAAGATATAGATGCATGTCAATCATGTGCAACAGCCATAGCTCATATAAGTGCATCAAACACAAACAAATGCATAAAAGAAATACGTATGCATATGATGCAATGACATGTGTCACCCCTGATGCCAGTCAAGCCGTACAGGGGAGATGCTGCCCGATTTTCGAGGAAGCATGTGCCTCTGGGGGTGTGACAATTTTTGGCATCAGAGCGAGGTTTGCGAGTTCCTTTGGGATCTGTGGATTTTTATGATGTTGTTTTTGGTGCGTTAGTTCGCCCAAGTTTGTGATGTTTTGGTGTCTGTGGGTTTATGGAGTTGTTTTACAACGTCAATCTGTATGTTACAGATTTGTTTAGTTTTGCGGAGTCTTTTTCTTGAGGGTTGACGAAGTTATTTTTCGAGGTCTATCTGTACTTTACGGATTTATTTCCGGAGTCATTTTCTAGTTATGGTTGTGTTTTGGGACTTGGCAGCGACGAGACTTCTCCCGGCGACGAGTAATTAAATAAGGTATATTTTGATAATTATTCTATCCATGGTATACATTACATTGTTTAAGGTGGTGTAGACATATGTTAACTTAGTTAGATACCATACTATTATTTTACCCAATTATTAGGTATTCTTTATGCTTGAATTACACTGATAGACTACAAGTACATGATAGTCTGGTTCTCGATTGACTTGGATATTCTAAAGTGTTAGTAAAACATAAGTAGGTTTTATTGTGTTACAACACCTATTGCATCAAGGGCTAGGGACTTGGAAAAATGCATATGGATTTCGTAAAACTGGTTACCAACATAGTTGAATTGTATAATGTTCTTCTGTGGCAGATATTTTCAAGAGCGCATTTGATTGAAGACGCTGGAAGATATTAGTTAGATTTAGTATTTTATAAGTGCAGAATTACATTGTAATGTTTAGAGGAAAAAAACGCTTGACATCATGAAACCGGACCTCACACTAAGCTCAACATTGCCTAAGTAGATATAGTGTCATGGATCATGAATAAACCACAGTATGAAGATCAAGAATTTTATATTTAGGGAAATGGAAAGAGAAGGCTTATTGGGTTTTTGTAGGACCTAGTGTAATTCTCTACACGTTTGAACTTTGGTTGTATCTTCTTTGATGTGGAAGAGTTGGAGTAGATCTTGGTTGCAATGGTTGCTAGCCGTGGACCTAAAATGGACGGTAGCATTTAGGATTCAATTTCATGGTTCCAGTGGTTATAGTGATGTTAAATATGGCCTGTAACCTCCTATCACTAAGCTACCAGGCTTATTGACTCTTATGATACTTCATAGATGTATAGCATATGTAGTACTATTATAAATTGCATGTCACATGTCATGAATATTTTTCTATGTTTATTAATCACTTAACATTTACGACATGTGAGTGTTATTGTTCTTTTGGTATTGATCTCATGCTTTAACATATAAAATATGCTAAGTTAAGACATATGAGTTTTTTTTTGGTATAATAAAAAAAATCGGACAACATCTCCCCTGTACGGCGGGCAATATGGGGCATATATACATAATATCTCACCAATATAGCTCAGCCACAAGCGGCTAGCATCACAATAATATATAAAAATACATCCACGCAGTTTATATCGAAACAAAATAATAATGGGTGCCTCAGCCACCTTAAACATAAAAGAACTATAATTCATAGAGAACACCAAAAGACTCTGATAACGACAAACGCCGATAATGAATAAAATGCAACTACAAGTACTGAAAACAAACAACTAAACCGAATACCGAAAAATAACTCAACTCGACACTGGGGATCGGCAACTGGATCCTCTCCTGGCTCTAAGAAATACTTCTATCTGCTATCTGAAACAACAGAAAGGAAAGTAGGGGTGGTGAGTCCGGGCGGACTCTGCGGGTATATGAGTAGACAAATAAGTATGACATAATAAGGATAAACAGAGTAGAGAAAATCAACAGTGTACAGTCCATAAGAATTATAGAATTTACCAAATCATGCATAACAAATATAATACGACATGGTATAAAATCGAATAATAACTAAACAGGTGTAAAACGATGTAATAACCATAAAGCCAAGATATACATACATGTCAATCATTTGCAACAACCATAGCTCATATAAATGCAACAATCACAAGAAAATACATAAACGAAATACGTATGCACATGATGCAATGACATGTGTCACCCCTAACGCCAGTCAAGCCGTCAACACATCCCATTTGTGTGACCGAGTGGGTAGGGCTGTGACAACTATACCACTCCAACAACAAATACCACAGAAGGTGTGGTTGAGTGGACAGGATGCTGGGGAGTCCACACTCCAGACCTCGGTACATCGGGGGAGCTATCAACAGTTACAATATCCCTCGAAAAGCAACGGTGAGGGTGAGCCACCAACAGCTCATCCCTCTAAAAACAACGGTCGGGGTGTTACTGTTTGGCACAACAGGACAGATGCTCGCACTTTAATAACTACCACGACAACAAGTGGTTGAGTGAATCGAGCAACAATATGACTAACGACGGCTTAACCAAATGTAAGCCCAACAATCGTTGTATGCAACGTGCAAGTATGATGCATGGTATACGATGCACGAACAACCGAAGAAACAACGATGCAATAAAATCCAACGAGTAAAACATGCATCGATACAACCAATCGGAAATCGAAAACCAACTGTTATGCGCCTATACTACTAGGTAGGATATTTCTAATGTCAAATAAACCTATCTGTGTTTAATGGACTTCTAAGTACTCGCGTACAAGCGGTACTTTACAGAACAGGAAACCAACAGAGGACTGTACAGAAATGAATTTGGAATATTCGAAGACCAACGAAGAGTAAGTATCAACGGCGATGTTAAAACAACAAACGCTAAAGAACAAGGTCAAGCAACCTACTAGACATAAGATAGTCATGCTTTAAGGTAAATGAAACTACTCGAGTATAAAGGAGAAATACCCACCTTTTATTTGAAGAATTTCGTAAACGAGAGAACCACCCACGATCAACGACGTGAGTCCAAGGTCAAGGCCCTGTATATTAATTAATGTTTAGCTAATTATGAAATCAACACATTAGCTAAACTACATACTAAACACAAATTAGTAAAAATCTAAATTACGATCTCTCTTTAATTAACTCACAGCATACAACGGATTCCTTCTTAAACTAATTCATTAGTCTATAGTTCACAGCTACCCACAGCATGAAAATCCAAAATTTATCCAGCCCTGAACATAATGCTCTATTTAAGCCAACAACCTAACCAACATTCAAAGCCAACGAACCAAAATCCAAACTCAATTAATCCAACTACACAACTCCATAACAAGTCTGAAACCAAAACCCAACAACTCAAAGCAGAAAACAAAACCCATGAAACCAATTCAAACGCTTGCCCACAACCAAGCACAGAAAACCAAAACAACTTGAATTCCCCTTACCAAAATAATGGCTCATGACATCTTCTAAAAATCAAAGGGAGACTGAAAATAGATGGTCTAAAATCACAGAAACTCCTGGAAGAACCAAGAAGTTCACAAAAACTGATCATCAACCCTAATTCAATAATTAACTTGCTCTCCAAGAATCCGAACCCAACAAGGCAAGAACAAAACCCAACCGGAAGAACCATGATCCAAAAGCAATCCATCTCATCTACTATCTTTTATTTGAAACCATTCATGGTCAACACTTAGAGAACCAATCCACTAGTTAACCCTTACCTTGGTTTCGACCGAAGAGGAAAACCAAGGACGGAAAGCCAAACAAGGCGGTGCTTCCTCGGCTCACGACAGCGGCGTCGGCTAGGGCTTCTCGCGAGGGTGACGGCGCTCTTCTCGTGCGCACCGGAGAAGAAGAAGGAGAAGAGAAGTAGGGCTGACGGCGGAGGCTGCCTTGCGGGGGTGCTCGCGTCGGCTTGCTTGCGCGTCGGTGGTAGAACCGCAGGGGTCGGGGAAGAGAAACGGAAAGAAAGGAATCGGGGGAGGAAGTTAGGGCTTTTTTTTCTATATTTGTTTTTGGCATTTTGCAAATAAGCTCAGAAGGTTTTGGAAAATTATAAGTAAGCCCTTTAAAATTTCGATTTTCAACAAATAATGTTAATAAAAAAAATCTATCAGTATTTCTAACCAAAAAAATCAAATAGGTCAAAATGGATTTGGATTCCAATACAAATTTTTACATACATAGTTGATCAAATATTTTCGTGGAATATCATATTTTGACACTTTGGAATTTGTCCCTTATAAGTTCTAATACATCAATTAAGTCCTTCAGCATATCTAATATTTCTTTTTGAAGCATATTAATTTGAACATTTATGTTCTTTTTTAATATTTCTATTTTATCTTTAATCTTGTATTTTTCAACTTTTATTTTATCAGAATCTTCCTTAAAACATGCATTTTCAGTTTTATTTTCTAACTCAATTTTAATTTTTTTTTAATCCACATATTTGATTTGTAATTTATATAATGATCTATTTAACATTTTAATACATTCATATAATTGGTCTGGTGGAAGCTGACATACCTTACTTACCATTTCAGACTCGTCAGAAGATGCTCCGCCTTCATTGATGTTTTTTTCTGAAGTGGTTTCGTCGTCTGATTCTTAGTGGCTAACCATCACACTAGCCCGGCGTATTCTTCTTTCTTAGACTCTGATGAAAATGACTCGCTCCATGTCACTTTGATGTTCTTGTACTTGGATTTTCTTGAGCCATTATTTTTTTAATTTTGGATAATTGTCCTTGATATACCCTTCTTCTTGACAATTATAACACCTTTCTTTTCTCTTTTTTTTGAAATTGTTTTGTTGTCTATTTCTTATTAAAGTTGTTAGATTTAAAAAACTTTGAAAGTTTTCATACCAGGAATGCTTCTTCGTCTTTGTCAAGAGATGATTCAGAATTCGGTTCGTCCTTCTTGGCTTGCAGTGCTAGGTTTTGGATCGACTTCTCTTTATTTAAGTTTGCATATCTTGATTTGTGTAATTCAAAGGTAGAGAAAATAAGTTTTCTAAACTATTTACCTCGAGATCTTTGAAAATCCAGTAGGAGTTTACTATAGACGTCTATTCCGGGGTTCTCAGAAATGCATTCAAAACATATCTTAGTGAATCCCGATTCATTATCGTCTCTCCGAGGTTGTTAAGTTCACTGATTAGCTCCTTGATTTTGATATGCAGTTGAGCCACCATTTCTTCCTTTTCCATCCGGAGGTTGCTTAGCTAGTTGAGCTAGTAGCTCCGGCTTCCCTTGAATCTCCTTGAACCAGTGACATTGGAAACTTGGACGAGCCAAGGGGTGATTACCAAACCTAGACAGATAAGATTTTATTGCATAATAAGATGATGCATACTGTTACTCCTGATTTCAGAAGATTTTTCCTTTCTGTAATCCGTTCTATTGGTATTGTATTGACATTTTTTGTTACTTTCATTCTTATTTCAGATATCTGTCCGAGCGAAAGATTCTTGATGGAGTATCCTTTGTTGTACCTGCTGGAACAAACACAGCTGTTGTGGGTACCAGTGGTAGTAGTAAGCGTCACCAACGTGCTTTGAATTTACAAGTTATGTTGGCTTATGAATGTAAATATTTGTCAAGCAGAAGAGTTTGTTTGCAATGTGAAAACTAGAAAGGAACAAAATGTTAGCAGACAAATTAAAAATTAAGCTGAGAGAGTAATTGTCCTAGCTTCTGCACCTGTACTTTGTAGAATGTTTCCATGCTTTAACTAATTTGTTACAATTTACCTCACCTTGTGTTGAACTATAATTTAAGAGGAAAGAGATCAATTGAGTTAACCCTCCCCACCAACCCACCCACCTGCCACGCTCCCTCCCTCCCTCCCTTCTCCAATTAACTATAACTGTTGCTTCACTCCCTTTTCCCATTTTTAAAGTTCATATTGAAGGCTGAAATATCTAGTTGGCTCGTGTCAGTGAATAGTATTATATTGTCTATATATATATATATATATATATGAAGGGTTTAGGGTCATGGCTTTGATCTCAGGATTCAAAACTACAAAGGTCCTTGCTAATTGAGCTAGCTAGCACATTGGCAAGTGATTTTGTTTTACAATTTTGCACATTCTTGAATATAAAATAAATCAATTCAATCTTTTGTTTTACAATTGTGAATGATTTTTTTTTGGCACTGCTAGTTTGGCACATAATTGAGTTGATGTCAATGAACCAATCAATTTACCATGAATGAATTGATGAGATATTAGATAATTAGCATGACAAAGAAAGTATATTTCTTAGCTAGAGAGTTGTGCAAGCACTTTTACCATTAGATCAAAAAGATAATTATTATATTGTTGGTAATAATTAATATCAATGGATATGTAACTTAGATGGTAGGGCGTTTGTTTAACCTGTGAGTAATATGAGGATCGTTACCCTATATCTCCATAAATTTTAACAAAATTATTCGACATGCATCTCCATCAATTTTATTTTTTTAAGCCATGGGCTTGCCGGCATGAGAAATAAATAAGTGGATGACAATGTGATCATACTCACATCTTCATTACTTTTTACAAAGTTATTTTTTTAAGACATGCACTTGCAGACATATGAATGAAAGAACAAATAAGCAGAAGACAATCGGGGATCAATACCCTCTATCTCCATTAATTTTTATAAAGAGAAGACATTAAAACATAAGCTTGCAGACATGTCAAAGAAAGAACAAATAAACAAAGACAATGGGGGATCAATGCTCGCATCTTCATTCATTTTTACAAAATTAATTTTTTTAAGACATGGGCTTGCCAACATATGAAAGAAAGAACAAATAAACAGAAGGATCGACACCTCACATTTCCATTAATTTTTCCAAATAAATAGAAGGATCGATATCCTTCATCTCCATCAATTTTTATAAAGAGAAGACGTTAAGACTGTAGACATATGAATGAAAAAACAAATAAATAAAAGATAATCGATGATCGATATCCTGTAAAACAGATGTTAAGACATGGGATTGCAGACATATAAAAGAAAGAACTAGAAGAAAAGTGGGGATTCATACCCGCATCTTCATTAATTTTTACAAAATTATATTTGATGGGGTTAAATGCCCCGTAGCGGGTACGTGGACTAAAGAAGCTGTATGTTAACATCCATCTAGTCGGAACGATTTTCTTGTTGTGACATCCGAGGCCATCTCGGGAAAGGGAACCCAGGGACCAACTCGAGTCGGTATAACCCCGAAGATAGCTCCTAAAAGACACCCCCCGAGCTCACCTCGGGGGTAAGTCCCCGAGAGCACCTCGGGGAGATGAATGCCTAGGACCCCCGGGCCAACCAACCCCGAGATCACCTCAGGATAATGGGGCCCAAGGAACGCTCAAGCAAAGGTTCGTTTTTTCTCGGATCGACGGGCCGGTCATCCTCATCCATTATGACGGAGTAATTACTACTCGTGATCAGCAGCCATAAAGGCCTTATTAATCGATAATCACGGGGACATAATCTATATCATGGGACGCACCAAGGCAGCCACCACAGGTACAAAAGGTAGTCCAACCCCTCCGGTAAGGGGGTTAGGCATTCTCTGCTACTCATACATCTTTCTGCTTAATATTTCTCCTCTCCATCTAGGCACTGACTTGAGTGTCGGAGTGGGCTCCGCTGGACAACCTTCAGCGTGTTCCCCTAACGCTCATGTTGATCTCGCAGGGCGTAGAGTTCCTCCCCTCCCGTCAGCATCCGCGTGGGTTGGACCTCGGTGACTGACCATCGATGTCGATTCCTTCTGGAACAAGTTTGGCGTCGTTTGGGAAACCAGTAAAGCACCCGAAGGAGCACCGATGGCAGAACCATCGAGAGAGCCCATGACCCTGACGAAGGAGGAACTTGAGCGCCGAAGAGCTACCACCATCGAAGCAACGCTCCGACACCCACTAGTGGAACCCTTCGATTCTCCACAAGGGGCCTTGGATCAAAGGGAGACCTTCGCAATCAACGTAGATCCCACTTGCAGGGCCTTACCAGAATTTCGCAGAGTCTTGCAAGTGGATCTCGCCAACCCGCGAGAGGATGAAGGATCCAAGGAAGAACGGAGCGAGGTTGAGAGCGAGGAAGTGCAGATTCACCCTCAACATGGAGGCGGAGATACACTGATCGCCCTCGATCTTGCGCCGGAACTAAGAAGTCGCCTCATAGATTGCCTGCGAAACCACAAAGATGTCTTCGCCTGGGCTGCTGAAAAGATCAAAGGGGTTCCACCGGCGGGAGGTAAATGGCAGGTCTGCATCAACTTCCGTGACTTGAATAAAGCCCGCCCCAAAGAATGTTATCCCCTGCCTCAGATAGACCAGTTGGTGGACTCCACAGCCAGTTGTGAGTTTATCTTTATGTTGGATGCCTACCAAGTATATCACCAAGTCCCACTTGCTCCCGAGGACCAGGAGAAAGTCAATTTTGTGACGGTCGATGACACGTATTGTTATAACGTCATGCCTTTTGGCTTGCGCATCGCTGGTGCCACGTACCAGTGGATGATGAACAAAGTCTTCAGGCACTAGATCGGGAGAAACATTGAGGTTTACGTGGATGATATCCTAGTCAAGACTGACAAGGGAGGCGACATGATAGCCGACTTGGAAGAAACATTGGCCACCCTAAGATCTAATAGGCTGAAATTGAACCACGCTAAGTGTTTGTTCGGGGTAAAGAGCGGCCGGTTCTTGGGTTACATGGTGACAGAGAGGGGGATCGAGGCCAATTCGGAAAAAGTCAAAGTTATTCTGGATATGCCACCCCCTCGGAACTTCAAGGAGGTACAGCGATGAATGGAAGAATCACAACGCTATCTAGATTTATCTCCAAATCTGCAGATAAGACCCTGTCATTCTTCAAGATTCTGAGAAAGACAACCAAGTTCGAGTGGGACTTACAGTATGAGAAAGCCTTTGTAGAGTTGAAGACTTATCTCGCCGCTCTCCCCATCCTCTACAAACCGATGGAAGGGGAGACCTTGTTTGTCACCTGTCGGTCGTAGAGCAAGCGGTAGGCTCGACGCTCGTTTGAGAACAAGACTGGGTGTAATATCCCATATATTTCTTCGGACAACTTCTAAAAGAGGCTGAAACGCGATACACCACGATGGAGAAATTGGCTTATGCCCTGGTCTTAATGGCCCAGAGGCTAAGGTTATTTTTCTTGGCACATCCCATTGTGGTCCTCACCAACAGCCCACTCGCACGAGTCCTCACTAATCTCGAAGCTTTAGGCCGGTTGATCAAATGGACGATAAAGTTAAGTGAATACGACATCGAGTATCTGTCTCACACCGCCATCAAGGCGCAAGCCCTCTCAGACTTCATGCTGGAGGCTATCCCAAAAGCTGAGGCCAAAGGAATGTAGAAGATCTATGTGGATGGATCCTCCAACAACCAGCATAGCGGGGTTGGAGTGTTAATGGTATCCCCTCGGGAAGACACATTACATTTGTCCATCCGACTCCACTTCAAAGCTACCAGAAATGAAGCCGAGTACGAGGTGATCCGGGCGGGCCTGCAAGCAGCTAAGCACATGGGGGTGATAAGCACCATTTTATTGATTATTTTAATTGCTAAAATCCATGTTTGACCTATGTTTTTATTGCTTAATTGTGAAATTGCCCTAGGTTTTAGAACTTACTTTGGTTTTGGACTTAATTGTAAATTTGTATAAAATTGGATTATTTGGCCACTAAATTCTTGATCTATTTTTGTAGGCATCAAAGGTTCAAGGATCTAGGGCATATTGGGTCGAACTTGAGTCGGAAGTGACCCGGATCGAATTATCAAGATTATGATTTAATCTGGGCCGTCCGATTCAAGAGCGGCTAGATCTGAGCCATCCGGGATGATCCGAAGCAATCCGAGCTAGGGCAAGGGTTGATCAAGCACCCTGATCAAGATCTGAAGATTTCATCCCAATCAGAGCTAAATCAACCGTTGGATCAAGCTTGGAGGGCTCTAGATCATTCATTCAAAGATTAGCTTGATCTGGACCATCCGTTGCAAATCTGGAGGATCCGAGCTACCACAAGGCAAATCCTGACCCCAGATGATCATCATCAAAGTTTGGCTCAAATTAGAGTAAGATCAGCCGTTGGACTTTCTCAAATCAATTTGGGTCGTCCGTGCTTAAGTATTTAATCAAAAATCCCAGCCTTCTTCTCCTTGTCGCGTCTCCGCCGCACAGTAGCTTTCTTCTTCGTTTCTTCTTCAGTTCTTTAGCTTGTTCCTTCAATCCAAGGGGCGCGACCACCTCGATTCCAACCGAAATTCATCATCTGGATCCTTGGAAGGCAGTGTCGATCCAAAATTCATCTCAAATTGCATCCGGACAGAGTTGTTGAGGGTTTCGCATTCTCTGGGGTCCGGGAGCTTGAATCTTAGTTATAATCAAATTCAGATCACCTGAGCCACTTGTAGGGGTTCTCAGGTGAGCTCAGGTCGTCTCCAAATCTTCATCGCAGCTCAACAAGCCGAGATTGAAGGGCTCGGATCGGAATTTTCCCAGTTGAAGCAGTTTGAGCAGAATTGATGAATTGAAGCTGATTTCCACTGATTTGTTGAGCCTAGGGGTTCGAAGCCAGCTCTTGCTTGACAACCAAGAAGATTTTGAGCTCGGAAAGGGATCGAGGAGTAGTTTAATTGGTTTACAATTTAGTTTTTGCTGTAGTTAAACTTACGCCGTAATCTGTCCTGTTCTGAAATTTCTTTTATCAGCTGTTTAGTTGTTTTCTGATTGTTTTAGCTTAATTAGGTTTTAATTCTTAGATGCTAAGTAGTTTAAGAGCTTGTTTAAGTGACAATTAGATTAAATTTCAGCTAGTTTGCAGTTTATTAGCTTGCGTGCCAATTCCCAGCTGCGTGCCAACCTTCATTTATGCAATTCTAAGTTTCCAAATTATGCTAGTTTCGGTTTTTCAGTCTTAATTTCCATATCAAGTTAGTTCTAGCTTTTGAGAATCTTTTCTTATTTGGGATTACTGCACTCGACATAAGCTTGCATATGCTGTTTCTGCTAAATTTCGAACTTGAATTCTGCAGTTAATTCCATTTGGCTGCACATTAGTTTGGTTTTCACTGCTGCAAGATTTCAGTTAATTAATTATGAAGTTGTATCAAGTCAACAGTAACTTATCTGAACTTATCTAAACACTAGATTAGAGAACTTGATCTCACTTGTTTGGCTGGAATCTGAACTCAAATTGTTGATTCTCAGCAGGAGAGTTCTGAATTCTGCATCCAACTTTGTTTTTCACTTCTGCACTTGAAGCAATTTCTGCATATCAGTTTTGCATCCAAATTTCTGCTTTGCATTCAATTGTTTCTGAATCCATTTGTTCAGCTGAATTTCTGCACACCATCTCAGAATTTCTGTCTTGTTTTTGCCATTGGATTGAATCTGAATTCCTTAAATCCTGCTGTGCCATTTCTGCTGTTTAATTCCAATTCTGCTATTCCAATCCTGCTGTGTTTAGTTCGATGTCTGATATTCAGTCATGTGAGTTAATGTTTGCATGCATTTGATGCTTGATTCTGTCCAGCCAGTTGTTGCCATTTCTTCCTTCAAGTTTCCGCAATGATTCTGACTTGATCAGTTTTCAATTCATTGACAGATTTGGGATTGTTAAATGGTTTGCTCTTTAGTATCGAGTGGAGCTTTGGCAATCAATCTTGTAGCAGTTCGTTCATAGATGGCTTATTATTTGGTTGGTTTTGATTTACAAATCCTGTAGCTGAACACAAGGTGTGATGTGCCATTGCAATTTTGCATTAGTTTGATGTCTAAAGGTTGTAGATTTGCATTAGTGGATTAAAGTTGTCATTTGGCTAAGTTCATTAATGGCTATCACCTTGTTTTAGTTCAACTAGTTAAATTTTCCTTGCTTTTCCATTTCTCAATTGCAACCCAAACCCCGATTCACATTCGAAACCCAAATTTCACAAACGACACATAAATACAAGCACAAATCTAACAACATCAACTAATCCCTTGGAAAAATACGACCTGAGGCCCCTTTACTACGTTTTCATATTCTGATTGCAAAAAGGGTTTCCAGTTATTCATTTACATTTAAATCTGATGAGCCCACACTTTCGTGACAATTTAATTAGCTAAATTGGGTCCATCAAGGGGCCATTCAGGTTACTGTATATTCAGACTCTCAACTGGTGGCGCAGCAGATAAAGGGTGATTTTAAAGTCAGGTGTGAGAGCCTACAGAAATATGTAGCCCTTTACGAACAGCTGAAGGCCTCCTTCGTGGAGATTATCCTACAGAAGATCTCCAGGATTGACAATGTTCGGGTCGATGAGCTAGCCAAACTGGCTAGCTCCATCTCCACCTGACAGCTAAATGAACCTAGTGCCATGGAGAGGACGGTAGCGCAGATTGGAGAGGAAGCCGGGGTTGACACCTGGACTGAGTGGAGGGATCCCTACGTGGCGTTCCTGCGTAGTGGGACCATTCCAAGCAAGGACTAAGAAAGTTGGCTATTCCACCGCTGGGCGGTCACATTCATGCTGGTTGGCGATCAATTGTATAGGAGGGCCCTTGCGTGACCTCTCCTCAAGTGCGTCGGGCCAGAGGAGGCTGACTACGTGATGAGGGAGGTACATGAAGGCATCTGTGGAAGTCATATCGGGGGAAAATCCCTGTCCAGAAAGATCATTTTGGCAGGGTACTTTTGGCCTACCCTACAGGTCGATGCTCTCAAGTTCGTGGCCGGGTGTGAAGCCTGTCAAAGACCTCAACATGTGACTCACCGCCCGACTGAGCACTTGCGAGTCTCTACAGTGCCCTACCAGTTCAATCAGTGGGGAATGGACATTGTAGGCCCCTTCCCCATTGGGCCACAGCAGAAGAAGTTCCTGCTGGTCCTCGTCTATTATTTCTCCAAATGGGTGGAAGCGGAACCCTTGGCGAACATCACGGAAGCGGCGGTGATGAAAGTCCTATGGAGGGACATCATCTGCAGATACGACATCCCCCACAAGCTGGTGTCAGACAATGGAAGACAGTTTTCGAGGCGCAAGCTAAAAGAATGGTGCGACGGGTTGGGCATTCGACAGGCCTTCACCTCAGTAGCCTACCCATAGGGCAATGGACAGGTTGAGGTCGTCAATCGTGAAATCTTGCGGGGACTCAAGATAAATCTAGAGCACATCGGAGGCAGCTGGGTCGATGAACTTCCTAGCATCCTGTGGTCCTACCGTACCCCCCCCCCCCCGGGAAGGGACAAGCGAGAGCCCTTTCCAATTGGTGTACATGGCGGAGGCCGTCATCCCGGTGGAGGTGGGGGAGGAGTCTGCTCGACGGCGACACTATCGTAGGGAGGACAACGATCAAGAGCGTTTGATTGACCTTGACCTCATCTAAGAGGTGCGGGATAAAGCAGCGGCCCGGCTGGAAGCCTATCGACAAAGGATGCAGCAAGCCTATAGTCGTCGGGTGATCGCCCGCAGCTTTGAGGTCGGTGACAAGGTCTGGAAGAGGATCAAGCTGGTCGGCGACCTTGGGAAGCTGGAGCCACAGTGGGACGGACCATATGTTATCGTCGAAAAGCTAACTGGGGGTAGGTATTATCTAGAAGATAATAAAGGCAAGAGGCTGAAAAGGCCATGGCATGCTAACCATCTCCGCCCTTATCGTACTCGGTGAGGTATTGCGTTGTTTGTTTGCCTACTGTATTCTTTATTTCCACTGCCTTACAATTCAATTAATAAAAAGCGAAAATGGAATATTATGTGGAGAATGCTGAATCTTTACCTGTGCAAAAACTCTACTGTCTCTCGGTGAGTAGGATTGGCCTTGGTGCTGCATATGCTCGACCAAGAGCTTCGAAACCCTACAGCCACTCGGTGAGTAGGCTTGGCCTCGGTGCTGCATATGCCTAGCCAAGAGCTGTGAAACCCTACTACCTCTCAGTGAGTAGGTTTGGCCTCGGTGCTATGCATGCCCGGCCAAGAGCTGCAAAACCCTACTGCCTCTCGGTGAGTAGGCTTGGCCTCAGTGTTGCACATGCCCGGCCAAGAGTTGCAAAAACCGTACTGCCTCTTGGTGAGTAGGCTTGGCCTTGGTGCTGCACATGCCCGATCAAAAGCTGCAAAACCCTACTGCCTCTCGGTGAGTAGGCTTGGCCTCGAGATAACTGATCAAGTGGACGGTAGAGTTGAGTGAGTATGGAATTGAGTTCCACCCTCGAACCGCTATCAAGGCTCAAGCTCTAGCTGACTTTATGCTCGAAGCTGTCCCAGGACCTGAAGATGATGAAGTGTGGAAAATTTATGTGGATGGCTCATCCAATAACAAGTATAGCGGAGTTGGGATTCTGATGATTTCTCCTAGAGAAGACGTACTACAATTATCCATTCGACTCAGCTTCCGAACCACCAATAATAAGGCCGAATATGAAACAATATGTAGGACTGGTGCCGTCGATAGAGGGGGGAGGGTGAATATCGGCTGTAAAATCTTTTCGCGGAAACTCGTCTTACTTTTGAAATTCGTTCTAAATAGAGCGTTAGTAGCACACCGGAAAATAAAATAGAAAGAATAAAAGACAACACAGCGCATGCGGGTTTTTTACTTGGTTCCCAACCCCCAGGGTCAGTACATCCAAGGCCTAAGCACGGGAACACCCGTCCACTAATGGTCTCCTTTTCGGAGGCGGAGAAACTCATCTTACAGTGCAGAAGTTACAATCAAAAAGAGTTAAAGAAATTAAAAACTGAATGTAAATCAAACCAAAAAGAATCGAAGCCTCGGCCGATCTGGATCTCCGAAGTGCTGCGCACTTCCTCTCGGAGCCTCCATGGTCGCAGAGCTTTGTTGTTAGCGTGTTTCTTCTATTTGGAGTGTTCAGAATGATTCTGAAAGTTGTGTTCTGAGCCTTGGGGTCAAAGCCCCTTTTATAAGCTTCATTAGGACGCCTGTGATCACCGGGGCGCCTCAATGGGCTTGGTCAAACCTTATCTCCGCGCCGAACTCGTCGCAGCCGATAAGGCATCTGACCAGGGTGCCCTGGACCTCCCAGGTGCCTCAATCAACTTGGTCAAAGCTTATCCCTGCTTCGCACTCGCAACAGCAAATACAGCTTTCAACCAGGGCGCTTGTATCATCCGGGGTGCCTGAATGGAAGCTTGTTCTACCTTCCTTCACCGAGGCACCCAGTTGATGGGGGCGCGTAGCTCCTTTAGGGCGCCCCCTTTAATGGGGGCGCCTAGCAGGCTGGGTTTCGGTGTGATGTTTCCCTGCTTTGTCTTCCATTCTAGGTACCTGCAAGATACACAAATACAAAGCAAATACACACACAATCTTAACCTTAATGACTTGATTCTAACTTCGGATTTCCACGAAACCCTAGGTCGAACCGACGCAAGTTCCCACCCCCGGGAATGCGCTTTTCACCTACTCCTTTCAGGAGACGGTTCCCACCGAGTCTATTTGGGTGAACTTTTGCTTAGCCTCCGATACTCTCGGATCTCAAGACGTCTGAACCTCGACTCGTCTCTACTTCTGTCCTTAGTCATCGCTCAGCTAGGTTGCTCAATCCCTCGGACCAAGACTTCGTGCCCAAACACTAGGTCCAAGACTTCGGTGCCCAACCCTCGGCCAGAACTACATGCCCAATTCCCCGAACCAGGTCTTCGGTGCCCAACCCTTGGCCAGGACTTCATGCCCAATTCCTCGAACCAGGTCTTCGGTGCCCAACCCTTGGCCAGGACTTCATACCCAATTCCTCGAACTAGGTCTTCGGTGCCTAATTCCTTGAACTAGGACTTCGTGCCTAGGTTAACTAAGACTTTGGTTCACTTTGGTCCATTTTTCTTGACTACCCTTCCCTTGTTCAATGTATCACTGACTTAAGTATATTGTCAAACATTGAAACATTTAGAGGAGGACATCACTGATGCAACTTGCACCAACAATCTCCCTCTTTTTGATGTTTGACAATATCTTAAGTTAGATTGGTTGAAGGGACTAAATTATACTCCTTGAAAAACTGATCTAAGTTTTGAAAATAAGTTTTGATCTTTTGGGAGAAAAAGGAAAAAACTTCTAACTTAGGCTTACTTTCCCCCTTTTTGAAAAATATTTTGATTTTCCTTTTTGATTCTTCTGGAAGACAACAAAAATTTTCTAACTTAAGCACACCTCTCCCCCTTTGTCATACATCAAAAATTACCAAAAAATACTTGCACCAACAATGAAAACCTTTGGTTGTTCTTGAAAATCTAAATTTTTGAAGCACAGCAACAAGCTAGAAATATTTTGAACTTTTAGTATAATATGATAAATTTTAAACAAACGCACTTATAAAAGATTATGCAATTAAAACATGTTATGCATTTTGCACAAACACAATTTTGTACTTTGGAAAATATTGTGCACTTTACAAAAATATTAGTATTTTGAAAGAAATTTTTTACTTTTTGAGAAAATACTAGTATATTTGAGAGATGTCTGGCGCTTTTCGAAAAATGCAATACTTTTGGAAAATATATAACTTTAAAAAAAATGCAAGTACTTTTGAGAAATATTATAATCTTTTTGAAAAATATACGTACTTGAAAAATATTAGGCATTTTCGAAAACATAATACTTTACTTGACTTGGTCTCTTTTCCAGTCTGACACAATCCTAGGAAACCTTGTTAACTACAAGGTTGTTTTCCTAAGTGTCCTGGAAATTCTCCAACCCAAGTAAATATTATTTCAAAAACAATTTTATAAGCCAAAATGATAGTACTTTGAAAATATATGCAAGTACATTTTGAAAAATGTATGAACTTTTGAAGACACAATATTTTACTGGACTTAGTTTATCTTCCAGTCTGACATGATCCTAGGAAGCCTTGTTAGCTACAAGGATATTTCCTTAAGTGTCTTGGAAATTTTTCCAAACTCAAGAAAAATATTATTTCAAATTGATTCTATTTTAAAAAAATAGATTTTTGAAAATAATAATATTTTTATAAAAAATGATAGTATTTGAAAGGAAGTTACTTATGTTTTCAGAAGGATTTGAAAATACCGCGCATGAAAACATATTACCTTGAAATATTCAATAATTCTTTTAATTTGACCTCTCTCTAAACTTGACCCAGTCCTAGGAAGCTTGTTGACCACAAGTACTCTTCCTCTGAGTCCTTAGGGTTTAGTTCAGATCAAATGAATTATCTAATAATTTCAAAACAAATAATTACTAATAAGAACTTTTCAGAAATTCTTCTTTTGACTCAGACTCCCCCTAACTTTGACACATCCTCGGAGTCCTTGTAGATCATGAAGTGGACCTTCCTCTGTGTCTTTAGAGTTTATCAAAATCAAATGAGACATAGGCATAATTTTAGAATGTATTTTGAAATTTCGAAACATATTTTGAAATGAAGGTAATTTGTCAGGCATAGTTTTCGAAAAACATAAGTAATAGTATTTAAAGCACAGTTTTCGAAAACCATTTTAAAAGACAATGATTTCTCAAGGACAATTTTTGAAAGAATAAACCACTCCCCCTGTACCCGACACCGTTTGACTCTATCTAAGTGCCTTAAGGAACTTTAGTGTTGTCCTAGGAGGCTTGTGTCTAATTGTGTGAGTCAAATAATTTTTCAAAAGAATATAATTTTTGAAAATCTATAATATGTATAAGCAATCAGACAATCATGAAATTCATAAAAATATTATTATGTTAAAGCACTATTTTGAAAATAGATTTTAGAAAAATATTCTAAGACTTTTGGAAAATAATTTTGAAAAATATTTTCAATTTATTAGTCCTTAACATCTCACCCATTCTAGATGCTGTAATACAAGCAAGCATGATTGCCTTATGGGTGTATTGTGAGATGCTTGAATCATTTTTCTTAATTCATTGTTAAATCTAAGATTTAATTAAAACTTGTGTTAAATTCAAATTTATCAAATAGTAAAGTGAATTTGATTTTCGGTAATCGGCTTCCAGGTCTTGGCGAGGCACAGAGGCCTTCTTTGGTCGTAGCCTTATTGGATCATCAACCCTTTTCTTGACAAAGACTTTTATCGAAAATTCATTTTCAAATTATTTCTTGAAAAATTTTGGTCTAACTAGCTTAGGTTTTGGATCGGTAGCTTCGGCTAGTTCCACCAGACTAAACAGACCAAGTAGAATATACTTGACCTTATTAGAAGGGCTTCCCTAACGTACTATCATTTCACCTCCACCTAATACTAGGTTGTTCAAGTTTCAACTATTCTTTTTCCTATAACCGTTCTAAATCATGCATAAAATTAAACATGAATGATATGACATATATTGAAAAAATAGCAGATGCATGACATGACAGTTATGCATGAGTCAAACAATTCAAATCTTTTTTACTTAGGTTTCTAATGATGTATCAAATTCCCGATTTGATACATGTCGTGTGAACCCACGAATATGCCAACCCACTTTGACATATTTAATGTTATTAATTTTAATTGTTGCAGTTTGTGTAAGATTTTATTTAATTCGAGTTTAAGTTACTTAAGAATTAATTCAGAATTAATTAAGTTGAAAATTTTCCCTATAATTCTTCACTTTTCGAGTTTAAGTTACGTAATTCGAGCTTATTTAATTCAGAATTTCGAAAAAACCAATTCAAAATGTCTTTTTTCACTATTTTCCCTATAATTCTTCACTTTTATCTCAATACTGCATCATGATCATACTAATATTGACATTAATATACATAAAAATATCTTAATTTTTAAAATAAAATTTGATTTAATCCCAAAAAATCACTAAACATTAAATTCGGGTCAACCCGAACCTGACCCGAAAATTTTCAATACGAAATCCTCCAACCCCAACCCGAAAATTTTCAACCCAATCCCGATTTTTTTCGGGTTGATTCGGGTTGGGTCGTCGGGTCGTGTTGATTTTTGACACCCCTACCTAAAGTTCTCTCATTTGTGCCTACTTATGGCAAACCTTAAAAATTTTTATCTACTGAATGGTATATTGACAATGGAATAACTCATCATGTCACTTCAGACTACAATATCTTTATAAAAGTACTACCATACATTGGTTTGGATACAGTGCAAGTAGGTGATGGCTTAAGTTTGTAATTACTAATCTTGGAAACACATACATTCATTTGTCCAATTGTACTTTTTGTTGGTGCAAGTTGCATCAGTAATGTCCTCCTCTAAATGTTTTAATGTTTGACAATATACTTAAGTCAGTGATACATTGAACAAGGGAAGGGGAGTTAAGAGAAGAGTAACCAAAGTGGAAGAAAAGTCCTAGTTAACCTAGGCACTAAGACCTGGTGAGTGAAGCTGGGCACTAAGTCCTGACAAAGGGCTGGGCACCGAAGACCTGACCGGAAGTTGGGCACGAAGTCCTGGTCGAGGACTGGTCAAGAAGACCTGGCCGAGGGTTGGGCACCGAAGACCTAGTTCGAGGAATTGGGCATCAAAGTCTAGACTTAGGGTTTGGGCACGAAGTCTTGGTTCGAGGGACTGAGCAACTTAGCTGAGTGATGACTAAGGACAGAAGTAGAGACGGGTTAGGGTTCGGACGTCTCGAGATCCGAGAGTATCGGAAGCTAAGCAAAAGTCCACCCGAAGGACGGGGTGGCAACCGTCTCCTGAATGGAGTAGGTGAAAGGCATGTTCTAAGGGGTGGGAACTTGCGTCGGGTCGACCTAGGGTTTCAAGGAAATCCGAAGTCAGAACCAAGTCCTTAAGGATAATATTGTGTATGTATTTGCTTTGTATTTGTGTATCTTGCAGGTACCAAGAACTAGAGACAAAGCAAGCAAAGGGCTGAAAACCAGCCAAGCCAGGCGCCCCCATCAATGGGGGCGCCCAGATCAAAGAACAAAAAAACCAGTTGGAATGGAAACTTTGAAGCTAGGCGCCCCCATCAATGGGGGCGCCCAAGTCAACGAAGGAAAAACCAGTTTTGTGAAGGAACGCAGAACAGGCTTCCATTCAGGCGCCCGAGATGATACAGGCGCCCAAGTTGAAAGCTGTATTTGCTGTTTCGAGTTTGAAACAGAGATAAGCTTTCATTCAGGTGCTTGGGAGGTCCAGGGCGCCCTGGTCAAAGGTTTTATCAGCTGCGGCGAGTTCGACGCAGGGATGAGGTTTGACCAAGCCCATAGGGGCGCCCCGATGATCACAAGCGCCCGTATGAAGCCTATAAAAGGGGCTTCGACCCCTCAGCTTCAAACAGAACTTCCAAGAGCAATTCTGAGCTTTCTGACTGACGACAAAATGGTAAAGACGAGATTCTGCGACCGGGAGGCTCCAGGAGGAAGTGCGCGACACTTTCGAGGTCCAGATCGGTCGAGGCTTCGACATAAATTGTTTTGGTTTGCTTTTATTATTCCACATTCAATTTATTATCTTTTTGATTGTACTTCTGCACTGTAAGACGGGTTTCTCCGCCTCTGGAAAGTCCGGAAAGGAGACCAATAGTGGACGGGCGTTCCCGTGCCTAGGCCTTGGATGTACTGACCCTGGGGGGTTGGGAACCAAGTAAAAATTCCGCGTGCGCTGTGTTGTGTTTTCTTCGTTCTATTTATTTTCCGCTGCACTAACGCTCTGAGTCTAGAACGAAGATTCGAAAAGTTTACGATTTCCGCGAAATGATTTTTTGGTCGATATTCACCCCCCCTCTATCGACGACACCGGTCCTACACTTTTCACATGCGTAATATCTTTCTTGTTTTATTTATTACTAAAAATTTACTCTCCGTATGTCAGTTTTGCCTTAATAACAATGTCTTTTTTGAATTTCATCATAATCATTATCTTATAAAAAAATATAGGAACAAATACTGCTGTGTTTCTTGGGAGAATAAAAAAAGACCTCTACTATCTTCAAAATTCTTCAATTAAAGCTTTTATTGGTGAATGCACAAATAAACCAGCCTGGCATGCTCGCCTTAGTCATCATTTCCTTCGTATTGTTCAGTCGATCATAAATAGGTAAGATTTACCTACTTCCTTTACTTCCTCTCCATCTCATTCATGTCAAACATGCATGGAATCTCCAAAATTTTTGCTATGATTGTTTCCAAATTTTAACTCTTATTTATGGTGATTATATATAAGTTTTTATATATAATCATATATATATATATATATATTATTTTATTATATATATTTATCATTATTATTATATATATATATATTTAATTAACCGTATTTTACATTCTCCCATTCTAATAAAAATTTGGTCCTCCAAATTTCGCTATTAAACCAACCAAGTACTAACCTTCCATATACAGTATAAATACTGAATGAAAATCATTACTACACACCTCAAAGGCTGAGATCCTAAACACCAATAAATTGTTTGATAGGTTTCTCTCTAGCTACCCGCCTCAAAAATTGGAGCTACCAGGTTGTACCCGTAATAAGTCAACGAATTGCCCCCATGGTCAATCACAACCATGACTGCGAATCAAACAAGTTACCTACCATACCCACGATAAGCTAGTAAATACCTAATCGTCCAGTGTAGGAACCGTTCTATGAATCCACTAAATTGGAAACAATCTCATTCCTCTCTAAAATGATAGAGGCACAGATACCGATTGTGCCCTATACGTAAGCACCCTACCGTTCATTCATGTGAATGTCTGTAGTATATAGACATGCAAACTATCGGTATCTATCAATAACTCAGTAGAAAACACAATGATTAAAACTTACCACCGAATGTTAATCTATCGGCCCGATGTACCTCCTCTCTAGTAACAGCATGAATTCGGCCCATCGCAGTAACTGATGGTGGCATTGTCTGAATAGGTTGCTGCTGAATCATCTGAGCTGTGGCATGCCGTATATATTGAGGTGCTGGAGATCCCATTGACTGCTGAGCCTGATAAACTATGGCTTCGATCATCTGTTGAGGTTGGTACACTGAAGGCTGGTATAGTTGAACTACACATAAAGAAAAATTATGTTAAAACCTATCTACAATATCTACTTAGTTAAATTTTAAGTAACCATGCGTTACCTCCTCATGTTTAGGTTAAATTCTTAAACTCAAATATGGTTAACCATACTCAATTCTTTCAAGAATCAAGTTCACCTCAACACGTGCTCACCTCGACAAACCTGGTGAAACCTCCCCAAAATAATCTACTTCCTTATTACAGATCTGCCACAAAGGAAATTAAATCAAGGTTCTAAACTAAACCAAATCATCATATCCACCAATTTCGTCTATAAATCACCAATAATTTACTTTTCATGCAGATAAGGTTTCATGATATCCACCAATATGTCCTTAATATGATTCATTCTTAATAATTTTCTAAATCACTCACCATATACCAAACCAACAAAAGAGATAATACCTTATGCACTAATCAGCCTATTAGAATATTTAACAAGTATTACTAAAATATACAACTACTGGTAAATTTACCAACTTACTTGCTCGTCGCCTGAAGAGTCTATCGCCACCAAGTCCCATCACATCTCAGTCAAGAAAATGACTCCGTAAAACTCCGAAAATCCAAAATCAAGTAAATCGAACAAAATCTCATAAATCCGAAAAATCCGAAAAAGACACCTAAGTTACACTCGTAAACCTACAAAAATTCAGAACAAAAACTCCCAAAAATCCAAAACAGAAACCCCCAAGTTTCCTCGACAACCTTAGAATACCCAAAATATAAAACATACAGACATCGCAAACCTCGTAAAACAGACGCTCCAATAATCCACCAAAAATAACTCCGTAAAAATCCACAAATAAACTCTATAAAATCTGAAAACAATCTCCTACTAAATTTATATTAGTTATACTCCAAAGAAACCGTAAAACATGTAGGCATCGTAAACCTATGCTCTGATACCACTAAATTGGTATCAGATAAATTCTATAAGAATCCGAAAACAAAAATTCCGAGTTAACTCGACAACCTACGCTCTGATACCACTAAATTGGTATCAGATATATTCTACAAAAATCCGTAATCGAAAACAAGTAGGTATCGCAAACCTCCGTGTAGGATCGTTTGTGTCCGCTAGAGGGGGGTGAATAGTGATTTTCGAATCTTTCTTGTACCTGCGTTGTTAGTTGCACAGTGGAAACAATAATAAACAAAACAAACAATGCTAATAAATCGGTTTTACTTGGTATCCACCCCGGACGGGTGACTAATCCAAGAATCCGTCGGTGGATCACTCCTCGGATAACCTCCGGCTAGCCCTCGTCGCTCCTTGTGGGTGGAGAAACCTTGCCACAACACCAAGCAGACCTCTGAGCACAAAGACTACAATCTTGCCTTTAACCAAGACAAGATTCGTCAAGAATCTCAGCCACCACGAAGTCCTCTTTAAATAGGACCCGGGCTAAAACCCTCGCTACTAGTCGGCTGCCCCCAGAGCAGTCGACTGGTGCCACTGAAATTCGACCGTTGCACCCCAACGTTCGAATTCTCAGCCAACTCACCAGCCACCTACCAGTCGACTGCCCCCAGGGCAGTCGACTGGTCCAGGGCTGAGATCCTTCTGTGAGTTTCATCAGTCAACTGCCCCCAGGCCAGTCGACTGGTCTACTCACACATCTAAGGTTACCCTTCCTGAGTACATTCCACTCCACACTCAAACCCTAGGATTTCTTGAGTACAATTACACAACACTCGTACCCTCACGACTCGACTGACTCCTCGTCCTCAGCCTCGACTATTGCCTTCGCGCCCTCCTCATCTTCGGCACCCGTCCCTCGGATGAACGCAAGCCTCCAGCTTGTCTCCATGCCATCCTTCACGCATGCCACGAAGTCTGTGCCCATCAGCTCATCGTCCCTACTCTCCAAGGTCCCTGGATGCGCACGCAAGCCTCCAGCTTGCCTCCATGCCACCCTTCACCGTACTGAGGTCGTCCAGTCAAGTCCATATGTGTAACCTGTACATCCTGCACACTCAACATACACATATGAGAACACAAGGGAAAACCTAACTTAAACCCTTTGCCCAAACATCAAAATACTTGGTCACTCCGGACCACAGATTGCCTCAACAATCTCTCCCTTTTTGATGTTTGGCAATACGTTTAAGTTAGGGAAAGCAAAATAGTAGTCAATAGAAATAACAATGCTAAATAAATGCATATGCAATGCATACATGGATCCTATCCCAAGGCATCCTACACCTAACCCTCCAAGTTAGGATTTTTCTAAAATGGGCTTTTTAAAACCAATCCCATGGCTCCCCACACCTAACTCTCCAAGTTAGGATTTTTCACGGACTTTTTAAAGATTCTCCCAAGCTCCCCCTACATTGGACTTACAAAGGCTTTTTAAGAACCTCTCCAAGGTTCCCCTTACGCCAAGAATGGAGCAACCATGCTCCCTCTTAATCTTAGCTCCCCCTAAACCTAGGGTTTCTAGCAAAGGAGTGTTTGATTTCCTAACTTAAACCCAACACATCTCCCCCTTTGCCTAACATCAAAAAGAACCAAACAATATTCCAATTATTGGTTCTTTCAATCCTCAATGATTATAAACAATGTGTACTAGCCCCCCATACACTTATTTTTCACCATTTGGACACATACCTAGCTGCTGAAACAAAAATCAGCCTTGACCAGTCGACTGCCCCAGGGCAGTCGACTGATACTCTGAAAAATCAGAATTTCAGCCTTTTGACGAAATTCAGAAATGTGCCAGAAATTCCATAAATCTCCAAAAATTTTCAAATTTTATGGAGACATTTGTGGTACCCATACCTACTTGGAAAAAATACATTCCAAAATGTATCTATCACCATTCTCATGTTTGACACAAAACCCAAAACTAACTAAAAAATTTAATAAACTCTTGACCTAAAGTCCTAGTTTTGGTTTCCTCTTGATGTTACTGCCAATATCAACCCACAATGCATCCCTAGCATTGATTTACATGGCAATTACACATCAAAAACTAATTTTCATGCAATATGACCCCAAATTCATATTTCCATGCATGAAACTCAAAAACACCGTGCCAAAACCCAAGAATTGAGACTCAAGTCCATCTCCAATTCTTTTGGCACACTCCATGGTCCATCTAGACCTCTAGGAGCACCCCCTCCCAAGGTCCATTCACCATATATCCCAAAGGCTCCTAGAGCTCTCCCTTGAGCTCTTAGCCCTAGCCACCTCCCTAGGTGACTCAATCCATACTAGGTCACACCGGTGTGCCACCGGTGATTCTTGGCCCACAAGTCTAACCTTCTTATCCTTGGACACTTTGTCCTTGGTTAAGTCCTTCTTTCTATCTCTAAATGGCACCCCTTGCCATTTTTAGACTTCTCCTTCTTGCTATGATCATTTGCCTTCTCAGCATATTTCTTTTTATTGGCATTGGAGGTCTTAGACCGGTAGCCCAAACCCGATCTATCATAGTTAGGTTTTATACTACCCAACACCATGTCTAAGCCCTTAGATCCAACCGTGAATCTTTCTAGGGTCTTTTCTAATTTATCAAGCCTTGCCCTCAAGACTTGATTTTCCCTTTCCAAGTTTCTAGCCCTAGAATCCATATGTCCACTTTGGACATTCCTAGACCTACCCTCCTTTCTAGGCACATTCCTTCCCTTCTTCGGATTAATGTCATGATCCTTAGGTCTAAAGGTCTTTGATTTAACATGATGCATGCTTTTCTTAGGGTTATAATCTACCTTGTTAACCCTAGTCCTATCATGATATCTAAAACCATGGTTATGCACAAGTAAACAATTTTCATTTATTTTAGTATGCATGGATGAATGATTTACATTATTTTTAATATGCAAGGAGGAACTTGAAATTGAATTACATTTTATTCTAGGGTTAGGAATTACCTCCCTTACCCTTGGAGTTCCTCCTTGTTGTGAGCTTCTCTTCTTCCTTTGCTCTTTCTCCCATCTCCTCAAGTGCTCCATCTTCTTGAGCTCTCCACTCTTTGGACACTTGGTGTGGTAATGTCCTAGCTCACCACACGTGAAGCATATAATTTTTTTCTTCATCTCTTGGGCTTCTCCAATCCTACAACCCTTGTTAGAATATAAATGAATTGAAATGGGTCTAGATTTTACCTCTATCTTATCTTTCGGGAACTTGTCCTTGTAGTGCTCCTTTTCGTTGCACCCAAAGCATGTTATATGGTCCTTTGATTTGGCTTTGGTGGTGGTGGAAGCTAGGTTAACTTCTTCTTCAACCTTGGATGAGGTGGATGTTTCCTCTTGATCCGGTATAGTTGAGGGTCTCTCCTCCCCCTCAATTCTTGAGATTGATGCTTCCACTTCTTCTCTTAATGAGGTGGATGACCTCTCACTTAAATCTTCCTCCTCTTGGGCTATCGAGTTCACTTTCTCGGATTCTTTCACTATTTGACCTCGTGTAGGGTTTTTATGAAATTCTTCTACTTTGATCCACAATTCATGTGCATTTTTGTATGCTCCTACACCATTCAAAACAATAGTAGGCAAAGTATTAAGCAATATGTCAATTACCTTTTTATTCGTCTTGGATTGATTTTCTTGTTCTTGATTCCAATATCTTGGTCTAAGCCTCTTCCCGTGCTTATCCTTTGGAATCTCAAAAGGCTCTTCAAGCGCAATCCGAAGGTCCCACTCCATTCTGAACCACGTCTCGATCCGTGCCTTCCAGTACCCGAAATCTTCATGGTCGTAGGCTGGCGGAGTATAGATGTCATCCCCGAATTTGTCTTCCATTTTCTTTTCCCTCTAGCGTGTGCTCCCTCGGCGGTTAGTCCGATCAAAAGTGGTCCTTGCTCTGATACCAATTGTAGGATCGTTTGTGTCCGCTAGAGGGGGTGAATAGCGATTTTCGGATCTTTCTTGTACCTGCGTTGTTCGTTGCACAGCGGAAACAATAATAAACAATACAAACAACGCTAACAAATCGGTTTTACTTGGTATCTACCCCGGACGGGTGACTAATCCAAGAATCCGTCGGTGGATCACTCCCCGGATAACCTCCGGTTAGCCCTCGTCGCTCCTTATGGGTGGAGAAACCTCGCCACAACACCAAGCAGACCTTTAAGCACAAAGACTACTATCTTGCCTTTAACCAAGACAAGATTCGTCAAGAATCTCAGTCACCACGAAATCCTCTTTAAATAGGACTCGGGCTGAAACCCTCGCTACCAGTCGACTGCCCCCAGGGCAGTCGACTGGTGCCACTGAAATTCGACCGTTGCACCCCAACGTTCGAATTCTCAGCCAACTCACCAGCCACCTACTAGTCGACTGCCCCCAGGGCAGTCGACTGGTCCAGGGCTGAGACCCTTCTGTGAGTTTCATTAGTCGACTGCCCTCAGGCCAGTCGACTGGTCTACTCACACACCTAAGGTTACCCTTCCTGAGTACATTCAACTCCGCACTCAAACCCTAGGATTTCCCGAGTACAATCACACATCACTCATACCCTCACGACTCGACTGACTCCTCGTCCGCAGCCTCGACTATTGCCTTCGCGCCCTCTTCATCTTCGCCTCCCATCCCATGGATGCACGCAAGCCTCCAGCTTGTCTCCATGCCATCCTTCACGCATGCCTCGAAGTCCGTGCCCATCAGCTCATCATCCCTGCTCTCCAAGGTCCCTCGGATGCACACGCAAGCCTCCAGCTTGCCTCCATGCCACCCTTCACCGTACTAAGGCCATCCAGTCAAGTCCATATGTGTAACCTGTACATCCTACACACTCAACATACACATATGAGAACACAAGGGAAAACCTAACTTAAATCCTTTGCCCAAACATCAAAATACTTGGTCACTTCGGACCACAGATTGCCTCAACACTCTGCTCTATTACCACTAAATTGTCACGCTCCAGAGGCCCATGCTCGCTCAAAAATTGAGCAGCACCTCCCCTGCACGACGGACAATCTGAAACTTTTATACATGCATATGTTAGTAGGAGCCCTAGAGCTAATTATGTGATGATTCAGTTGGGACTTTTTGTATCATATTCTATTATTAATAAAGGCATGTTTGGTTATTATACTTTATATTTGTGCCAAATAACTAAGTATAATAATATCCTTGGGTAGTAGGTTCTTATCTACATTATATCAATTGGTTGAATCGATAGTGAGATGATGTAGAGAACACTATACTAAACCATTCCTAGTCAAGCATTAATATTCAAGGACAATATTAATGCATGGAGACTAGCATGTAGGTCAATTGATGACTTCAGCTCATAAGTCATGGATATATGATATCAAATTGATACATGGGTATATATTAGAGCATGCGTACTGAGTTGACCCACCATGGAAAATTTTTATAGATTATTATATGAGTGTCATAAACTTTCTCATGTGACAATTAGTATGAATAGTTCATAGATCTGAAGTCACTACGGTTGCCTACATAAGGAATTATATACTTTGGTATCGTCAAACGTCACCCGTAACAGGGTGGACTAAAAAGGCAATCACTGGGTATGTAATGAATTATGCAGAGGGACGTGAGTGATATAGATGGAATCTATCCCTCCCATATGATGGGGAGTGATATCTGTGGGCCCCTTGATCGAGTAGGACTACTAAAATGCATGACCATGCTCAAATGAGTCAATATGAGATATTAAGCTCATTTGTTTGAGTGAGTCTACTCGGGGATCAAGAAACACAAAGATTGATCAAGGATGACACGGTCTATGCTTCATTGGTTAATATAGATATCGAGGATGGAAGGACAAGGTCATATATAGTGTCATAGTCACGGAGGTTAAGTCGGATCTCGATTTTCTCGTCACTTGAGTTGCAATGATGCATTGCTAGATGCCGCTCATTTCTTATGTGTCTAAAACGGTTTAGACATACTGCCAACGTTACGAGAACCTATTGGGTCACACACTAAGGACACGATGCTTCGAAGATTAATTGATCTTAGTTAGACTAAGATTTGATCCGAATTGGATTAAATGAGTTAGATTCAAGTGAATCCAATTGGATTATGAGATTGAGATCTAATTTGAGTTTGACTCATTTAGATTAGACTCAACTGCATTTGAATGAGATATTAATTTATTAGAATGTTTAATAAATTAATAATAGAGGAAGATGAAAAGTTTCTCTTCATTGGATGAAAGTTTCTCTTCATTGGATGAAGAGAAGTTGAAGAACCACATGAAAAAATATGCTCTAAGTGGGTTTTTATTAGCATTAATGGAGGGAAGCTAAAGGAACAAAAACTCTTTCATATTCATGGGATGAGTATAAAATAGTTTTTCTTGTCATTTAGATGATGAACTTGTCATTCTTCCTTATCTACCATCTCTTGGACAAAATCCCTCTTCTCCCTCTCCTTGCTTTATGAATCACCTCTTGTGGCTAGCACCACAAAGGTGATTCTTCTCCGAATCTTGAGAGATCATGTTCATGTGGATAAGCATAGAGGCATGGACACTGTAGGATTGATTCCGGTCGATAGAGGGGTGGTGAATATCGACTTGAATGTTTTGTCAGAATTTCATCGGAATTTCATCGGAAACGTCGTTGTTGGTTCGTCTTTCTATCAGAGTTAGTACGTAGTGGAATATAAAATAAAAGAAAGATAATAGAACACGTGGGATTTACTTGGTTCCCAACCCCCCAGGGGCAATACATCCAAGGCCTAAGTACTCAGCGTGAGTCCACTGTGGTCTCCATTCCGAACTTTCCGGAGGCAGAGAAACCCGTCTTACAGTTTGAATTACAAACAAAGAAATAATAATAAAACAAGTACAACTTTGAAAATTAATAGCAAACCAACGGAAGACTGAAGGTCTGGCCAATCCGGAAGTCCAAAGTGGAGTGCACTTCCTCCTAGAGACTCCTTGGTTGCAGAGCTTTGACTTGAGTGCGTTTGCTTCACACAAACTACTTTAGCGGATGTGAAAGTTGATTTTTGAAGTGAGGGGTTGAACCCCTTTATATAGCCTGTTCTGGGGTGCTTGATAAGGCTGGGGTGCATGCCACGTCGCAGTCAAACCTGATCCACAACTGCAAACTCGGCGTAGGGATAAACATCCCTTCCCAAGCGCCTGGGACCAGACAAGTGCCTGGGATGTTGGGCGCCTAACCCATATAGGGCGCTTGGGTTACCAGGCGCCTGATTCCATTCAGGCGCCTAGGAACCCCTTTCCCAGGTCTTGTTTGTTTTTTGTTTTCTCTCCTATCTTGCCTCCAACTCCAGGTACCTGCAAGACAACAAAACACACAACAAACACACAAATAATCTTAGTCTTAATTGATTTGTTCTGACATTGGATTTCACCCGAAACCCTAGGTCGAACCGATGCCTAATGTTCCCTTTCCCGGGGAACACGTCCTCACCTATTCCACCCTGGAGAAGTTACTTTTCCTAACTGGCACCTCCAATTGGACTTTCGCTTAGCCTCCGAGAACCCGAATCTCGAGACGTCCGACCTCAACCCATCTCTACTTCTATTCGCGATCCCTGCTTGACTAAAGCTTTTGGAAACCAGGACTTCCGGTTGGACTTTTGCTCAGCCTTCGAGAACTCGGATCTCGAGACGTCCAACCTCGACCCATCTCTACTTCTGTCCGCAATCCTCGCTCAGCAAAGACTCTGTTGCCCGTTCCCCAACCTGGACTTAGCGCTCAGTCCCCCGGACCAAGACTTCGTGCTCAGCTTCACTCACCAGGACTTAGTCCACCTAGCTTCACTCACTAAGATTTCTTCCACCTAGCTTCCCTTGCTAGGACCCAGCTTCACTCACTAGGGTTTCTTTCACCTAGCTTCACTCACTAGGATTTCTTCCACCATAATTACTACTTTTCTGGTCATCTTAATCATTACTAGACTTCTTCTAACTTTGAGGTAAATATACCAAACCTCAAGTCCAGTTTGGTTTAATCCCTTAGTCAAACTGACCAACCCTGGGTTCTATTCACTCTGCCAAACATCAGATCTTGTTTGGCTTAACCCTTTGTCAAACTGATCAAACCTGGGTTTACCCTACCAAACATAAGGTCCTGTTTGGTTTAACCCTTAATCACTTTGACTACACCTTATATTGTCAAACATCGAAACACCAGAGGTTGACTGTGCATAACTAATGCACTTGCACTAACAATCTCTTTCTTTTTGATGTTTGACAATAATCTTAGGTTAGGTTAGGTCTAAAGATTCTAGGTTTAACACTTGGAGAAATCGAAAAAAAAAACTAACTTAAGCCTGTTGGCAATTGGATGGCTAGAGAGGGGGGAGTGAATAGCCAGACACACAAATCCTTCGCTTCTTTGAAGTTTCTTTCTGCGATCAGAGTTAGCAGCGGAAACAAAACAACAGAAAGATAGAAACAAACAAAACAAACTCAAACAGAAAATGACACAATGATTTACAAAGTTCGGGGATAACTTGCCCCTACTCCTTGGCGTGCCCGTGAGGTGGGCGATCCCTTGATCGTCGGCAGATCAAGCCCCAGAATTTCAGATAATAGCTTATCCTTCTTGGTGGAGTAACCTCTCCACAATCGTCTTAGAGATATACAGATGAATAAGCACAGAGACTCGAGAAGAAGCTCACACACAATAGATGCGGTAGGAAGCTTCAAGGAGGAAGAAACACTCCACAGACAGCATAACAACTACACAGCCAAAACCTCACAAAACCCTTCGCTTGTTTTCTGTTTTACTTGTTCTTCTTGTGTCTGCATCGTCAACCTCTCCCTCTTAATCTTCCTTCTGCCCATCGCCCAGCATCGTCAACACTTACTGAACCACAGCCTGACCCACTGACCTTCACAGAGCGCTTAGTCCACTGAAGACCTCATCAACTGAGCCTCAGTTAGTCGCCAGCCGCGCTAGAAGCCGTTGAAACCTGCGAATGAAAAACAAACAAACCTGACCGAAGCGAAAGTCATCCATTGACCCTCCTTCTTGGTTTGTGTCATCCCTGTATCACCTGCATACTCATCAGAGGATTATCATAGCAAATTAAAAGGAATCAGCAGGTATCAGAAAGAAACTAGAGCGAAATCAGACGTCTGACAACGATTCAAATTAAAGTTATTAGACACTGATCGGTCACCAAACCGATCAGTGATGACCCTGATTGATCAGGCTCCTGCCTGATCGGTCCAGTGAACTATGATCGGTCCAGTGAACTGTGATCGGTCACATTGACCGATCAGGGGTCGAGGATCTGAACCTGTGATCGGTCACACAGACCGATCAGGGATCGAGGATCCGTCACCACACCGATCCACTAGCCTGCTGGAGTTTCCTCCAGCTCCCTTCCCTGATAACTTCCCTTATCGGTCACTTGACTGATCAGGTTAGGGTCTGATCTGTTAGAGTGACCGATTAGGTCACTCGTTGGCCGATCAGGAGCCATCCTGATCGGTCAAATAGACCGATCAGGTTTCTTACAAAGATCTTCTGATCTCTCTCTGATCGTTCACCAGAACGATCAAAGCCAAACAGAAACATTCTGTTCTCTTTCTGATCGTTCACCAAAACGATCAGACTCTCTGGATTGGTCACCCGACCGATCTATTAACAAGGGAGCTCGTGTCAACTCCTGATCGGACTCCAGACCGATCCAGTCACTTGGCTGACTCAGCTCAGTCACCTAGCTTCACTCGCTAGGACCCGACTTCACTCACCGGGATTTTAGTCACCCGACTTTACTCACCAGGACCCGGCTTCACTCACCGGGACCCTGCTTCACTCACCGGGGTTTTCATCACCCGGCTTCACTCACCGGGACTCGGCTTCACTCACCGGGACCCGGCTTCACTCACCGGGGTTTCCATCACCCGGCTTCACTCACAGGGACCCGGCTTCACTCACCGAGGTTTCCATCACCCGGCTTTACTCAACCAAACTTAAATTGGTGTCAACACCAAAACAACAAACGGGTCAGACTGCATCAGCAAAGCCTCTCTCCCCCTTTGTTACACATCAAAAGAAACTAGCGGATAAAAAGATTGCATCAACAATAAGATTTTAACAAAAATCTAACATAAACCTCTCTTCCTTTTTAAGATAATCTCTCTTTCCATTTTTTTGAAAATACTTAAGATATTTTAGAAAAAATGATTTTCAAAAAACTCTTCCTTTTTTAAAAAAAAAACTAAGTCCTTATTCTAGAAGTCACTAAGTACTTTAAGAAATATTACACCAACAATATGTGAATTTTTGTAAAAAAAAATTTGAGCTTCCCTAAGTCTGACACAATCCTAAGAATCATTTGACCACAAGAACATTCCTATGTGTCTTAGGGATTTTTTAAAAAATGAATATTTTCAATGTATTTAGTTTAAAAAAATAATAATAACTTTCTTGATTTGGTTTCTTTTCCAGTCTTACACAATTCTAGGAAACCTTTTTAACTACAAGGAAAATTTTCCTAAGTGTCTTGGAAAATTTTCCAAACTCAAGTAAAAATTATTTTTAAAGGTATTCCAAAAGACAAGATTTTCGAAATAAGTTTTGGAAAATGATAATATAGTATTTTCAAAAGTATTTTTAAAAATGATAGTGCTTTTGAAACTCTCAATGTTTATTTTAATTTGAACCTCCCCCTAAACCTGACACAGTCCTAGGAAGCTTATTGACCACAAGTTGATCTTACTCTAAGTCTTAGGGTTTGATTCAAATGAAAAGAATTAAAAAAAACTTTAAGACATATTTTGAAATAATCATGAATAATACCTTAATTTCTTTTGACTTGGACTCCCCCTAAATCTGACACAATCTTAGGAATTCTTGTAAATCATTAAGAGATCTTCCTATGTGTTTTTAGAGTTTATCCAAATCATAAGATCAATTAAAACAATTGTTGAAAAATAATTTTGAAAGAATATGATAACTTTCAAAAAAATAATTTTTGAAAAATATTTTAAATGACATAATTAGTTTTTGAAAAATATTTTCCAAAATGCATTTTAAAGGAAATGATAATAAATAATTTTTTAAAGCACAAACCATTTTGAAATATATGAATTTTTAAAAATAATAATTTTTGAAAAATAGTTTTCTAAAAATAAAAATCCGCAAAAATAAAGACTCCCCCTGAACCTGACACCTTCTGGCTACCCTTGTTAACTACAAGGATCTCTACCTAAATGTCTTAAGGGACTTTAGTGTTGACCTAACAGGTTTGTGTCTAAGTGTAAATCAAACAATTTTTGAAAAGATATATAATTTTTAAAAACATGTATTTATAGATAAGCACCCAATCAAGCATGAAATTCATTAAAACATTATTATGTTTAAGCATTATTTTGAAAATAGTTTTTAAGAACATATTCTAAAGATTTTGAAATTTTTTTGAAAAACATTTGTCAATTAATTAGTTCTTAACATCTCACCCATTTTAAATATCGCAATACAAACAAGCATGATTGCCTTATTGGTATTTGTGAGATGCTTGAATAATTTTTCTCAATTTTAATTTTATAGACTGCTTGACCTTGAGTTAGATTCGAGTTTAATCAATTAGTAACTTAAAAGTAATTTTCAATAATTGACTTCCAGGTCTTGGCGAGACACAGAGGTCTTCTTTGGCTGTAGCCTTATTTGATTATCAACCCTTTCCCTAGACAAAGCCTTTTAAAGAAATAATACTTTTAATTTACTCTTTGAAAAACTCTAGTCAAATTAGTCTAGGATGTGGCGAGATAGCTTTGGCTAGTTCCACTTAGCTAGGTTGACCATGTTGGGTACTCCTTACCCTTCCTGTCTTCATAGACCAAGCTTCCCTAACGTACTATCATCTCGCTCCACCCCAGTGTACTAGGTTAGGCAAGTATCAACCTCTTTTGTCCTATCTATCCATTCTAATTTATGCAGAAAAGTAAACATGGATGACATGACAAATATATGAGAAAAAAATAAGCAGATGCATGAGCATGACATTTATGCATGTATCAATCAACTCAAATCACTTTAATTAAGTTTCTAATAAAGTATCAAATTCTCGATTTGATAAAGATCGTGTGAATGCGTGAATATGTTAACCCACTTTGACATATTTATTGTTATTTAGTTGGATGATTCAGTTAGGTAGAATTTTATTTAGTTTTATATTTGAGGGTAATTAATTGGAATTTAGTTCGTGGATTTTGTTGAATTAAGGATTGAAGTTAAATTGTTAATTAATTAAGATTAAGAGTTAATAAAAATTTCAGTGGTATAATTAATTAAAGATTAATTAGTTAAGACTTAATTAAGGATTAATTTGTTAAGAATTAATTAGAGTTTAAGTTATTAAGAATTAATTAGAGTTTAAGTTATTAAGAATTAATTAGAGTTTTAAATTTTTAAAAATTAATTAGAGTTTAAGTTATTAAAAATTAATTAGAGTTTTAAGTTATTAAGAATTAATTAAGGTTTTAGTTATTAAGAATTAATTAGAGTTTTAAATTATTAAGAATTAATTAAGATTTTAAATTGTTAACAATTTTGGGTCTAGTTGCATCATTTCTATTAATTCAAAAAATTCTGAATCATCTACTATTTCTTTTGCATTTAATTTTTCAAGTTTGTTTAATACTTCTGCTTTATTTGAATTTTTGTAAACCTTATTAAATATAACTTTAATTTTAATAAATTCATCTTCATCATCCTCATCTTCAGAGTTATATTCAGAATTTAAAATTGTATCATTATCTTCGTAATAGGTTGAATAATTTTCACCATTATTAATTAAAGTTGTAGTATTAAATTCAGAAATATATTAAGTATTATCATCAATATTATTTTCAGAAATATTAGAATTATCAGTAATAATTTCATTCAAATTATCAGAGTTATCAGCAAGATTACTAATTACAACTTCATTATTATCCTCAGAATTATCAAAATTATCTAAAATATTATTAATTAAAATTTCATGATTATCCTTAGGATTATCAGTATTATCAGAAAAGTTATTAATTAAAATATTGGAATTAATTTCACAAATTGTGGCATTAATATTATGGATTAATGAATTAATATTAGAAATATCGTCTAAATTTGATTTAGATTCAACATTAACTAAATTATCATACAACATATTTGAATTATTACGTAAGTAATCTAATTTAATAGGAAAATCGTGTAACTGTGTAGGAATTTGAAAATTATTGCAAAAATTAATCTTTGTTACCTCCTTTACCGTAGTCGGATTTTTCGGCGTTGTGGATCGGGCCTTTTTCCAGTCTTGGCACTGGTTCTTGTAATGTCCAAGCTTTTGGCATTTGAAGCAACAGATGTGACTCTTGTCCCTTCGGACTCTTGGCGCTAATACTTCCATTGCTGCCGGTGGTGAGGTTCAAATCATACGAGTAGGACATTGATTTTTATAGTGTCCTCTCTCCCAGCCCTTAAAACAAATAATATGTAATTTAAAAATTGACATAATTTAAAATTATACCTGTATTCACCCTTGCTCCTCCTCAATTCCTGGCGTTGTTGCTCAATTGGCTGTTTGTCCGATGAAGAGTTTCCTTCTCTGATACCACTTGTAGGATCGGTGCCGGTCGATAGAGGAGGGGTGAATATCGACTCGAACATTTTGCTGGAATTTCGTCGGAAACATCGTTGTTGGTTCGTCTTTCTATCAAAGTTAGTACGCAGTGGAATATAAAATAAAAGAAAGATAACAGAACACGCGGGATTTACTTGGTTCCCAACCCCTTAGGGTCAGTACATTCAAGGCCTAAGTACTCAGCGTGAGTTCACTAGTGGTCTCTTTTCCGGACTTTCCGGAGGCGAAGAAACTCGTCTTATAGTTTGAATTACAAACAAAGAAATAATAATAAAACAAGCACTGCTTTGTAAATTAAAAGCAAACCAACGGAAGATTGAAGGTCCGGCCAATCCGGAAGTCCGAAGTGCACCGCACTTCCTCCTGGAGCCTCCTTGGTCGTAGAGCTTCGACTTAAGCGCATTTGCTTCTCACAGACTGCTTTAGCGGATGTGAAAGTTGATTTTTGAAGTGAGGGGTCGAACCCCTTTATATGGCCTGTTCTAGGGCGCCTGCCACGTCGCAGTCAAACCTAATCCATAGTTTCAAACTCGGCGTAGGGATAAACATCCCTTCCCAGGCACATGGGATGTTGGGCGCCTGGCCCATATTGGGCACCTAGGTTACCTGGCGCCTGATTCCATTCAGGCACCTTGGAACCCCTTTCCCAGGTCTTGTTTGTTTTGTGTTTTCTCCCCTATCTTGCCTCCAACTCTAGGTACCTGTAAGACAACAAAACACATAACAAACACACAAATAATCTTAGTCTTAATTGATTGGTTCTAACTTTGGATTTTACCCGAAACTCTAGGTTGAACTGACGTCTAATGTTCCCTTTCTCGAGGAACACATCCTCACCTACTCCACCCTAGAGAAGTTACTTTTGTCAACTGGCACCTTCGGTTGGACGTTCACTTAGCCTCTGAGAACCCGAATCTCGAGACGTCCGACCTCGACCCGTCTCCACTTCTGTTCGCGATCCCTGCTTGATTAAAGCTTTTGCCAACTGGGACTTCCGGTTGGACTTTTGCTCGGCCTTCGAGAACTCGGATCTTGAGACGTCCAACCTCGACCCATCTCTACTTCTGTACGCAATCCTCGCTCGGCAAAGACTCCGTTGCCCGTTCCCCAACCTGGACTTAGTGCTCAGTCCCCCGGACCAAGACTTCGTGCTCAGCTTCACTCACCAGGACTTAGTCCACCTAGCTTCACTCAATAAGATTTCTTCCACCTAGCTTCCCTTGCTAGGACCCAGCTTCACTCACTAGGGTTTCTTTCACCTAGCTTCACTCACTAGGATTTCTTCCACCATAATTACTACTTTTCTGGTCATCTTAATCCTTACTAGACTTCTTCTAACTTTCAGGTAAATATACCAAACCTCAAGTCCAATTTGGTTTAATCCCTTAGTCAAACTGACCAACCTTGGGTTCTATTCACTCTGCCAAACATCAGATCTTGTTTGGCTTAACCCTTTGTCGAACTGATCAAACCTGGGTTTACCCTACCAAACATAAGGTCCTGTTTGGTTTAACCCTTAATCACTTTGACTACACCTTATATTGTCAAACATCGAAATACTAGAGGTTGACTGTGCATAAATGATGCACTTGCACCAACAGACACTTGAACGTTCAAAGAGATCCGACATACCTCAGACAAGTGGGATAAGCGAAGGGCACACGCTAAAGGTATACCTATACGATAGGAATTTGTAAATTAACTTTGTGAGAGTTTTCTTTCGCATGGATCGCTCGTGGGATCTCTTATTTCCGCTGCGATTTTTGAATATTTTTGCCTATAGATCCCTACAACATATCCCACGCATATAAAGTTCAGCCATACTTTGCTGACATTCACACCATCACAACCACATAGTTAAATAATATAACTGACAAATAATAATCATAATAAATAAATCTCCGAGAGCAGCAAATTGAAATCCAGTGAAAATAAATATATACACGTCCAAAGGAAATCATATACCATCCGAAATGATAATACAACTAAAAATGACACTAATACTATAAAACTACTACAAGTGTACAAAAAACCTGTAACGACCCTCTCTTGCTAACTTTGACCTTATAGGGTCGTTACGTTGACTTTACTGCTGGGCCAGCCAAAATAAAATAAAAACTTTAATTTTATTGGCTTTGCCAAGATTTAACCCATAGGCCTCTTAGTTGCAAGACTGAAGCCCTAACCATCAACCCTAAAACACTTTTTGTTTTACACTGGCACCAGTCGATTGATATCTTGCCAGTCGACTGGTGCAGTTGGCTGCACCTGGGATTCACTCACCCGAATGTTTCTGTTCCCTTGACCAGTCGACTGATACTTGCATCAGTCGACTGATACGCCTGGAACTGCAGTTTCCAGGTTTCAGAAACACCGTTCAAGTATATCTATACATTCTACTTCAACTACACAACAAGATTATAGACTCACAAACATAATAACCATAACCATACTCCATTTGCATGCATTTCAAACTCCACATTAACTACTCAAACTTAAAGTCTTTGCGGAAGTAAACTTCTAACATAAACTCAAAAGAAAATACACTTAAAGTTCTATTGTTTAGAGTTTTTAAACGCTAAACAAAACTTATCCCGAAGGATCCTACTCCACGGTTCCGCTGCCACTGACATGAATCATCCATCCTTGTGCCTCCTTGCCTTACATCTTCCCTTTACCTTTATCTGCAGTAAAAGAATGCAACTATAAGCAAATAGCTTAGTAAGTAGATACCTATCTCACAAAAATATGCAATCGATATCAAACATGCTCTTGGTCAAGAATGCTTGCTTTAAAACATATGTATTGAAAATGCTATGCTTAAAATGAATAAGCTCATGAATACACTTGTAGTAAATGTTTGCATTTGGAAACTTTGCTTGAAATGAAAAATGTGTAACATGCTTGAAATGATTTCTTGCTTTTGAAAAACCTGAAACTCATACACTTATACTTCTTATACTTCAAAATAATAAACATCCTCCTTTGGGCCCGGCATAGTACCAATGCGCGCATCCCTAATAGGTTCGGGGTAGCTAGCCACCGAATCCTAATAGAGCGTCTACTAGCTTGCCTAGTTTTAAGGGCCTTGCGCCCTGGGCCTTGTGCCCGGTACATGCCACTTAGAAAGTAATATATTTAACTTGTACTCATGCTTATACTTAACTTGCTTAACTTAGCACATATCTTGCACATAGGAAGTAGGGTTCCCAAGACTTACTTTTGGGACTTCTTAAAGCCTTGGTCTTGTACTCCTCAAGGCACCTTGCATGCCATGATCCCAAAACTTGCTTTTGGGCAATTCAAGACCTTGGTTTTCACCCCATACATTCCATCGAACACCTTGTGTGCCAAAAATCCCAAAATCTGCTTTTGGGCAAATCAAGACCTTGGTCTTACTATACCGGAATCACATCATACAAAAGACTTGAAAATCATGTTTAAAACTCATTAGAGAACTACTTTTACTGTAGGTGAGAGATCTACTTACATCCTTACGCTTAGAACTCACTATACCGACGTAGGATCTAGCGTGGTACTCCTCGTCCACTTCCTTCGCACGATCCTAATCTTGAGCGCAAGAAAAGAAGTGAAGAAACTCTTGTTCCTTTCTTGTTTTCGAAAAGGGAGAAGAAGAATGAGAAAACTCTTCGGTTTCTCTTTTTCCATTCCTTTATATACTAGTGGAAGTTGAAGTATCGCTCATAAAAGATGCTTACTATTACTTATCTAATATCGATTCCATATACTAACAAAATAATCACTAGCTCAAATGGATACTTCCATCCAACATTTATCTTAGGTCATGGGTTTGATTCTTTACTCCAACCCATTTAAAAGAAATTTTTAATTTCTTTTGATTTATTTTGGAAAAATTCTGAAAAATTAGGGTGTTACAATCCTCCCTACCTTATGGAAAGTTCGTCCTCGAACTTAGAATAACTCTAGATACTTTTGCCTCATGCTATCTTCTGTTTCCCAAGTTGCCTCTTCATGCTTCTGGTTTAGCTTGTAACGACCTTCACTAGGGGTACCTCTTTGTTCCTCAGTTTCTTGACTGCTCGATCTATTATCTGAATAGGTCGACTTTCATAACTAAGATCTTCTTGAACTTGTACCGTCTGTGGCTCAATCACTTGGTTGGCATCGGGACATGTTTCTCTAGCCTTGAGACATGGAACACATTGTGAATGACTGACATCTCTGGAGGTAGCTCTAACTCATAAGCTACCTTGCCAATTCTTTTCGTTACTAGGTAGGGTCCTATGTAACGAGGACTTAGCTTACCCTTCTTGCCAAATCTCATTACTTCTTTCATGGGGGCTACTTTGAGGAAAACTGTATCCCTAACCTCGAACTCTAGTGGTCTATGCCGCACATCGGCATAACTCTTCTGCCTACTCTGAGCGGTTTCTATTCTTTGGTGAATGCTCTTTATAGCTTCTGTGGTATCCTCAATAAGATCTGTCTGAAACCTCATTTCTCTCTTTTCACTACCTTCATACCAACAGATAGGAGATCTGCACCTCCTACCATAAAGAGCTTCATAAGATGTCATACCAATAGTAGCTTGGTAACTGTTATTGTAGGCGAACTCAGCTAAACACAAGTACTTGCACCAACTGCCCTTGAAATCCAATGCACAAGCTCTGAGCATATCTTCTAAAACTTGATTTACTCTTTTTGTCTGCCCATCAGTCTGAGGATGGAAAGCTGTGCTAAACTTCAGTTTGGTGCCAAGTGATGCCTGTACACATTCCCAAAAATACGAAGTGAAACGACCATCTCTGTCGGAGATAATGGTCTTCGGAACTCCATGCAGTCGAATCACTTCCTGAACATATAACTGGCTAGTCTTTCTATGGAGTAGGACACTTTGATTGCAATGAAATGGCCAGACTTGGCCAATCTGTCTACAATTACCCAGATAGGATCATAGCCATTTGTTGTCTTGGGTAGACCAACAATGAAGTCCATGGCTATGTCTTCCCATTTCCACTCTGGAATCTATATAGGTTGTAGGACTCCTCCTGGCCTCTGGTGTTCTGCTTTCACTCTTTGGCACGTCAGGCAGGTACTGACATACTTAGCTACATCTCTTTTCATTCCAGACCACCAAAATCTTCTTTTCAAATCCTGGTACATTTTGGTAGAACCAGGATGCATAGAGTAGGGAGTTATATGGGCTTCCTCAAGAATCTTCTTTCTTAGCTTCTTACTGCTAGGGACACATAGACGGTCTCCATAATAGAGTATCCCCCTATCAGATACTCTAAACTTTTTACTTCCTCCTTCTTGTATCTCTTGCTTGATCTTTTGAATATCAGAATCTTTATCTTTCGCTTTCTGTATATCCTCAAGCAGAGTTGACTCTAGTGTCAATACTGAGAGTTGCCCATCTATGATCTCCACTCCAAAATCTACTATCTCTTGCTGCAGTGGGGTGACAGTGATGACAAGAACATCACAGTTGAGCAAGTCTTTCTACTTACGCGTCAGCTACCCTATTTGCTTTGCCGGGGTGGTAGAGAATCTCACAGTCATAATCTTTAACTAACTCCAACCACCTTCGTTGTCTCATATTCAGGTCCTTCTGAGTGAAGAAATACCTCAGACTCTGGTGATCAGTGTAAATCTTGCACTGGACTCCGTATAGGTAATGTCTCCATATTTTGAGGGCAAAGACTACGGCGGCTAACTCAAGATCATGAGTAGGGTAGTTCTTTTCATAATCCTTGAGTTGCCGGGAGGCATAAGCAATGACCTTGCCTTCTTGCATGAGTACAACTCCTAGTCCTAACTTTGAGGCATCACTATAAGAATGGGAGCACTTGTCACTCTCTTCTTCAACTCAATAAAACTCCGCTCACAGTTTTCAATCCATTCGTACTTCTTATTCTTTCTGGTAAGGGCGGTTAGTGGAGAAGCTATCTTGGAGAAGTCCTCCACGAATCTTCTGTAGTACCCTGCTAAACCCAGAAAGCTTTTGATCTCACTAACATTCTTTGGTCGACCCCAATTACTAACTGCTTCAATCTTTACGGGGTCTACCATGATTCCTTCCTTGGAAATGACGTGGCCTAGGAGAGCCACTCGGTCAAGCCAAAATTCGCACTTTGAAAACTTGGCATATAACTTCTGTTGTTGTAGCGTCTTCAACACTACCCTCAGATGTTCGTCATGTTCTTCCTGAGACTTTGAACAAACTATGAAATCATCAATGAAGACTATGACGAACTTATCAAGAAACTCCTTGAATACTCGATTCATTAGATCCATGAACGTTGCAGGGGCATTTGTCACTCCAAAAGGCATGCCCACAAACTCGTAGTGTCCATACCTTGTTCGGAAAGCCATTCTCGGCACATCACTCTCCTTGACTTTGAGTTGATGGTACCCTGACCGCAGATCTATCTTGGAAAGCACGGTTGTCCCCTTCAACTGATCAAATAAATCATCTATCCTTGGCAAAGGATATCTGTTCTTGATGGTCACCTTATTTAGGGCTCGATAATCTATACACATTTGCATAGATCCATCTTTCTTCTTGACGAACAATACGGGAGCTCCTCAGGGTGAATGACTAGGGCAGATGAAACCCTTGTCGAGTAACTCCTGTAGTTGTTCTTGCAGTTCTTTCAATTCTGGTGGCGCAATGCGATAAGGTACCTTTGAAATCGGGTTGGTCCCTGGAGCCAACTCAATTTCAAACTCGATTTCCCGACTGGGAGGCAGCCCTGGTAACTCTTTAGGAAACACCTCCGGATAGCCACAAACTACCCGTACTTCTTCTTTCTTTAACTCTTCTCTTTACCTTACATCTATTATATGTGCTAAATAACCAGAATATCCATTATCTAACATCTTGTGAGCTTGTAGGTTAGAAAGAAACCTTTTTGTCTTTCTCTTCGGGTCTCCGACAAACTCGAATGAGAGTTCTGCTTCTGATGTGAACTTTACTCTTCTTCTGCGGCATTCAATAGCGACATTGTACTTGCTCAAGAAATTCATCCCTAAGATGATATCATAATCCTTCATGTCAAGGACTACTAAATCACCATAGAGTTCTCGGTTGGAATTCTGAATTGGCACAGCTCTTAGCCACTGAGTAGATGCCATGACCTCTCCCAAAGATATGGTCGTTAAGAACTTCATCGCTCAACCTTTCTGGTGGCCTTTATACTGTTTAAGTAGTGCTCAGTGATTAAAGCACTACTTATCAGTTCTTCGGAGGTTTGCGGCCTCTTACCACCGTTGGCCACATTTAACGCTATATCAGGCCTTAAGATCTTGAGCATTAGCCTGACTCTCTCGTTTTCTATACTAACTAGCTCTAGGCACAGACGAGCTAACCGATTAAACTTCTTCACTGCTTCATTCACGGATAAGTCTCCTTGTTTGAACTTTGTGAATTCGTCGTAATGCTTGTTGGTTACTCGCATGTGAAAATATTCTTCGAATAACTTAGTCTCGAAGTCGGCTCATGTCATCTGGTTGATATTTCTCTTGGCTTTGACTCACTCTCCCACCACATTCTAGCATCTCCCGTAAGGCAGAAAGATGCACACTTTATCTTCTCTACCTCAGGTCAGTCCAGTAGCTCTACTGCCAGTACCCCACCGGCGGGGTAATGGGAGCGGTCTGCTGGTTAGCCATTAGGGTGGCAATAACTTACTGTTGTTCTGCTAACTGTCTATGTAACTGAGCCACCACCTCTAAGAGATTTGGTGGGGGTACTAACTCTGTTGTCTTTTGCCCTCTAGGAGCTCGCTCCTCATTTTGGGCCTTTCTAGGACGCCCTCTTACCATTCTCTTATATTATATCTTAAAGAGGGTAATGACATTACTTCGATAAGGGCATTTCATCAATAAGGACATTTCATTACTTCACTATCATTCTACTCATATCATCATACTCATATGACATATGGCATATCATCATACTACCATCATACTCATCATCATACTATCATCATACTCATATAGTATATGTCATATCATCATACTCATATAACATATGTTATATCATGTCATCTTACTCATATAGCATATATTGATCACGCACATAATAACATATGTTACGACTAACAGGCAAATAAAGACGTGTATATAAAAACAAAACAAATGCACTTTCTTACTTGGTAGGAGGCAGGATGGATGCTCGATGTCAGTGTGACGGAAGGCCGGAAACTTGCTCTGATACCAAACTTGTAACGACCCTCTCTTGCTAACTTTGACCTTATAGGGCCGTTACGTTGACTTTACTGCTGGGCCAGCCAAAATAAAAAAAACTTTAATTTTATTGGCTTTGCCAAGATTTAACCGCCAGGCCTCTTAGTTGCAAGACTGAAGCCCTAACCATCAACCCTACAACACTTTTTATTTTACACTGGCACCAGTCGACTGATATCTTGCCAGTCGAATGGTGCAGTTGACTGCACCTGGGATTCACTCGCCCGAATGTTTCGTTCCCTCGACCAGTCGACTAATACTTGCATCAGTCGACTGATACGCCTGGAACTATAGTTTCCAGGTTTCGGAAACACCGTTCAAGTATATCTATACATTCTACTTCAACTACAAAACAAGATTATAGACTCACAAACATAATAACCATAATCATACTCCATTTGCATGCATTTCAAACTCCACATTAACTACTCAAACTTAAAGTCTTTGCAGAAGAAAACTACTAACATAAACTCAAAAGAAAATACTCATAAAGTTCTATTGTTTAGAGTTTTTAAACGCAAAACAAAACTCATCCCAAAGGATCCTACTCCACGGTTCCGCCGCCACTGACATGAATCATCCATCCTTGTGCCTCCTTGCCTTACATCTTCCCTTTACCTTTATCTGCAGTAAAAGGATGCAACTATAAGCAAATAGCTTAGTAAGTAGATACCTATCTCACAAAAACATGCAATCGATATCAAACATGCTCTTGGTCAATAATGCTTGCTTTAAAACATATGTACTAAAAATGCTATGCTTAAAATGAATAAGCTCATGAATACACTTCTAGTAAATGTTTGCATTTGGAAACTTTGCTTGAAATGAAAAATGTGTAACATGCTTGAAATGATTTCTTGCTTTTGAAAAACTTGAAACTCATACACATATACTTCTTATATTTCAAAATAATAAACATCCTCCTTTGGGCCCGACATAGTACCAATGCACGCATCCCTAATAGGTTCGGGGTAGCTAGCCATCGAATCCTAATAGAGCGTCTACTAGCTTGCCTAGTTTTAAGGGCCTTGTGCCCGGTGCATGCCACTTAGAAACTAATATATTTAACTTGTACTCATGCTTATACTTAACTTGCTTAACTTAGCACATATCTTGCACATAGGAGGTAGGGTTCCCAAGACTTGCTTTTGGGACTTCTTAAAGCCTTGGTCTTGTACTCCTCAAGGCACCTTGCGTGCCATGATCCTAAAACTTGCTTTTGGGCAATTCAAGACCTTGGTTTTCACCCCATACATTCCATCGAACACCTTGCGTGCCAAAAATCCCAAAATCTGCTTTTGGGCAAATCAAGACCTTGGTCTTACTATACTGGGATCACATCATACAAAAGATTTGAAAATCATGTTTAAAACTCATTAGAGAACTACTTTTACTGTAGGTGAGAGATCTACTTACATCCTTACGCTTAGAACTCACTATATCGACGTAGGATCTAGCGTGGTACTCCTCGTCCACTTCCTTCGCATGATCCGGATCTTGAGCGCAAGAAAAGAAGTGAAGAAACTCTTGTCCTTTCTTGTTTTCGGCAAGGGAGAAGAAGAATGAGAAAACTCTTGGGTTTCTCTTCTTCCATTCCTTTATATACTAGTGGAAGTTGAAGCATCACTCATAAAAGATGCTTACTATCACTTATCTAATATCGATTCCATATTTTAAGAAAGTAATCATTAGCTCAATTGGAAACTTGCATCCAAAATTTTGCTTAGGTCATGGGTTCGATTCTCTACTTTTACCCATTTAAAAAAAATTAATTTCTTTTGATTTATTTTGGAAAAATTCGGGTGTTACAAAACCAATAAAAATAATACTCAAACTGGGAGACTGGCAGCTGGATCCTCTCCTGACGGCACGAGACGCAGCTATCGACTACCTAAAACAAAAAGGAGAACAAAAGGTGGTGAGTTCTGGGTGGAACTCTGTAGGTATAAGAACAGATAAATGCATGGTATATAAAAAGGTTAAAACAAACATAAAGACAACAAAGGATATACAGTCTCCGGAATAATGAACATAAACAAAATGCATATATACAAAATAAAACATTCCTGAAAATCATGTAACAAGTTTGGGCAAAATCAGAAATCCCCCCTAACAGCTCCATAAAGAGCCAATACTGCCGAACATATCCATATCATATAATAAAATGTAAATCATAACCGTATATGCATGTCAATCAAATACAACAAACATAGCTCAAACAAGTGCAGCAAACACAAGTAAATGCACAATGCATAATATGTGCATGATGTCATGACATGTACTGTACACACATCAACCACTGCTACATTGGGTATATTGAGTGGACAAGATACAAACACCAAGCACCTGGGGCTATGCAAATACACCACAACAACTGTGGCCCTGATATGACAAATCTCAAAACACCTGTGGGGACTCCAAACACCTAGGGAGTATCAACTGTTTGCATATAACTCCAATTGAGTGTGGCACAACAGGAAAATATACCCGATGACCCGTCTCATCCACAAGGGAGTCAGTGGTCATCGGCCTGAAAGCTATGATGTATGTCACTAATATACACAACCTCAAACAGATTCAAAATATGCAATCAATACGATACGAAACACAAATAACACCACAGTAAATAAACATGCACTAATCTACTAGGTAGGGTTTATCTAATGTCAACCAAACCCTAGATAGGTCAAATGATTATTTTACAGTACACGCGTGCGCACGATACTCTTTAGATCAGAAGCCAAATGATGAGACTGTATAACTGAACAATTTGAATTACTACTCAAAGGTCAAGCAAGAATAAGTATCAAGCAGGAAAACAAGGCAAATAGATTTAAGGTAAAAACAACCTACTCAGATAATCAAATAATCATGCATTTAAGGTAAACGAATCTACAGGAATCAAGTAAGAAGTGCTCGCCTTAAATATAGTAGTGTCGAAAATAAATCTCACGTCAAGAAGCTCGTCTCCAGTCAATGTCCTATGTCAGAAAATACAACTTAGCTACCTAATGAGTAAGAACTAGTTAAGTTAACCTTTGAACTTACTCAAGATCATCCTGATTGTAACACCCATTAGTTATCCTTAACTAACACTAACATCCGATTAATCAAATCAAAGTATAGGTTTGGGTTAACCCTGTTTTAACTCTAGGTGATCCCCCACCCCACTTATAAGTAGGTTCAATCCTATATTGTAGCTCTCGGTAAAAGCATAACACAACCCCAAAGAGTCAAGCCACACAAGATAACCAAATGAAACCTAGCTAATTTAACCCTTAATCCATACTAAACTGCCATTAAGATCCCTATTTAGGTTATGCTATCAGTTTACCCATATTGAACTCCAAGATCCACCTCTCAAGAACACTAGTCTTTATCCCCAAGATAAACCACTCACAACACCAAATAGAGTTCACAAAACTGAGCTATATGCATACCATCATACAACCTCAACCAAACCATGATATGCAACGAAATTCCAAAAATCGATTTAGGACTTTGCTCAACCAAAAATTGCTATGAAGACAATCCAAACAAAAGTTTCATCCTATCCGAAACAAACTCTGTTCTGAAATCAACAAGAGCAACACCGATCATCATACATGAGTGGTGGCCGACAGAGGTGATTTCACGTGGAGGGAAGACTGCAACAAGGCTTGCGGGAGGGAGGTTGCGGCGTGTGCGGTGTCGTCGCTCCGACTGTCATGAGCAAGGGCACCCAAGCTCTGGCGTGTGGGATGACCGGAAGAGCCAAGGAAAGGGCTCGCCACAAGGGTTGGCTCGATCGACTGCGGATCTTGGCGTCGGGCGATCGGCACAGGGAGAGGAGAGTGACGACGTGGGAGGGGAGATCAGAGAGATGACTAGCCGGACGATGGTCGACGCTGGCCGGCGACGCGATCAAGAGAGGGAGCTCGACCGTCAATGAAGAGGGGAGGGGTTCGGTGGCATCGGGCGAGAAGGATAGAAGAAAGGGATCGGGCGATGAGGGCTCAATGGAAATCTTATATATATATATATATATATATATATATATATATATATATATATATATATATATATATATATATATATATATATATAAATAAATTTCGAAAATAAATCTTTTCCTTAAATAATTCATAACTAACCTATCTTGTGCCCAATTATTCCCGCAAACCTTTCCAAATATTTCAAAAAATTATTCCAAAATTTTTCCTCTGATTGTTTTCAATTTTTAACTCCTATTTATGGTGATTATATATAAGTTTTTATATATAACCATATATATATATATATATATATATATATTATATAGATTTATCATTATTATTTATCTATATATATATTTAATTAACCGTATTTTACATAACCAATGCAACGTCAGAAATTATTTGGCTTTAATCCCTTCTCTTTGAACTTCATCTTGCGTCACATATTACACCAAAAATTTGGTGTGATAATATTGGAGTAACATATCTTACAGTAAATCCAATATTTCATACTCGTACAAAATATATTCAGATTGATTTTCATTTTGTTCGAGAGCGCGTGACAAGCAAACAATTATCAATTTCTTATATTTCTGCAGAAGATCAAATTGCTGATATTTTTACTAAGTCATTATCTAGACAACGTTTCAGTAGACTATCATGCAAATTCAACGTCAAAGATCTCCCGTGAAGTTTATCGAGGGGTGAGGGAGGATAAAAGAGAATAATTATTTAATAAGATTTTTTTACCAAGTTAAATCAAATTTATATTATTAGACTAGACATTTTCCTTATTAATCTGTTAATTGACCATTGTTAGATCGTGATCGCCAAGCTAGAGGGGGTGAATAGCTTCTCTTTGATTCTCTACCTACAACGTTAGCAAGCGCAAGCGGGATAACAAATAAACAAACTAAAAACAATGCTAACGCCAACCTTTACGTGGCTCGGAGATAACGCTCCTACACCACGGCTGTCCGTAAGGTAGATGATCCCTTGATCCTTCAGTGGATCACCCCCCGGATGCCCTCCGACTAGCTCGTGTAGCTCCTTGTGGGTGGAGAAACCTGGCCACAATCCCGGACACACTTCTGAGCTCTTAGATTACTATTTAGCCTTTAACTAAAGCCAAATTCGTCAAGAGTCTTAGCCAAAACGAAGCCCTCTTAAATAGAGCCTAAAGCTGAAAACCCGCTACCAGTCGACTGCTCCGTTGGCAGTCGACTGATCTTTCTGTGGGGTTTACCAGTCGACTGCCAGAACACCAGTCGATTGCCCTACCGAGGTTTTCCTTTCCGAGTACAATTCTCTCAGCACTCGACCCCTAGGATTTCCCGAGTACAATCCCTCAGCACTCGACTCCTCACGACTCAGCTGACTCTTCACCAACAGTCTCGATCTGTTGCCTTCACGCCCTCTTCGTCTTCGGCCCACGTCCCTCAGATGCGCACACAAGCCCTCAGCTTGCCTCCATGTCATCCTTCATGTACGCCTCGAAGTCTGCATCCCTCGGCTCATCGTCCCTGCTATCCATGGTCCCTCGGGTGCGCACAAGCCCACGGCTTGCCTCCATGCCACCCTTCACCGTACCCAAAGCCGTCCAGCTAAGTCCATGTGTATCCTGCAAGACCTGCATACTCTAATACACATATTAAAATATAAGGGTAAACCTAACTTAATCCCTTTGCCCAAACATCAAAACACATGGTCACTCTGGACCATAGATTGCCCCAACAATCTCCCCCTTTTCGATGATTGGCAATAGGTTTAAGTTAGGGAAAACAAATAACAAATACAATGCATGGATCCTATCACAAGGCATCCCCACACCTAAACCTCCCCAACGAGTTTAGGACTTTTACCAAAAAACCAGCTTTTTAAATCCTTCCCAAGGCTCCTCCTACATTGGACTTACAAAGGTTTTTTAAGAACCTCTCCAAGGTTCCCCTTATGCCAAGAATGGAGCAACAATGCTCCCCCTTTACTTAAGCTCCCCCTAGACCTAGGATTTCTTGCAAAGATATGTTTGGTTTCCTAAATTAAACCCAACACTTCTCCCCCTTTGCCACACATCAAAAGACTCCAACAATTTTCCTCTTATTGGATCTTTTAACCTCTAATGATCATAAACACAATGTACTAGCCCCCCCCCATACACTTGTTTTACATCATTTGGACACTTTTCAATGGTTGAAAACCCAAATCAGCCTTTACCAGTCGACTGCCCCTGGGCTAGTCGACTGACACTCTAAAAAACTAAATTTTAACTTTCTGAACCCAATTTCAAAAATACACCAGAAATTTCACAAATATCCAAAAATTCCCAAATTTTGTAGAGAGGTTTGTGGTACCCATACTTACTTGGAAAAATACACTCAAAAATGATTCCATCACCATTCCCAAGATTGACACAAAAACTACCTAAATAGTTCAATTGAACCTTGACCTAAAGTCCTAGTTTTGGTTTCCTCTTGATGTCTTTGCCCATACCAACCCACAATGCATCCCTAGTATTGATTTATATGACATTTACACATCAAAAACTAACTTTCATGCTATATGACCCCAATGTCATATTTTCATGCATGATACACAAATCCAATGTGCCAAAACCCAAGAATTGAGACTCAAGTCCATCTTCAACTCTTTTGGCACACTCGATGGTCCATCTAGACCTCCGAGAGAACCCTCCCGAGATCCATTTACCATGGATCCCAGAGACTCCTAGACTCCCCCTTGAGCTCTTAGCCTTAGCCACCTCCCTAGGTAACTCAACAATCACTAGGCCACACCAGTGTACCTCCAGTGACTCTTGCCCTACAAACTTAACCTTCTTAACCTTAGACACCTTGTCCTTGGTTAAGTCCTTCTTTTTCCCTTTAAATGGCAGCCCCTTGTCATTTTTGGACTTCCCCTCCTTGCCATAATCATATGCTACTCTAACATATTTCTTTTCATTGGCATTGGAGATCTTAGATCGGTATCCTAGACCCGATCTATCATTATTTTTAGACAACCCAACACCATACCTGGACCCTTAGATCCAATAGTGAATCTATCTAGGGTTTTCTCTAACCTATCAAGTTTTTCCCTTAATGCTTGATTTTCCCTCTCTAGGCTTCTAAACCTAGAATCAACATGTCCTCCATGGACATTCTTAGACCTACCCACCTTTCTAGGCATATGTCTCCCCTTCTTGGGAGTCATGCCTTGATCCTTAGGTACAAAGGTCGTGGGTTTATCATAATGCCTGACCTTTCTAGGGTTTTGATCTACCTTGTTAACCCTATTCCTATCATTATACATAAATCCATGATTATGCGCAAGCAACCATTTTTCATTATTTCTAGCATACATAGATAAATTTGAAATATGTTTAGAATTAGGGATTACCTCCCTTACTCTTGGAGCTCCCCTTTGATGTGAGATTCTCTTCTTTTCTTCCTTTTCCCATCTTCTCAAATGCTCCATTTTCTTTAGCTCTCCTTTTCTACGGCATTTGGTGTGATAATGACCTAGCTCCCCACAAGTGTAGCACCTAATGCGCTTCTTTTCTTTCTTTTCCCTACAACTCATGTTAGATTTTAATGGAATTGGCTTGGGTTTAGGGGTTACCTCCCTTTTACCTAATGAACACTTGTCCTTGTAGTGCCCATTTTTGTTGCATCCAAAGCATATGATGTGATCCTCTGATTTTGTTATGGTGGAGGTTGGAGCTTTTTCTTGCTCCGGTATTGATGAGGGTCACTCCTCCCCCTCAATTCTTGACGTGGAGACCTCTTCTTCTTCTCTTGATGAAGTGGATGATCTTTCACTTGATTGTGCCACTTCACTTGATGAGATGAGCAATTCTTCTTCTTCTTGGTCATCTTGGACCATTGATCTTCTTTTTGTATGATCGAATGTGTTTGCTAGAGGGGGTGAATAGCAATTTTCAAACCCCTTTCTTCCTACACGGTAAGTTGCACAGCGGAATATACAATAGAAACAATAAAACGAAAACTAACCAATGCTAACACGGAAGATTTACTTGATATCCACCCCGGACGGGTGACTAATTCAAGAATCCGTCAGTAGATCACTCCCTGGATAACCTCTGGCTAACTCTGTCACTCCTTGTGGGTGGAGAAACCTCGCCACAGCACCTTGACACGACCTGACTATAAAGACTACTATCTTGCCTTTAACCAAAACAAGATTCGTCAAGAGTCTCAGCCACCATGAAGTCCTCTTTAAATAGGACTATGTCTGAAACCCTCGCCACCAGTCGACTGCCCCCAGGGCAGTCGACTGGTGCCACTGAAATTCGACCGTTGCAACCTCAACGTTCGAATTCTCAGCCAACTTACCAGCCACCTACCAGTCGACTGCCCCCAGGGCAGTCGACTGGTCCCAGGCTAGAACCCTCTGTGAGTTTTATCAGTCGACTGCTCTACTCACCCAACTAGGGTTACTCTTCCCGAGAGTACATTCCACTCCGCACTCGAACCCTAGGATTTCCCGAGTACAATCACAAAGCACTCGTACCCTCACGACTCGACTGACTCCACATCCGCAGCCTCGACTGTTGCCTTCGCACCCTCTTCATCTTCAGCTCGTGATGAGCCCGAACTAGGTGTCACGAATGTGGGCCTCAAAATTTAGATATGTGTAAAGCTGGAACCCTTTTTGCTAGCAAAGATGAAAATATAGTAAAGGGGCCACAGGTCGTATTTTTCCTAGGGCTAGTTGAGATTGGTTGATTCGAGCTCAAGTTTATGTGTCGTCGAATATTTTTTTGGTTTCAAATAGGATTTGGGTTTGGGTTGCAATCAGAAATGAAATCCAATAAAAAGAAAGGAAACTTAACTATGGAACTTAACAAGTGATAGCAAGTTATAACTCAACCAATGGACCACTTAATCCACTAAAGCACTTAATCAATTTTGGAAACCGAATCTGATTTCAACCGCAAAACAAATGCTAAGCAATGAAGCAACATAACAGCTGACTTTCGATTGAAACTAATGCAAAGACTTACTTCCAAAATCAAACTCAAGACAAACCAAATGCAAAGCAATCTAAAAACAGTCCACTACAAATCCAATCCCGAGACTTCACTTAATACCAATTACAAGAATCCAAACTGAACTGCAGAAGGAAGAACCAAATTTTGGAGGCAATCAAATGTAAGCACTAATTCAGAATTGGACTTGGTACGCAATTGAAACAGCTTTTGTGCCGAATGCTTAACTAATGCAGATCTATAAATTGATGTGAAGCAATTGATGTGAAGCAATTGAATGAGAAACAAACAAATAGAGTGCAGACTTCTCGAGCAAATTGAATTGCAAAAATTGTAATTGGCACGCAAGGAAGGCCTGATACATAAATTGGAAACCAAATTCTGAATCTGATATTAACTGCTATAAAATGAAACAAACTGCAAAGTGAATTCAGAAGTTAACACTAAGCTCACTTGATACAATTTCAGAAATAATAAACTGAGGATTGCCAAACTGAACTCAATAGCAGATATGGAAATCGAATTTCAGGAATGAAGTTGGAGCTTTGCAGAAATAAACTGACATGCATCAATTGAAACTAAATGCAGAAATTGTAGCTGATCAAATCAGCTTGGAAGGCTAACTATCAGGGATCTGATACACAGAACTGAAGGAAGAAACTCAGAACCCAATTGCAAATCGATTTAGACACAACCTGAAGCAAAAATCAATACTTAAATGCAAAACATGAGTGCAGAGATTTAGCAACAAATCAAAGCAAAAACAAACAAATTAAACTCAGATTCAAGGGTACAAATCTAACGTTTCAAAAAAATGATTTCGAAGAACTAATGTTCACTAACACTCAATTCAGAAACTTATCAACTACTACTTGCAGGAATAAATCTGAATGTGCAAAAATGGAGTCTGATACGCATAAACTGATACCTACTGCAGCAATGAAACTAAATTTAGAATTGATCAATTTGCGAAGAAAGCTGAGACTGAATGCATTAGCTCACTAAATTTTATCCCTAACTTCAGGAATTGAAACTAGGCGCAAACTAAGTTTGAAGTAACTGAAAAATTCAAAAACTGGGTTGATACGCAAGGAAAGGAAACAGAAACTGATCTGCAGGATCTAAATAAAGAAGTAAACTGAGATTAAGAAGAATTGTTCACTAAACAAGCATCTACCTAATACGAATTACATAATGGAAAAACTATAAATGCAGACCTAATTAAGAACAACTGAATCAACTGATACAAGGTTCAGAAACTGGAATTAATGTTCAGAAATTTAAACTGCAGCTAAAAATAGAAATTCATTAAGAAAACTAAGCCTCAATCTCTTCTTGAGCTCAAATTCTTCTTGCCGTCACACAAGAGTGAGCCTCGAACCCGTAAGCTTCACAAATCGCTGAAAATCTATCTCCACGAATCAACCCAACTCAGCTCTACTTTTGGGCAATTGAGAGCTGGATTCTTCACGGAAACATCATCCCAATGATCCAGAACCTGATCCAATGAAGAAAATCGAGTGGTCGCGCCCTTAGATGAAGAAAACTCGAAGAAGAACAGTGAAGAGCAATCAAAACGAAGAAGATAGCAGCGAAGATGCGACGAAGCTGTAACCTGTGGAGACTTCAGTTTAAATACTTTGAATCGAACGGCTCAGATTGTTCAGTACAGATCCAACGGTTGATCTTTATCCGATCTGACCCAAACTTTCCAGATGTTGATCAAGGGTTAGGATCTACCTCGGAGTAGCTCGGATCTTCCATATATGCAATGGATGGCTCAGATCAACCTGATCTTTGAATGGACGATCTAGATCCCTCTGATCTTGATCCAACAGCTGAATGATCTCCGATTTGAATGAAACCTTTAGATCTTGATCCAAGTGTTTGATTAACCTTAACCCCAGCTTGGATTCACCAGATTAGTGGCGGATGGTCCAGATCTTCCCTTTTCTTGAATGGATGGTCTAGATCCTCTTGGCATGATCCAACGGCTGGATCTTCCCCGATTTATCCCTAAACTTCCAGATCTCATTATGAAGGTCAGATCTACCTTTCCTCGGCTGGGATCCATCTGATTTGCCCTGGATGATCCAGATCTGCTTATCTTCTGAATGGACGGCTCACAGTTCTCCAAAGCTTGATCGCCTTGATCTTAGTCTGATCCTGACCAATCTTGACCTCGGTCCATGATCCTTTCAAAGCCTACAAACATAGATTCACAATTAAGTTCCAAAATCTTTCAAATGTATAAAGATTTGCAATAAAGCCCAAAATAGGACTAATCTATAGAACCGAGGGTAAATTCAAGGTCAAGCATGTAAAATATGGGTCAAACATGGCTTTTAGCATCTGAAATGATCAATAAAATAACACTAATCAACTCCCCCACACTTAAGCTTGAGCGTCTCGCGAAACTACTAAGTATGTATCCCTTAGACTCTTTCCAAGCGTAATTAGAAGCAAGTGAAAAAAAATTATCCAAGGTTGTCAATTCTCAAAAATCTAAGCTCTATGGATTAGTATCTTCTCCCTAAATCAACAACTTAGCCTTTTCATCCTTCATGATTTATTGAGATGAATTTAACTCACTAGCCTTTCAAATGAAATTTTTGGTGGCTCTCTTCTTGATTTCTAAATTCATGATGAAAGTGCAGCTCACTCAAACACAAATGTTTTTTGCACTACCATAGGCTTGCTTGTTATCTACTCTCTACCATTAGTCATGATTCGGATCCATATCTATAAAAGTTCATCCAAACAAGGGAAAAATATGTGAAATGGTGAAAATGAAGTAAAAGCCAAGAAAAATAGCGAATTTGATAATGTGGAAGACTTGAATGCTCAAGGATATTTTCAATGCACTTTGCCCTCTTGTCAGTCCTCATAATGAAATCAAAAGTGTGATGGAGTGAAACTTTGGCATTGCCCTTCAAAAATTCGATGAAAAGACCTCATTAGTTCCTTTGTGCCAATTTTTCTTTTGCGTGCCAACCTTGCTTCCTTCTCTTTTCTTTTCTGATTTTTTTCTTCTTTCTTTCTCTCTAGTAAGGTCAGAATGGTAATGGCGCAATGCTTTGATTTGGATGAGATTCTCTTCACTGATTTAATGGTGCCAAGTCTTCAATTGTGTGCCAACTTTGCCTCTTTTTTTCTGCTTTTATCTCTTTTTTTTATATGATTAGCTGCTGAATTTTCTGATTTTTGTTGCAGTTTCTCCTTGTTCATTCTTCCCTGCAATCTGGCTTGCATTGGTTTCAATTCTAATCAGTTCAGATCAGTTCAGCTGCATGTAAACTGCTGATCGGCCCAGAAATTTTTTTTCTTTTCTTCCTCTGTTTTGGTACAGATTTCTGTATTTGTTTCAAATTTTTGCATTTTTTTCTGCTTCAATTCAGACTTTAAAGCTTCAATTCAGACTTTAGCAAAGTGTTGCTGATCTTAACTTCCATAATTCCAACTTCCCAAACTTGATCCAAACCATTTGTGATACAAACTTCATTGATTTCAGATTTTTTTTTCTTCTAGGCACAGTTTTTTTTCTTCTTTTTCGCATGCCATTTGTTTTCATTTCATATTTTTCCTCAACCGAATTCAACTTGGCACAACTTTCTTGGATCTTCAAATTATGATCAAGAATCTAGATGCTTCAATTGCTTCCATCCTTAACCACTTCTTCTTGCTCATTCTCGACACCAACTCAACTCCACTTAGCACTTTTTGGCTTCAACTTGAAATGAAATGCATCTTTGATCCAAAATAATTCCAAAACACTAGCCACTCCCCCACACTTAATCCTTTGTCCGTCTCGGGCAAAATAGCATCAAGAAACATCCCAAACAAACAAGTTCATGAAGAAATATGGTTAAGAGTAGAAAATAAGGAAAGAAAAATAGAATAAACATGATTTTTGCCAAAAATTGATATGGAAAGGTAAACAAATTGATTAGCCTCTATAGATGTGATCCAATCATTGAAATATGATTTTGAAAGAACCTAAGCAAGTTCCAGAGTACAATCACATATGTGTGTCATAAAAATAAGGCTAATTCTCACTAGGTGCAAATAATTCATCTCAAGTCATCAATTAAGAATTCATAGTCAAGTAGTACTCAAGTATCCAAGATTTCATCCATTAGCTCAAACCTTAAGTTTTAACAACCAAATTTAATTTATTTTCAAGAGATTCTAAAATGACATGAAGACAACCTATAGGGATACATTTATTCCTATTTTCTAAGAAACAGTGCTAAAAGAAATAACATGGTATTTACAATGTCTATTTATTCATTCTACTCTACTCACGCATTTATTAGCAAGAACTCATTTCAAAAGAAAATTTTACTTCTAGAAATCATAAAAATGAAAAAGGCAATGAAAGAAAATGCAAGAAAGAACAAACTCCCCTTTATTTCTGGTGGTCGGAGTGTATCAAGAAATAACCTCCATCGTGGTAGTGGAGGAGTATGGGTATAGAGTTTCCTTCATTTGTTCAATTTTATGGTGCATTACTCCCCCACACTTAGACTTTACAGCAAAATGTTCAGGTGGCCGCAGGTGATTTAGGTACAAGAGCCATTTAAGAGGTAGAGTGCTTCGAATTAAAATAAGATCATCTCCTCCCTCTTGATTCTTTTTCGAAAACCTTCCAGGAGGTTGAAGACTGTTTAGATGGAGTACCCACTCAAGAAGTCTTTGGGACCCTGCAAAACCATGTAATACCTCTCTCATGCGTGCAGGATAAGAAAGAAATGAAACAATATCAGTCTCTATCTAAAATGTATCCAAAAATGCATCACATCCAATAAAATTAATTTTTGGTACCTCAATGAGTTTTCCACAATTATTTTTCACAAAAGATGTATCAAGCAATGCATTACAACCAATGAAATCAACTTTAGGTACCTCCATAAGTTTTTCACACTCAACTTCAGCATAAGATATAGCAAGAGATTCATCATAATAAACAACATCAATTACAGGCACTTCTAAAAATTTTCCACAATCCATATCCACAAAAGATGTATCAAGCAATGTATTACAACCAATGAAATCAACTTTAGGTACCTCCATAAGTTTTTCACACTCAACTTCAGAATAAAATATAGCAAGAGATTCATCACAATAAACAACATCAATTTCAAGTACCTCTAAGAATTTTTCACAATCAGTTTCAGCATAATATATATCAAGCATATCATCGCAATGAATAAAATCAAGCCTGGGTGCCTCTATGGAATTTTCATCATTATTTTTCACAAAAGATGTATCAAGACATGCTTCACATGTAATTCTAGACATCTCTCTGAAATTTTCTAAAGGAAAAGGAGAAATACTTACCTGATCGTGCTCAAGTTCTGGTGGACACTCAACTGAAATAGGTGATCCTTGGGTTCTTGCTCCCATCATGCAAGTCCCTACACTTTCTGGCTTATCCTCTGAATTTTCTAATGTATCCATCAATGTTGGTGGTCCCTGGGGCTCTGTGCAATCCCCTACACCTGTAGAATCATCTCCCGTGCATGCTTCCTCAATAATATCTGCAACAACCTCATTAGAAAAATTAGGACTATCAATAGCAATATCACAAAATAAAAGATAAGAAGAGTCCTGTAAAGCTTCAGTTTCGAATTCAAGGCTGTCACGTGCTTTTCCATCCATCTCCTCTAATGCCTTCACAACTGATACATCCTCAGCTTTCTCTGAAATCAAATCTCCTCCCATTATGTCAAATGCAACATCATCAGCAATTAACTGTGCCTCAACAGTCTCATCTGGGGTGTCCATGCTCATAATAGAGTGATCTCCCCTAGGGTCCTTCATGGCATCGAAAATACTAAACTGGACTACTGTGTCCCCCACTTTCATCGAAAGTGTGCCAGCATAAACATCAATTTTTGTTCTGGCAGTCTTTAGAAAAGGCCTCCCAAGGATGAGTGGGGATCTATGTCCAAGATACTCTCCTTCCTTGTCTAGAATGTAGAAGTCTGCAGGGAAAATCAACTCCTTAACTTTTACTAAAACATCTTCAATAACTCCTGCTGGATGGGTCTGGCTTCTGTTAGCTAACTGAATTACAACTCCAGTGGACTATAGAGGGCCAATGCCAAGCATCTGGAAGACCGATCTGGGCATCACATTAATGGAAGCTCTTAAATCCAGCATGTGGCATCATGGAACGTGGTGCTCCCTATCTCACAAGATACAGTAAATACTCCAGGGTCTTCACACTTCTGAGGTATGACATGAATAAGTGCTGAAATATTTTTCCCCAAGCTGACCAACTCATTTTCCTTAAGCTTCTTCTTGTGAACACACAAATCTTTCAGAAATTTTGCATACTTAGGAATCTGTTTAATCATGGTCAACAAAGGTACATTAATCTCTACTTTACTGAAAAGTTTAACCAGTTCATTGTACTCTTTGGATTTCTCCTCCTCCACTTGTCTTTTGGCTTGAGTTTTCCGCTGTGAAAAGGGCAAGGGCACCCTCATTTCTTCCTCTTGAACCGAATTTAGAGGGGCTGAATTGTGAGCTGCTGTCCCATTCGGTGTGCATGCTGTGAGGTTGGTTTTGGCACTGATTTCTCCTTCATTTTCCACCAAAATTATAGGATTACTTGATGAAGGAGTTGAGCACGGACTAGGGGTAGAACCAACTAAATTTGGAGTGATTTCAGGGCTGTTTTGGGCTAGAAATGAAGGTGCTGCCCTGTTTTCAGAAAATTCAGCTCTTGGACCATTTTGAGATGAAGTAACCTTCCCACTCCTCAAATAAATAGCGCTAACATTTCCCTTTGGATTGGGAACAGCTTGAGAAGGTAGTTGGCTTGATCCTTGAGCTTTAATTTGATTCATCTCACTATCCAAATGTCCTATTTGCCTCTCGAGATTTTGTAATGCTCCTAAGATATTACCCTGTTGTGATTGTTGGAATTGGGGCTGTTGGGGCTGATATGAGGGCTGATATTGTTGTTGAAATGACTGATAAGTAGGCTGGAATGTTGGTTGAATTTGCTGAGAATTATAACCTTGAAAATTTTGATTTTGAAGTGAAAGTGATTATGGTGAAGATTGAAATTGATTGGGCTGAAATCCTTGATTTTGTGGCTGAAAACTTTGATTCCAAGGCTGGAAACTTTGCTGCGGTTGTTGGAATTGCTGCTGTAAAGGATGATATTGCTATGGATAATTCAAATTCCCTTGGAAACCTTGTTGATTCCCTTGAACCGGTTGCTGGAAATTCTGAAATGTTGGCTGGAAATGCTGATTTTGGGGCTGGATTTGCAAATTTTGGGGTTGAGGTTGCTGTGGTTGCTGGAAACTTTGTTGAGGCTGCTGAAATTGTTGTTGTGGGCTTTGTTGGTAGAAAGAATTCTCATACCTCAGATTTGGATGATCCCTCCAACCAGGGTTATAAGTAGACGAATAGGGGTTATTCCGAGATTGAAATTGTCCCCTAACCAATGTCGCTATTGTCTCATCTTGTTGGAGGTTGGGGCATGAATCTGAATTATATTCTTGACTAGAGCAAATGTCACATACTCTCATCACTTGGCTTGATTGTGGAGGCACCGAAAGATTGGAATTTTGACTTGCATTATTAAGTCCCATTTGCTTTATCGCTGATGTGAGCTCTACCAATGCATTCTTGATTTCTTTTTGTTCATTGGAAGCCACCTGAACTTTGTTAACTCCTCTAGTAGACAATGCTCTGCTTCCAAACTACCGAGAATTTTCTGCCATATTTGAAATGAGCTCCCTAGCTTGTTCTGGGGTTTTGTTAACTAGGGCTCCTCCAGCTGCAGCATCTATCATGATCCTATCCATCTGTAATAATCCCTCGTAAAAATACTGAACGAGGAGCTGCTCGCTAATCTGATGCTGTGGACAACTGGAACAAAGTTTATTAAATCTCCCCCAGTAGTCATAAAGTGTTTCCCCCACAACTTGCTGTATACCACATATACTCTTCCTTATTATTGTAGTTCTGGAGGCTAGAAAATATTTTTCTAGGAATGCCTTCTTCATGGAAATCCAGCTAGACACGTGCCCAGTAGGTAAATAATAAAACCAATCGTTCGCTGCTCCAGTCAGAGAAAATGGAAAAGCCCTCAGCTTGATGTCTTCCTCTGAAATACCCTGAGACTTCATAGTGGAGCAAACGACATGAAATTCATGCAGGTGTCTGTTTGGATCTTCTCCAGATAATCCTTGAAATTTAGGTAGCAAGTGGATGCACCCGGATCTGAGCTCAAAATCACCAGTCAGCTCTGGATAAGCAATGCTGGAATACTGAAATGTGTCATCTGGTGCTGCAAGTTCTTTCATGGTCTTCTGGTGGTCTGCCATGATACTGCCTGAATGAGTGGGAAAAGTCTGAAGAGAAGGAATATTAATAGTCTCTGAAAGTATGCCTTGGTTCCTCCTTGCTTTGAAAGTTCTCTCAATTTCAGGGTCAAATTCTTCAAGATCACCACCTGCAGACCTGGTCATAAAATCAAAAACAAATCATAGTAAAAGTATATAGGAAGATGAAACAAGTAAAATTAATCACAAGATATAGCAGTAAGGACAAAAATGGATCAAGAAAAATATGCAATAAGCACACAAGAAAAAATCAAATAACTCAACTAGTAAGTTCCCCGGCAACGGCGCCAAAAATTTTGATGAGTCCGAACTAGGTGTCACGAATGTGGGTCTCAAAATTTAGATATATGTAAAGCTGGAACCCTTTTTGCTAGCAAAGATGAAAACGTAGTAAAGGGGCCACAGGTTGTATTTTTCTTAGGGCTACTTGAGATTGGTTGATTCGAGCTCGAGTTTATGTGTCGTCGAATATTTTTTGGGTTTCAAATAGGATTTGGGTTTGGGTTGCAATCAGAAATGAAATCACAATAAAAAGAAAGGAAACTTAACTATGGAACTTAACAAGTGATAGCAAGTTATAACTCAACCAATGGACCACTTAATCCACTAAAGCACTTAATCAATTTTGGAAACCGAATCTGATTTCAACCGCAAAACAAATGCTAAGCAATGAAGCAACACAACAGCTGAATTTTGATTGAAACTAATGCAAAGACTTACTTCCAAAATCAAACTCAAGACAAACCAAATGCAAAGCAATCTAAAAATAGTCCACTACAAATCCAATCCCGAGACTTCACTTAATACCAATTACAAGAATCCAAACTGAACTACAGAAGGAAGAACCAAATTTTGGAGGCAATCAAATGTAAGCACTAATTCAGAATTGGACTTGGTACGCAATTGAAACAGCTTTTGTGCCGAAAGCTTAACTAATGCAGATCTATAAATTAATGTGAAGCAATTGATGTGAAGCAATTGAATGAGAAACAAACAAATAGAGTGCAGACTTCTCGAGCAAATGAAATTGCAGAAATTGTAATTGGCACGCAAGGAAGGCCTGATACGTAAATTGGAAACCAAATTCAGAATCTGATATTAACTGCTATGAAATGAAACAAACTGCAAAGTGAATTCAGAAGTTAACACTAAGCTCACTTGATACAATTTCAGAAATAATAAACTGAGGATTGTCGAACTGAACTCAATAGCAGATATGGAAATCGAATTTCAGGAATGAAGTTGGAGCTTTGCAGAAATAAACTGGCATGCATCAATTGAAACTAAATGCAGAAATTATAGCTGATCAAATCAGCTTAGAAGGCTAACTATCAGGGATCTGATACGCAGAACTGAAGGAAGAAACTCAGAACCCAATTGCAAATCGATTTAGACACAACCTGAAGCCAAAATCAATACTGAAATGCAAAACATGAGTGCAGAGATTTAGCAACAAATCAAAGCAAAAACAAACAAATCAAACTCAGATTCAAGGGTACAAATCTAACGTTTCAAAAAAATGATTTCGAAGAACTAATGTTCACTAACACTCAATTCAGAAACTTATCAACTACTACTTGTAGGAATAAATCTGAATGTGCAGAAATGGAGTCTGATACGCATAAACTGATACCTATTGCAGCAATGAAACTAAATTTAGAATTGATCAATTTGCGAAGAAAGCTGAGACTGAATGCATTAGCTCACTAAATTTTATCCCTAACTTCAGGAATTGAAACTAGGCGCAAACTAAGTTTGAAGTAACTGAAAAATTCAGAAACTGGGTTGATACTCAAGGAAAGGAAATAGAAACTGATCTGCAGGATCTAAATAAAGAAGCAAACTGAGATTAAGAAGAATTGTTCACTAAACAAGCATCTACCTAATACGAATTGCAGAATGGAAAAACTATAAATGCAGACTTGATTAAGAACAACTGAATCAACTGATACAAGGTTCAGAAACTGGAATTAATGTTCAGAAATTTAACCTGCAGCTAAAAATAGAAATTCATTAAGAAAACTAAGCCTCGATCCCTTCTTGAGCTCAAATTCTTCTTGCCGTCACACAAGAGTGAGCCTCGAACCCGTAAGCTTCACAAATCGCTGAAAATCTGTCTCCACAAATCAACCCAACTCAGCTCTGCTTTTGGGCAATTGAGAGCTGGATTCTTCACGGAAACATCATCCCAATGATCCAGAACCTGATCCAATGAAGAAAATCGAGTGGTCGCGCCCTTAGATGAAGAAAACTCGAAGAAGAACAGTGAAGAGCAATCGAAACGAAGAAGACAGCAGCGAAGACGCGACGAAGCTGTGACCTGTGGAGACTTCAGTTTAAATACTTTGAATCGGACGGCTCAGATTGTTCAGGACAGATCCAACGGTTGATCTTCATCCGATCTGACCCAAACTTTCCAGATGTTGATCAAGGGTTAGGATCTACCTCGGAGTAGCTCGGATCTTCCATATTTGCAATGGATGGCTCAAATCAACCTGATCTTTGAATGGACGATCTAGATCCCTCTGATCTTGATCCAACAGCTGAATGATCTCCGATTTGGATGAAACCTTCAGATCTTGATCCAAGTGTTTGATTAACCTTAACCCCCGCTCGGATTCACCAAATCAGTAGCGGATGGTCCAGATCTTCCCTTTTCTTGAATGGATTGTCTAGATCCTCTTGACTTGATCCAACTGCTGGATCTTCCCCGATTTATCCCTAAACTTCCAGATCTCATTATGAAGGTCAAATCTACCTTTTCTCGATTGGGATCCATTTGATTTGCCCTCGATGATCCAGATCTGCTTATCTTCTGAATGAACAGCTCACAGTTCTCCAGAGCTTGATCGCCTTGATCTGAGCCTGATCCTGACCAATCTTGACCTCGGTCCATGATCCTTTCAAAGCCTACAAACATAGATTCACAATTAAGTTCCAAAATCTTTCAAATGTATAAAGATTTGCAATAAAGCCCAAAATAGGACTAATCTATAGAACCGAGGGTAAATTCAAGGTTAAGCGTGTAAAATATGGGTAAAACATGGCTTTTAGCATCTGAAATGATCAATAAAATAACACTTATCACTCCCGTCCCTCAGATGCACGCAAGCCTCCAGCTTGCCTCCATGCCATCCTTCACGCATGCCTCTAAATCCACGCCCCTCAGCTCATCGTCCCTGCTGTCCAAGGTCCCTCAGGAGCACACAAGCCTCCAGCTTGTCTCCATGCCACCCTTCACCATACCGAGGCCGTCCAGTCAAGTCCATATGTGTAACATGTACAACCTGCACACTCAACATACACATATAAGAACACAAGGGTAAACCTAACTTAAACCCTTTGCCCAAACATCAAAACACTTGGTCACTCGGGACCACAGATTGCCTCAACACTTTCTTTGGGCTCTTCAACTATCTGAGCTCGTGTAGGGTTCTCATGAAATTTTCGCAACTTGTTCCACAACTCATATGCATTTTTATACTAACCTACACCACTCAATACATCATTAGACAAAATATTAATTAATATCGAAATTACCTTCTCATTTGTCTTTGATTGACTTTGTTGCTCATTAGTTCAATATCTAGGTCGAAGTCTTTTCCCATGCTTGTCTCTTGGAATTTCGAAGGGCTCTTCTATTACCATCATACACTCCCAATCCATTCCAAGCCAAGTCTTTATTCTTGTCCTCCAATAGTCAAAATCTTCATGATCATAGGGAGGTGGAGTGTTGATGTCATCACCCAACTTGTCTTCCATCATCATCTCCTCTAGCTTGTGCTCTTTTGGCGATTATTCCAACAAGATCGGACCTTCGCTCTGATGCCACTTGTTAGATCGTGATCGCCAAGCTAGAGGGGGGTGAATAGCTTCTCTTCGATTCTGTACCTACAACGTTAGCAAGCGCAAGCGGAATAACAAATAAACAAACTAAAAATAATGCTAACGCCAACCTTTACGTGATTTGGAGATGACGCTTCTACTCCACGGCTGTCCGTAAGGTGGACGATCCCTTGATCCTTCGGTGGATCACTCCCCGGATGCCCTCCGGCTAGCTCGTGTAGCTCCTTGTGGGTGGAGAAACCTCGCCACAATCTCGGACACACTTCTGAGCTCTTAGATTACTATTTGGCCTTTAACCAAAGCCAAATTCGTCAGGAGTCTCAGCCAAAATGAAGCCCTCTTAAATAGAGCCTAAGCCTAAAACCCCACTATTAGTCGACTGCCCCTGGGGCAGTCGATTGACCCCACTTCAATTCGACCGTTGCAGCGCCAACGTTCGAATTTCAGCCGCTACCAGTCGACTGCCCCGTTGGCAATCGACTGATCTTTCTGTGGGGTTTACCAGTCGACTGCCAGAACACCAGTCGACTGCCCTACCTAGATTTTTCTTTTCGAGTACAATTCTCTCAGCACTCGACCCCTAGGATTTTTCGAGTACAATCCCTCAACACTCGACCCCTCACGACTCAGTTGACTCTTCACCAGGAGCCTCAATCTGTTGTCTTCATGCCCTCTTCGACATTGGCTCTCGTCCCTCAGATGCGCACACAAGACCTCGGCTTGCCTCCATGCCATCCTTCACGTACGCCTCGAAGTCCGCGTCCCTCGGCTCATCACCCCAGCTATCCATGGTCCCTCTGGTGCACACAAGCCCACAGCTTGCCTCCATGCCACCCTTCACCGTACCCGAAGCCGTCTAGCTAAGTCCATGTGTATCCTGCAAGACCTGCACACTCCAATACACATATCAAAATACAAGGGTAAACCTAACTTAATCCCTTTGCCCAAACATCAAAACACATGGTCACTCCGGACCATAGATTGCCCCAACAACAATTTCTTTATGAATCTATTAATTGATAGTTTCTTACATCATGCCCCCGAGGCTATGGTGTAGTAGAAGGGCGACTAGTCGTTAACCTAGGGATCCACGGTTCAATCCCCAACTACGACATATTTGTAAAAAAAATTCCTCCAAATGGGGCGTGAACCCTGGGACGTTGGGCTTCTGGACCGCCCGCAGTGAACACTTCCCGATTTACCCTGGCAGCCAGTACGAAACTTCCGTAGGGTCGGGCCGGTCGCCCGAGGTTGGAAAATTTTCGTTAATCATTTTTTTGTTAATTAACAGTTTCTTTATAAATCTGTTAATTAACAATTTCTTTATTAATTTTTTTTGACTAAGCATCCTAAAGTCTCTATAAATTGTATATCTCATGGAAAGTTATTCAATCAAAAAAAATTATTTTATTACTTCTTCTCTTCTCTCTACTTCTCTTATTTTATTAGGAAGCCCCCATGGTCGAGTTGGAAGCCCACATGGCCCTTCAAACCTGGGAGTTAGAGGCAGCAAAGTCGGAAATAGCAGAAATTGGGACTCAATTGGCCCTCCACACTAAGAGCTAGAGGCGGCGCATACTAAAACGGTGCGTTGCTAGCCAAAAGTGTTTACTAACAAGGCGGAGGCAACTATCAACTCCTTGGAGCTCGCCTATCTCACCAGGCAGTTGGAGGAGTCTGAGCAAAATCGAGTGCGAGTTGAGAAGTAAATGGTGGAGGAAGTCCACTAGAAGGAGTTGCTGGCCGCCAAGAGGGAGGCACTTAAGGCTGAGTTGGAGAACTACAAGGCCGGTGAGGAAGGTCAATGGGAGTTGGAGGAGTCTGAGCAAAATCGAGTGCGAGTTGAGAAGAAGATGGTGGAGGAAGTCCACTAGAAGGAGTTGTTGGCCGCCAAGAGGGAGGCGCTTAAGGCTGAGTTGGAGAACTACAAGGCCGCTTGGGACTCAATTGGCCCTCCACACAAAGAGCTAGAGGCGGCGCATACTGAAACGATGCGTTGCTAGCCAAAAGTGTTTACTAACAGGGGTCTATTTATAACCCCTATGAAAATCTATCGAGATGCTGATGAGGAGCTTCTCGGGCGCCAGAGTGCATAGGAGCGCCTGACACGTGGTTAAACCTTATCCATGTCACAACGGTCCTGAAATGACTACTTTTGGATAACTCTTCAATTCACGGGCGCCCGAGTCGATTCGGGTGCTCGGGAATTCGGACGACCAAGTCAATGGGGGTGCCCACATACTCGGGCGCCCGAGTTGACTTGGGCACCCATGTTGACTAGTCAACATCCCGTTAATCAATCTTTCTGCGAGTCTTCTTGGGTGATCTCGGGCCTTCCAGAGTTGGGCTCACTCGAATCCTCCTCCGACCTTCTCCTTAAGCGTGCTTCCTCCCAACTTCTCGTCCCTTGGACATCGCGTACGCCCTTTTTACTCCACCGACGTACTCTCCCATAACCTATACATCCCTCAGATGCACTGAGCCCGTTGGCTTCCTTCTCATGTCATCCTTCTCGACCACTGTGTTTTCCGCTCGACTTCTTGTGCTTCTAAGTTCCTGCACACATAGACACAGGGAACAAATACAAACATGACCTAACTTTGACTTAGTCGACCACATTAAAACTTACCCGAGATACTTATAGATAGGGTGGACAAGAAAGTATGGCCGCCACCGCCTAGCGGTGAGGGTCAACCTGAGAGCCAGCTTCTCCAAAATGATGCTCCTTTTCTCAACATCTTTAAACAACTGTTTGAATAAATAAATCGGATGTTATACCTTGTCTTCTTGTCAAAATAAGACTATTGCAACAGCTACATCGAAGGTTGACAAGTTTACCCATAGCATCCCCTCCCCCCAAACGGGTTTAGAGAGGAGCGAAAGTTGAGCCAAGTATGTCTTCAGATCCGAAAAGGCTCTATAGTACTTCTCATCCTACTCAAATTTGGCTGCTTTTCTTAATATCTTGAAAAAGGGCAAGCCCCAAGCAGCAGAATGGGAGGTGAATTGAAATAGGGTTGTAATGCACGTGACCAGCCTCTATGCTTCTCTGAGGTTGAAGGATGGTGGTATATCTTGAAGGGCTTGTACCTCTCGGATTGACTTCGATCCCCCGCTCAGTGATAATGTAGCCTAGAAATTTCCCACTTGTAACTCCGAAGAGACACTTATGGGGGTTGAGCTTGAGTGTATACCTACGGAGGGTACGTAATGAAGGTTTCCTCGACATCCTTGATGAGAGTATCCGTCCTCCTTGACTTGATGAGAATATCATCAACATATACTTCAATATTCCTTCAGATCTTGTGCTTAAAGATGCGGTCCATGAGCCGCTGATATGTGGCTCCTACATTCTTCAGGACAAATGGCATAATAGTATAGCAGAAGGTTCTGTTAGGGGGTTATGAAATTAACATTTTCTTGATCCTCCAGCGCTAAAGGGATTTGGTGATACCCTTGTAGTCGAGTCGACCAATTGATTGATGTAGAATAGCGGGTCGTAATCTTTGGAATATGCCCGGTTGAGATCTCGGAAGTCGATGCAAACCCTCCACTTTCCCTCAGCATGGGGACGAGTACCATGTTAGATAGCCAAGTCGGGAACTAAACCTCCTGTATATACTCGTCCACTAACAACTTGTCCATCTCGGCCTAGATTACTTCGCCTTGCTCATGTGATAACTTCCTTTTCTTCTACCATACTAGCTTAGTCTTTGGTTGGGTGTTCAGTCGATGCATCATCATGGAAGGAGAGACACTCGTAACTTCCTTGGTTGTCCAGGCGAAGATGTCGTGGTTGCGCACGAGATAGTCAACTAAAGCTTGTTTACGGGTAGCATCCAGATTCGTGGCGATTCTCGTGTCTCCTTCGGACCTGTGAGAGTGAATGTGTACCTCGTGATGTCCCTCTTCGGGTTGGGCCAGAGGGGACTTCTTGTAGACCTGGAGGAATACGTGATGTGTTTTGTAAGATGCTTGAGTATCCACCCGAATTATGTCCACATAACACTTTCGAGCTGCCAACTGACTCCCCTTGACTTCCGTAACTTGGTCTTCCACGGGAAACTTGAGTTTCTAATGGAAAGTAGAGACCACAGTCTGAAAAGCATTCAATGCAAGTATGCCCAAGATTACATTATAGGCGGACTTAGTATTGACCATATGGAAATGGGTGTGTCCCGTCCGTTGGGCCGGTTCTTCCCCCAAAGAGAGGGAGAGGTGAATTTGTTTCATTGATTCTAGCCAGTGCCCCATGAATCCATAAAAGGGGATATTGATGGGGAGTAATTCTTAGTCATATATTTGTAATTAGTCGAAGACAGATTTGAAGATGATGTTCATGGAGCTTCCGATGTCAACGAACACTCTTTTGACTATGTAGGCAATCAGGGCTTGGATCACTAACGCATCCTCATGAGGAGTTTCTACTCCTTCCAAGTCCCGAGGCCCAAATGTGATCAAGGGACCATTAAGGCATCCCATTGTGAGCTGATCCTATAACTTTCTAAATGGCGAGCATAGGATTTTCGAGCTCGGGTGGAGTCCCCATCTGTGAGCCCTCCAGATATGATGTTGATCATACTGACAAGGTCAACCTTACATTTGCCTTTGGCATCTTTTTTTTGACTCGACCCGGGCGGTGACTGAGTGTGGTGTTGGGAGTTAGTGTTGGTGCAATCGACCCAAGTTTGATCGGTACGATCATGGGTTTTGATGTGTGTCTTAATATGATTAAGTTAGGTTTTCATATTGGTTTGATGTGTGTGTTTAAATTATGCAGGACTTAGTGAACCACACATGAGGAGTAACGGAGTGAAACTATCCGAGGGACGAGAGCCAAAGAAAGAGGACTTCAAAGGGCAAGCCAAGGAAGTAGACTTCAAAGACATATGTGAAGGATGACATGGAGATAAGATGCGGGCTTGTGTGCATCCGAGAAACGAGAGACAAAGGAAGAGAATTTCAAAGGGGCGAGCTGGGGAAATAGACTTCAAGGCATATGCGAAGGATGGACTCCGGAGAGGTTGAGAGTGAGTTTGTAAGCTAGGCAGTCGACTGGTGAGGGAAAAAGTCCATTGGCATCATTGAGAGAAACTCACAGAAAGATCAGTCAACTGAGGTTGGAACTAGTCGGCTGGTCTATTCGAAATCTAGTCGTTAGGCTAGCCGTTGGCTGACCACCAGTCGACTAGGCCTAGTGGCAGTTGACTAGTGTCGGGACTAAGCTATTTTGTTAACAACTCTTTCCTCTATTTAAAAGGGAGGTTGAGACTTGAGAATGGCTAGTTATTCTCCGTGTAAAACCCTTTTGCTAAAATGCTCAAGCTTCCAAGCCTACTCTCTTCCTCAAACCTTAGTTTCTATCTTGTAAAGGGAAGAGAAACTTTGTGAGAGGTTGCACTCCACTGAGAAGGAGTGAGCTCTTGCCGGAGATTGCCGTGGACTAATCCATCGAAGGATTAAGGAGTCGTCCACCTCAAGGAAACGTCGTGGAGTAGGAGCAAGCAATCTCCAAACCACGTAAGAGGTTAAGTGTTAGCATTGTTTCTAATTATAGTTTGCATTTCCACTTGCACACTAACCTTATGAGAAGAACGTGGAACAATTGGGTGAGAAGCTATTTTTGGGATCTCCCGGCACCAAAACACAAAACGCAGCGGAAACAAGATCCCTCGAGCGATCCATGCTTAAGAAAAACTCATACAAAGTTCATCTATCTAATAGATCTATCTAAAGTGTATACCTTTGGAGCGTGCCCTTTTGCTTATCCCGCTCGTCCAAGATGCACCGGATCTCTTGCACGTTCAAGTGTCCGTGCCTCTATTCATATCCACATGGACACGATCTCTCAACTTCGGGAAGAACTACCTTAGTTGTGCTAGCAACTGGAGGTAGTTCACAAGACTACCAAGAACCCAACAAGGGTTTCGGCCAAGGGGGAGACGAGGAAGATGAGAGGAAGGGAAGAAGGAAAAAACACTTGTCATTCAAAATGACTAGACCCTCTTTTATACTCATCCCATGAATATGAAGAGTCTTTTGTCTTTTTGCCTTCCCTTCATTAAAGCCAATAAAGAACACATCTTTTCATATGACTCTTCACCTTCTCTTCATCCAATGAAGAGAGACTTTTCTCTTTCCTTCATTAAACACTTTAATGAATTTCTCCTGCAATTCCGACCGGGCCTCTAGGGCTCCTGACCAGGTCTCCCGACCAAGTCTCCCGAGCAAATCCCCGAGCTCCCGACCAAGTCTGCCGAGCAAGTCGCCGAGCTCCCGACCCAGTCTGCCGACCAAGTCCCCGAGCTCCTGACCAAGTCTCCCGAGCAAGTCGCCGAGCTCCCGACCCAATTTGCCGACCAAGTCCCCGAGCTCCCGACCAAGTCTCCTGAGTTCCCAACTTGGGCTCCCGACCTAGTCTCCCGAGTTCCCAACTCGAGCTCCCGACCAAGTCCCTGATCTCCTGACCCGGTCTCCCGACCCGAGTCTCCCGAGCTCCTGTCCCGAGCTCCAGAACTCCCAAAGCATCATGCCCTTAGTGTGTGACCCAATAGGTTCTTGTAACATTGGCAATGCGCCTAAACGCTTTAGACACATAAGCAATGAGCGGCATCTAGCAATGCATCATTACTACCCAAGTAACAAGAAAAATCGAGATTCGACTAAACCTCCGTGACTATGAAAATGTATGACCTTGTCCTTCTATCCTTGATATCTAGATTGACTAATGAGGCATAGACCATGTCATCCTCGATCAATCTATGTATTTCTTAATCCCCGAGTAGACTCACTCAAACAAATGAGCTCAATATCTCATATTGACTCATTTGAGCATGGTCATGCGTTTTAGTAGTCCTACTCGATCAAGGGGCCCACAGATATCACACTCGTCATATGGGAGGGATAGATCCCATCTACATCACTCACATCCCTCCGCATAATTCATTACATTCCCAGTGATCGGCTTTATAGTTCACCCTGTTACGGGTGACGTTTGACGATTACATAACTCCTTATGTAGGGAACCGTAGTGACTTCAGGTCTAAGGACTATTCATACTAATAGTCACATGAGAAAGTTTATGATACTCATATGATAATCTATGAAACTTTCTCATGGCGGGTCAATTCAGTACACATTCTCTAATGTCTACACATGTGTCAACTTGATATCACATATCCATGACTTGTGAGCTCAAGTAATCAATTGACCTACATGCTGGTCTCCATGCATTAATATTGTCCTTGAATATTAATGTTTTGACTAGGAATGATTTAGTGTAGTGTTCCCTACATTATCTCACTATCGATTCAACCAATCGATATAATGTAGATAAGAACCTACTACTCAAGGACATTATTATACTTAGTTATTTGGCAAAAGTATAAAGTAAGTATAATAACCAAACATGCCTTTATTAATGATAGAATATGATAAAAAAGTCCCTAGTCAATCATCACATAATTGGCTCTAAGGCTCCTACTAACAGCTATTCACCCCCCTCTAGCTGGTTCATCGAGGTCCCAACAAGTGGTATCAGAGCGCAAGGTCACCCTTCAATGGACTAATCGCCAAGAAGAACAAATTCATCAAAATGGCTGGCTCACACATCCAACCACCCAAATTTGAAGACGAATTTTCTTGGTGGAGGAAAAGTATGGAGGTATTCTTCAATATCGATTTTGATATAACGCTAATTATGGAAAACGATTTTAAGATGCCTAGGGATCAAGAAAATAAGTCACTTGAGAAGATAACGTGGAGTAAGAAGCAAAAGGATGATTATTTGACAAATTCGAAAGCCTTGCATTATCATTTATGTGTGCTTCCTCAACAAGAGATTACAAGAATTGGAAGTTACACAAGTGCCAAGGATTTATGGGATAAACTAATAGAGCTTCATGAAGGCACTTTGGAGGCAAAATGGCAAAGAGAGACTTTCTCCGATCTCAACTCAACAACATCAAGCTTGATAAAGGAGAAAAGGTATCTAACCTATATTCTATAATTAAGGAAATTTTAAATGGACTAACAAGTGTAGGTGAGCAAATCTCTAATCGAGATATCTTGATGAAAGCCATCAATATCTTCCCAAGAATCATAAATTGGAGCTCAATGGTGAACTCATACTACATATCCAAGGATCTAGATAAAAATTTTCTAGATAAATTATTCTCAACCATGGAGCTTCATGAACTCGAATTGGAGGATTGAATGTAGAAGTTCACCAACTAAGAGGAGTTGCCCTTGTGGCAAATAAGGGAAAGGGTAAAAAGAAGAAGGTCTCCTCATCCGACTCGGAAGAATCAAGTGTATCCATGGATAGTGATGAGGAAGCTTACATGGTAAGAAAAATAAGAAAAGTTTTTAAACATTTTTCAAATAACAAATCTCATGGTAGGAAAAGTTTAAGAAGCAAGAGTAGAACAAGAAAAATTATATGCTACAATTGTCAAGGAGAAGGATATATGAGGGATGAATGCCCTCTTTTTAAAAAAAGGAAGGGAAGAAGAAAAAAGAAAAGAAGAAGCAAAAGAAAAGCGGAAGAAAGTCCAAAACTTAAAGGCAACATGAGATGAGTCATCATCATCGGAAGAACAAGAATACCATGTGTCTGATTTTGCCTTAATGGGAATTGAAGATATTGCCTCCACATCATCCGAAGTTGAAAAAGAAAAGAGCTCAAGTGAAGATGAAAGGAGACGAAGTGAAGAGGGAGGTTAAAGTTCAGATTTGGACTTCTCGGTAAGTGAGGTATATAATCTACCCACTACTACTTTAGTTAAAATCATTTCTAGCACTAATGATGATTTATTTAAAGTTAGGAAGAAAATTAAATGTTTGAAAAATGATATTTGCATACTTAATGAAAAACTAGAATCCATGACACTTAGGGATGACGTGCATGCTTCTTCTTCTTCTAGTTTAAATGATTCATGTTTAGAAGAAGAAAATAGGGAATTAAGGAAAAAGGTGGATAACCTTACTAAAGCCCTTAGAAAATTTTAAATGGGCTCTAACACCCTAGACATGATAATTAGGAGCCAAAGAAAAGATTCAAGAAAACGAATTTAGGATATAAGAATTCTAGCAATGAAAAAATCCATCATTGTTTACTTGTTAGAGGACAATCAAAAACTAAAGCCCTAGATAGAAAATAAATTCCTATGAAATATTTGGTCAACCCAATTAGGAAGCATTTTTATTGGGTGTCAAAGTCAATCCTCAAATGTTAAAGGATTTAGGGTTAGTCAACCATAAATACTAAATTTAAATTTTAAAAAATGGTTGACTTGAAACATTAAGGGGCAGCACTTAGCCTAAATACATTTATGATCAAATGGGCTAAGTAGAGATTACCTTTAGTACATCTCATAATGACTTGATTTATGATTTTACTTATGCATATGAGATGTTAGAATAATAGTCATAATTCACATGTGCTTATGACATCTTGATGGTTATAAAATGTATCATTTTAGCAATAATAGACCAACTATGGGAAAAACAAATGATTAAGTAATGGACATCTTGCTCATAGATCATAGTTGGACATTTTAAGTGTTTTGAAAATAATTCTATGTGTTTATTTGCTGGTGCATTGATTTAAAAAAACATATGATTTCAAAACTATGGCTTAAGTTTGATACAAAATTGAAATTTTTTTAAGTTTTTGAAATTTGGTCAAAAATTTAAAAATATTTTGATTTTTCATGAAAACATATTTTTTCCTGTTAGAGGATGTGAAAAGAAATATGTTTATAAAATTTCATGATTTTTTGAATGTTTTAGAATTTTTGATGCATCTCTGAATTTCGGCTCAAAGGCTAAAATTTGGAACAGCTTAGTGTCAGTCGACTAGTGCATAGGGTCAGTCGACTGGTGCAAAGGGCCAGTCGACTGATCTTTTTGTTCATTGGTATGAAAGGTAGTTTCGTTGAGTCTAGTTGACTGATAACTGTCTCAGTCGACTGGTACTCTGATTTTCTAATTTTGGCTGAATTTTTCAAAAAGACTACTCACGTTGTTTTACTTTGATGCCTTGGTTTGAATTGTTTGGTATAATCCTTTTGAGAGTATCAAAGGGGGAGAATGGAAGGGTTTAAGTTAGAACTTAACTATATTTTCTCCATATTTATGCAAAAATTTAAAATAATGAGATAAAGCATAGGTTAAGGGGGAGCTTGAATATTTTTAATGCTTCATGTAATACTATGCTTTGTATTTTCAAAATTACTATTTTTGTGCCTAACTTAAACATATTGACATATATCAAAAGGGAGAGATTGTTGGTGCAATCAACCCATCAATACGATCATTGATTTTGATGTGTGTGTCAATATGATTAAGTTAGATTTTCAAATTAGTTTGATGTGTATGTTTAAGTCATGTACGACTTGGTGAACCACACATGAGGAACAACGAAGTGAAACCATCCAAGGGACAAGAGCCAAAGGAAGAGGACTTCAAAGGGCAAGCCAAGGAAGTCGACTTCAAAGGCATACGTGAAGGATGACATGGAGACAAGTCGCGGGCTTATGTGCATCCGAGGGACGAGAGCCAAAGGAAGAGAACTTTAAAGGGGCGAGATAGGGAAGTGGACTTCAAGGCATACGCGAATGATGGACTTCGGAGAGGTTGAGAGTGAGTTTGTAACCTGGGCAGTCAACTGACGAGGGAAGAAGTCGACTGGCAGCGTTAAGAGAAACTCACAGAAAGATCAGTCGACTGGGGTTGGAACCAGTCGACTAGTCTGTTCAAAATTCATTCGTTGACTGAGCATCAGTCGACTGGTCCTAGTGGCAGTCAACTGGTGTCGGGACTGAGCTATTTTATTAACAGCTCTTTCCTCTATTTAAAGGGGAGGTTGAGACTTGAGAAGGGTTAGTTGTTCTTTGTGTAAAACCCTTTTGCTCAAGTACTCAAGCTTCCAAGCCTACTCTCTTCCTCAAATCCTAATCTCTATCTTGTAAAGGGAAGAGAGACTTTGTGAGAGGTTGCACTCCACCGAGAAGGAGTGAGCTCTAGCTGGAGATTGTCAGACACTAATCCACCAAAGGATTAAGAGGTCGTCCACCTCAAGGACACGACATGGAGTAGGAGCAAGCAATCTCCGAACCATGTAAGAGGTTAAGTGTTAGCATTATTTCTAATTGTAGTTTGCATTTCTGTTTGTGCACTAACAATGCAGGAAGAACGCGAAACAATTGGGTGAGAAGCTATTCACCCCCTCTAGCCGGTTCATCGATGTCCCAACAGTCAGGATGAGATTCGGGAGAATAACCTCGTTAGTTGGTTTGAGGTTGGACATCCTCCCTCTTTGTGTTGTGGTGGTGTGGATAAGGTTTCGTGAAGTTTATGGTTGCCTATTTACGATTCACCTTCCTTTTTTTTGGCCAACATCCACAATTCCCTGCCTACTATTGATACTCTCGGGTGGAATGAGTGTTGGTTTGGTGGACGTCACAATAAGTCTTGGATCGGAGACTCGAGACATGAGTTGATGATTCCACCATTTGGACCACTTTTTCTCTCTTTGGGGTCAGGAACTCCCCATCCCAAGAGGAGGGAGGCTGGGCCCTTTGATCCGTTAGGGTACTTGTGAGCACAATGATTGGTGCCTCTTTTCTCTTTGTTGACTAGGACTCCTCTACTTGGACGTACTTCAAGGCCCGTGCTTGCAGCCATCAAAATCTGTAGGACCGGTGCCGTCGATAGAGGGGGGTGAATATCGACCGTTCAAAATCTTTTGCGGAACCTCGTAGAAAACTCAGATCGTTCTAGACTTAAGATATTAGTAGCAGCGGAAAATAAATAGAACGAAGAAAAACAAAGCAGAGGACACAGCGGATTTTTACTTGGTTCCCGACCCCCCAGGGTCAGTACATCCAAGGCCTATGCACGGGAACGCCCGTCCACTATTGGTCTCCTTTTCAGACTTTCCGGAGGCAGAGAAACCCGACTTATAGTGCAATATTACAATCAAAATATAATGAAAACTAATTGCAGTATAATTAAAGCAAACCGAATAGAACAAGTTTGAAGCTCGGCCGATCTGGACCTCCGAAGTGCCGCACACTTCCTCCTGGAGCCTCCCGGTCGTAGAGCCTCGTTTCTAGCGCGTTGCCGTCGGTCAGGATGCTTGGAATGGTTCTTGGAAGTCGTGTCTGAAGCAGAGGGGTCGAAGCCCCTTATATAGGCCTCCTGGGGGCGCCCCGGAAGACTCGGTCAACCCTTATCCTTGCGCCTACTTCGCCGCAGGTGATAAGTTCTTTGACCAGGGCGCCCCGAACATCCCGGGCGCCCTCTTGAGCGCTTATCTTGTGCTTCGGACTCGCAGCAGCGAAACAAGGTTGACCCGGGCGCCCCGGATGTTCCGGGCGCCCCGGTTGACACCTATTTTGACTTCATCACAAAGGCTGCTCTCTTAGCTCTGTCTGGGGGCGCCCCCAACACTGGGGGCGCCCTGGTGCATGGGGGCGCCCCCAACACTGGGGGCGCCCCCAACACTGGGGGCACCCTGCATTAAGACTGCAAGGCTAGTTCTTCTGCTTGCTTTGTCTCCGGTTCTTGTTACCTGCAAGATACACAAACACAAAGCATATATGCATATAATATTAAGCTTAAGGACTTGGTTCGGACTTTGGATTTGCACGAAACCTTAGGTCGAACCGGCACGAGTTCCTATCCACGAGAACTCGCCCTTCACCTACTCCTTTCAGGAGACGGTTGCCACCCAGCCCTTCGGGTGGACTTTTGCTTAGCTTCCGATACTTCCGGACCTCGAGACGCCCAAACCCTGACCCGTCTCTACTCCTGTCCTTAGTCATCGCTCAGCTAAGTTGCTCAGTCCCTTGGACCAAGACTTCATTCCCTAACAGTCCTTCGCCAGGTGCCTAGCAGTCCTTCGTCAGGTCTTCATTTCCTAGCAGTCCTTCGCTAGGTGCATAGCAGCCCTTCGCTAGGTCTTCTATGCCTAGTGGTCCTTCACTAGGTGCCTAGCAGCCCTTCGCTAGGTCTTCTATGCCTAGTAGTCCTTCACTAGGTGCCTAGCAGCCCTTCGCTAGGTGCCTAACAACCCTTCGTTAGGTCTTAGAGTTTCAATACCTAGCAGTTCTTCGCTAGGTGCCTAGCAGGCCTTCGCTAGGTCTTTAGGGTTCCGATGCCTAGATTAACTAGGACTTTTCTTCAGCTAAGGTTACTTCTCTTTTGCTCCCCTTTGTCTGTTCAATATATCACTGACTTAAGTGAATTGTCAAACATTAAAACACTTAAAGAGGAACATCATTGATGCAACTTGCACCAACAAAATCTTCGTCCAGAAATCAAAAAAAATATCCCTATCAATCAACCCCTGCAAGAATGTGTTGTGTTGGCCTGAATTTCTGGAGTGACTAAGTGGGTATCCATGGTCACTTAGTTGAATCGTTGTAGATACTCTTTCAGGGGCTCTTGGGCTTCTGCTTGAGGGTGAACAAGTCATGCAGGGTCTTTTGATATCTCCGGTTGGGAGCAAAATGTCGCATGAAGGCTGTTTTAAAGTTCTCGAAAGGGCCGAGAGACAATTGAACCATCTTTGCGCTAAGGCTGACAAAGTGGTTAGCAAAACTTGACACTTAACTCCATCGGTGTATTGATGTAGTAGGGAGGTATTCTCGAATTTGCACAAATGATCCTCGGGATCAGTAGCATCGTTATATTCCCCTATTGCCATTGCCCTAAATTATCGAGACAACTCATCTTGCAAGATGTGGGGCGAGAAGGGAGGACCTTTGGTATCTTTGACCTTGTTGATGGCGCATTTTTCCTTCGAGGGGCTCCGACAAAGGTCTTCTTCTGAAGATCCCACCAATTCCCCTCTCATGGTGAAGGTGTCTATCAGTAGAGGACACGCCTCCTTGTGTTTGCGTCTGTTGGGCAGACTTTAGTGGTCTTGTTGGTGACATCTCCACCAACTGAGGAGGCACCCTAGTGGGGGAGTGGTGGACGGGGCAATGTCGCCGACCGTGATTGTCCTTGCAGAACTGCCAGTATCGCGGTAGTCACCAACTAGTTAAAGTTTTCCCTCATCATAATGACAAGGTTCTGCCCCTCTACACCCTTGATGTTAGGTTGTTCGACGCTATCCATCTTAGATTTTGGGTTAACTCTTAACTTAGAGTTTGTCAATTTGATGTTAGGTTGTCCGATGTTATCCATATTATTTTTGAAAGGAAAAAAAATATATTTTGATATAAAATAAAAAAGCACTCATTTCATTTTAGCTTGAAGTTACTTTGTATAAACCAACTCTAAAATGTTGCTATTTCGTACCAATTAATTTTAAGGAGGAGAACAAAAGAGTATTTTTTAAAAATTTGGCACTACTTTAATAATTTTTTTGAAAAAACAAAAACCTTGTATAAACTTTCTAGTGTTGAGCCTGAGTTGTTATCGTGGCCTTCTATCTGAGTTTGCAAAACTTTCTCGACATCAAGTTACTCTGTATAAACCAATTCTAAAACGGCAATTTACCAAAGGGCGTACTTAAGTATTGGTATTTACCAAAAGACGTACCATGGCTTCAATGTTACCAAAGGGCGCACATATTTAAGTAAACTTCCTCTTATACCCCTACCGTCAAGTACTGCATGCATTTCTCTTTCTCATTCTCATTCTCTTTCTCTTTGTCAGTAACGAATTTCGAGACGGACCATAAAGAGATGATACTTTATATTTTGATTTTTATATTATGGAACCTTTCTCAAAATAAAAAAATATTGAAATTAATTAAAATATTTTTATTAAATTAAAACTAAAAGAACATTTCAGCCACCCACGTTGGGCCTGAAATGGTTCCATTTCAGGCCCAACGTGGGGCTGAAATATTTCCATTTCAGGCTCAACGTGCTCAATATTAAGGGTCTTTTTTCGATTCTTTGTTATTACATTTTAACACCTCGGAGAAGTCCAAATAAACAATGGATAGCAAATTTGAACTCCTTGTAACCTCAGAAATCCACAGGAACTGAAATTTTTACAATCGGAGCTCTCTAGGTCAATCAATGGTCTTTTAGGGTCATTGGGCCTGAAATGGAACCATTTCAGGCCCACGTTGGGCCTGAAATGGTTCCATTTCAGGCCTAATGATCCTAAAAGGGCTAATGTGTCAAAATCCACTGATTGACTTAGAGAGCTCCGATTGTAAAAATTTCAGTTCCTATGGATTTCTGAGGTTACAAGGAGTTCAAATTTGCTATCCATTATTTATTTGGACTTCTCCGAGGTGTTAAAATATAATAATGAAGAACCGAGAAAACACCTTTAATATTGGGCATGTTGGGGCTGAAATGGGCACGTTGGGTGTCACGCCCCGAGACCTAAGAGCCGCTATTCCAATATAAAATCGGACAGCATCTCCCCTGTCCGGCGGACAATTTACACATACATACAATATCCAAACACACACGCAGATAATATATTTGGCCTCAGGCCTCCAAAATAGATAAACACAACATAAAAACACCAGACAACTAAGTAAATCATACCTGATTGCGGACCGGTCCAACTTACGATGAAACAACCAATACAAAAACCCCTTAGGACACATGACAACACTCCCAAGACATATACAAGTCCAATAAGTAAATATAAAAATAGACGCTACTAAGTACAAAACAAAACTATGCCGTCACGATGGGTAAGGACTGGCTGCTGGGCTCTTCTGGTGACTCCAAATATCTCAACCTGAAATAAAAAATATATGGCAACGGGTGTGAGTCCATAAACTCAGCGAATACCCAGCAGATATGCATAGTATGTTATAATAACAATAAGCATCTATGGTAATACAGTCTCATATCAACAATAGGGAAAAACTAGTACTGGAAATACTGAGGTAGATACATACCAGAATCCAGCTAACCTAAAAAGAGGGTAATTAGTACCAAGGGAATATCAATAGACATATAATCTCAAATAACAAGTCTCCAGAATATGCATATCAAACAAGTGCAAGAATCAAGTGCAGCAAACAATGCACGATGCAAAATATGCACATGGTGCAATGACATGTGTCACCCCTGACACCAGTCAGATCAACGTACACCTGTCATAGGGACGTCTGAACGGGTAGGGCTATGACAACTGTACGCACCCTGCTATCACTGCTCCTAGGTGACCGGGTGGACAGAATGCTGGTGGAGACTCCGCTCCTACCCCAAGCAATGGGGGAGTCAAGCTCTCATCTCCTCGTGGCTCAGTACGAGAAGGGATCCCTGGCTGCTACCACGCCCGCGCTCACCCTCCAAATAGTGGCCGAACGGAGCAATACAGGGTAAATGCGCACATCCTACGGTATCCACTAACCCATGAGTGGTCGTGTGCGCATATCATGTACCGGAAGACGATTAGGCTCAACCACAAGGGAGTCGCTGATCGCCGGCATGCAACAATGCAAGAATGATGTATGATATGCACACATACATCCCTCATGTCAAATACAAGAGATACATCCCGATATCTAAGCATGCATATAGATATGACAATACCTGAGACTGTATGAAACTAACATCATAATAACTCAGGGATAAACAATAAATATCCAGAACAAGCAAAATAAACAAGGCTAGCGTATAATCTTACTGCTATCTATAACCAACCATGCATAGCAATATGACAATATCTAAAAGATAAGTCAAAGGGTACCCGCCTCAAGAGAGATGCTCGTATCAAAAAAGAACCTCCCGTCCGATAATCAGCAATGATAGGCCAATCAATGCCCTATTTCAAAGGCATTATGTTTAACTACAATAATATATAGTTTATAACTAAACAAGTTATCCCAATTAATTAGGAACATCCTAATTGTCCCATTTCATTTAATTAATCACAATTAAATGAGTAGTCCCAAATTAACCCAAGGGTTTATCTCGAATAAAAATCAAAGTCTCATACCTAGCAACTCCAAAACCCATGGGATACATAGCAAGACACCTAGTCACATAATTAAGCTAATCAAATTTCAATGTACCCAATACAGCTCCATTAATCCTATGAGTTATTTAGATTAATCATCATTAGAATAATCCAACCTCTGAACTAAACCAATCCTAGAGGTATCACACGACAAAGGCAGCTTACTAAAGCATCAAATAGGGAAATAGAATTATTAATGACAAAAACTCACTAAGATAATTGATCAACCATAATTACCCATGGTTTAGAAATCATAATCCAAATCAGAACATATGATTACCCAAATCTGACAAATCTTCTAAGGTATTAATCTCAACCAACCATATTTGAATTGTACAGGTAATGAATCTAAAGGTGGCAATCACAAGCTCGTCCAAATTGAAGACATTACTTATCTAAGCAAGACTCAAATGTTTCATTCCAAATGGGGCTCACGGCAAGCCCATTCAAGGTGTCAAGTCTCTGTTTCAAATCCAAGAACCCTAAGGACTCCACCCACAGAACACACATCCTAGATTAATATGAAATAACCAAATCTTACCTCCGTTGATCACCGTCACAGCAAACCACCTGAGCAACAGGGAGAAGAAATTCCGTAGATGTTAGATCCAAGGTCTAAATTCCAATCCACAATCTGAACTCAATTCCAAAAGGGTCAAAACATCAATACGTATTTCAAAAATCATAGTCCCAATAGAACAACTCTAAGGGAAAACCTACTCTATCCATGATCGACCCAATTCTATGTGTCCTTACCTCTGCGATGGCTAGCACAGACAGCTTGCTCAGCCTTGAAGATCACAGGAACCCTCACAATCGCCGGAGGAGGTGGGAGAGGATCATCGGCAGCGTCGAGATACTCGCACAGCGCACAATGAGCAAATGGGATCCTCGGAAGCAAACAAGAATCTCAGAATTCCAGCATCGCAAACCCTCCTCCGATTGTAGCCTAACGTCACCCTTCGTCCGCGTGTGTAGAAACGCAAGGAGTTGCCGTCGGCTTGGCCTCGACTTCGAGTAGGGCTCGAGAAGGCAAGGGGAAAGAAGAATCGGAGTGGAGTGGCTTCCAACCGCGGCTAGGGCACGCGAGAAGGGAAGAATAAGAAGGAGCGGGTCGGCGTGGCTTCGGCGACGGCTTGGGCACGAGGGAAGGAGTCGGCGCAAGGGAGAGAGATCGGGTGTAGCTAGGGCACGCCAAGAGTTTAAAAAAAACAGGGGGTCCCTTTTTGCACAAAAGCCCCTACCCTTTACTAAATTTCCCACTCTACCCTTAGGGTAAGAGTTTTAGCCATTTAACCATCCTATTTAATATAATCCATCTCAATAAAACTTTAAGGATAAGTTAATTACCCTCTCATAATTTAAGAGCTTATCCGAAACCCTTGATAAGTTTTATGTTTTTACAATAAAGCCCTTTGGGCTCCTCCCGTAAGCCGAAAATCCTAGACTCTATCCGAAAAAAATCTCGAAAAATTTTCTGGTCTGGATTTTTGAATTGCCGTATTTTACATTGGGCCTGAAATGGAAACATTTCAGGCCCACGTTGGGCCTGAAATGGTTCATGAACCAATGACCTTAAAAGGCCTAATGTGTCAAAACCCACTAATTGACCTAGAGAGCTTCGATTGTAAAAATTTCAGTTCTTGTGGATTTCTGAGGTTACAAGAAGTTCAAATTTGCTATCCATTATTTATTTAGACTTCTCCGAGGTGTTAAAATGTAATAATGAAGAACCGAGAAGAAATCACACATTAGACCTTTTAGGGTCATTGGGCCTGAAATGGTTGGACACCTATTGCATTGGTGATATCTAATATATAGATGTTTGGACACCTAAAACATCATCTCCTACTTCTAACCTCTCTATTCATATGGAATTTTCAGAAATCCAGATATGGGAGGTCTATCAGTGGGTTTTGGTCAAAACTCACTGATATTTCTAAACTACTCCTATTTGATTGGTGATATCTAATATATAGATGTTTGGACACCTAAAACATCTCTCCTACCTCTACCCTCTCTATTCATATGGAGTTTTCAGAAATCCAGATATTGGAGGTCCATCAGTGAGTTTTGACCAAAACTCACTGATATTTCTAAACTACTCCTATTTGATTGGTGATATCAAATATATAGATGGTTGGACACCTAAAACATCATCTCCTACCTCTAACCTCTCTATTCATATGGAGTTTTCAGAAATCCAGATATGGTAGGTCCATCAGTGGGTTTTGGTCAAAACCCACTGATATTGCTAAACTACTCCATATTTGATTAGTGATATCTAATATATAGATGTTTGGACACTTAAAACATCATCTCCTACCTCTAACCTCTCTATTCATATGGAGTTTTCAGAAATCCAGATATGGGAGGTCTATCAGTGGGTTTTGGTCAAAACTCACTGATATTTCTAAACTACTCCTATTTGATTGGTGATATCTAATATATAGATGTTTGGACACCTAAAACATCTCTCCTACCTCTACCCTCTCTATTCATATGGAGTTTTCAGAAATCCAGATATTGGAGGTCCATCAGTGAGTTTTGACCAAAACTCACTGATATTTCTAAACTACTCCTATTTGATTGGTGATATCAAATATATAGATGGTTGGACACCTAAAACATCATCTCCTACCTCTAACCTCTCTATTCATATGGAGTTTTCAGAAATCCAGATATGGTAGGTCCATCAGTGGGTTTTGGTCAAAACCCACTGATATTGCTAAACTACTCCATATTTGATTAGTGATATCTAATATATAGATGTTTGGACACTTAAAACATCATCTCCTACCTCTAACCTCTCTATTCATATGGAGTTTTCAGAAATCCAGATATGGGAGGTCTATCAGTGGGTTTTGGTCAAAACTCACTGATATTTCTAAACTACTCTTATTTGATTGGTGATATCTAATATATAGATGTTTAGACACCTAAAACATCTCTCCTACCTCTACCCTCTCTATTCATATGGAGTTTTCAGAAATCCAGATATTGGAGGTCCATCAGTGAGTTTTGACCAAAACTCACTGATATTTCTAAACTACTCCTATTTGATTGGTGATATCAAATATATAGATGGTTGGACACCTAAAACATCATCTCCTACCTCTAACCTTTCTATTCATATGGAGTTTTCAGAAATCCAGATATGGTAGGTCCATCAGTGGGTTTTGGTCAAAACCCACTGATATTGCTAAACTACTCCATATTTGATTAGTGATATCTAATATATAGATGTTTGGACACTTAAAACATCATCTCCTACCTCTAACCTCTCTATTCATATGGAGTTTTCAGAAATCCAGATATGGTAGGTCCATCAGTGGGTTTTGGTCAAAACCCACTGATATTTCTAAACTACTCCTATTTGATTGGTGATATCTAATATATAGATGTTTGGACACCTAAAACATCATCTCTTACCTCTACCCTCTCTATTCATATGGAGTTTTCAGAAATCCAGATATGGGAGGTCCATCAGTGAGTTTTGACCAAAACTCATTGATATTTCTAAACTACTCCATTTGATTGGTGATATCTAATATATAGATGGTTGGACACCTAAAACATCATCTCCTACCTCTAACCTCTCTATTCATATGGAGTTTTCAGAAATCCAGATATGGTTGGTCCATCAGTGGGTTTTAGTCAAAACCCACTGATATTTCTAAACTACTCCATATTTGATTAGTGATATCTAATATATAGATGTTTGGACACCTAAAACAACATCTTCTACCTCTAACCTCTCTATTCATATGGAGTTTTCAGAAATCCAGATATGGTAGGTCCATCAGTGGGTTTTGGTCAAAACCCACTGATATTTCTAAACTACTCCATATTTGATTAGTGATATCTAATATATGTTGATGTAGTCTGGCCCTGATTGTTGTTTTGGTGTTGACAACGATTTTAGTTTAGGTTGATGATGATGATGATTATGATTAAGTCCTAATCGAGGATTAGGCATGACTTGGAGGATTCTAGCCTGGAGGGCTAGGTGTTGGAAAATTCTAACCTGGAGGGTTAGGTGTGGAAAATCCTAGCTTGGAGGGCTAGGTGTTGGAAAAGTCCTAATTCGGAAAGGTTGGGTGAAAAGTCCTAGCATGGAGGGCTAGGTGAAAAGTCCTAACTTGGAGGGTTAGGTGCAAATTCCCATCCAGGAGAATTAGGTGAAAAAGTCCTGGCTTGGAGGGTCAGGTGCCTAGCTTGGAGGGCTAGGTTGGATGAAGTTCTAACTCGGAAGGGTTGGGTGAAAAGTCCTAGCTTGGAGGGCTAGGTGAAAAGTCCTAACTTGGAGGGTTAGGTGCAAATTCCCAACTTGGAGAGTTAGATGGAAAATCCTTAGCTTAGAGGGCTAAGGTGGATGGAAACTTAGCTTGGAGGGCTGAGTTTAAGTCTCTGGATCGGTCTGGTGATCGATCAGGGACTTTGGCACGTTGCTCCTTCGTGGATCGGTCTGGTGACCGATCCAGAGATGACTGATCGGTCGGGTGACCGATCAGGGAGCACACAGTGAGGTTGGGAACCCACTATGCTGCTCCTGATCGATCTGGTGACCGATCAGGGAGTGTGCGTTTCACCCATTGACTGGCTCCTGATCGGTCTGGTGACCGATCAGGGAGCAAGCAGTGAGGTTGAGTTCACTTGGTGAATAGCTTCTGATCGGTCTGCCGACCGATCAGGATCACTGTGCAGATCGTTCTGGTGAACGATCCAGCTTCGCGGGCTCCTCACTAAGATCGATCAGGACGATTCCTGATCGATCAGGTGATGACCTAATCGGACTGCTGACCGATCAGGTGACACCCTGATCGGTCAGATGATAGATCAGGAGGGTTAGCCTGCGAAACTCAGAAATCGCCTCCTATAAGGGTGGATCGGTCAGGTGAACGATCCACGACCAGGGATCGGTCTGATGATCGGTCCAGGAGAATCTCAAAGAAATCGCGATTTCTGATTGAGCGTTGGGGATCGATCAGGACGCAGCCTGATCGATCTGGAACCAGCCTGATCGGTCTGGTGACCGATCAGGAGGCTCTCTGATCGGTCAGGTGACCGATCACTTTAATTCAAACTGCACTGTCAGACGCTCTGATCGCGTCTGAACACAACCGATTCGCTGCCACTTTCCTCTGATATTTGATATGCTGCTTGATTTGTTGTTCTAATACTTTGAGTAAGTTTCAGGTGACAGGGGAGGATTCAAACACTCAAGGAGAAGTCAAAGAAAGCTTTCCTTGGAGCAGGTTTGACCCTTTCTCCACACAGGTTGCAACGGCTGGATGCAGGACTGAAGCTGTTGATTGAAGCTTGGCTGAGGGAGCTCAGGAAGTTTAGTTAGGGTTCAGTGTAGCTGGCGCATTGGCAGTGAGGCAGCTGTAGGCTGCTGGAGATGAGATCATCTGTTGCTTGGCGGAGAAACAAAAAGGAACGAGAGAAGTAGAGTTCTACAGTTCTTAAGTTTTTGTGCTCTTGAGTTCCTGTGTTTTTTGCTGCACATCAAGCTTGCTGTTCTTGAGTTCTTCAATCATTCTGAGCAAGCTATTGAGAAGCAATCATCGTTTACTTGAGCGCTAGAAGGAGAAAACAAGAGGCTTGGAGTCCGACAGTGGGAAGACACGAAGAGGGTTCTTGCGTGAGATCGCCACTGGGTGGAGCTCAGGGAAGCTTGCTGTGTTTTTGTCCTTGCTAAGTGGTTGAGTAAGATCCTTCTTGTTGTTTCTTTGTGCTCATTCTATATCATTGTTTGAAACACACTGTGGGGAGGTTTCTCCACCGAGAAGGAGGTTGCTTCATATCCGGTGATCACCGGGGCTTGATCTGCCGACGATCAAGAGATCGCCCACCTTAAGGGCACGCCAAGGAGTAGGGGCAAATTATCCCCGAACCTTGTAAAATCTCCTTGTTAGCGATCTTGCTAATCTTGCTAGTTAGGTTTTGGTTTTAGTTTCTGCAAGTTTTGTTTTCCCATACTTCCGCTGTGCTATTAATAACTTCAAGTGCAGAAATTTGATAACTCCTCAAAGAAGAAGTGATTGGCTATATTCACCCCCCCCCTCTCTAGCCATCTCGTTCCCAACAATATATAGATGTTTGGACACCTAAAATATCATCTCCTACCTCTAACCTCTCTATTTATATGGAGTTTTCAGAAATCCAGATATGGTAGGTCCATCAGTGGGTTTTGGTCAAAACCCACTAATATTTCTAAACTACTCCTATTTGATTGGTGATATCTAATATATAGATGTTTGTACACCTAAAACATCATCTCCTACCTCTACCCTCTCTATTCATATGGAGTTTTCAGAAATCCAGATATGGGAGGTCCATCAGTGAGTTTTGACCAAAACTCACTGATATTTCTAAACTACTCCTATTTGATTGGTGATATCTAATATATAGATGTTTGGACACCTAAAACATCATCTCATACCTCTACCCTCTCTATTCATATGGAGTTTTCAGGAATCCAGATATGGGAGGTCCATCAGTGAGTTTTGGTCAAAACTCACTGATGGACCTCCCATATCTGGATTCCTGAAAACTCCATATGAATAGAGAGAGTAGAGATAGGAGATGATGTTTTAGGTGTCCAAACATCTATATATTAGATATCACCAATCAAATAGGAGTAGTTTACAAATATCAGTGAGTTTTGGTCAAAACTCACTGATGGACCTCCCATATCTGGATTTCTGAAAACTCCATATGAATAGAGAGGGTAGAGGTAGGAGATGATGTTTTAGGTGTCCAAACATCTATATATTAGATATCACCAATCAAATAGGAGTAGATTAGAAATATCAGTGAGTTTTGGTCAAAACTCACTGATGGACGTCCCATATCTGGATTTCTGAAAACTCCATATGAATAGAGAGGGTAGAGGTAGGAGATGATGTTTTAGGTGTCCAAACATCTATATATTAGATATCACCAATCAAATAGAAGTAGTTTAGAAATATCAGTGGGTTTTGACCAAAATCTACTGATGGACCTACCATATCTGGATTTCTGAAAACTCCATATGAATAGAGAGGTTAGAGGTAGGAGATGATGTTTTAGGTGTCCAACCATCTATATATTAGATATCACCAATCAAATAGCAGTAGTTTAGAAATATCAGTGAGTTTTGGTCAAAAATCACTGATGGACCTCCAATATCTGGATTTCTGAAAACTCCATATGAATAGAGAGGGTAGAGGTAGGAGTGCAGGACCGGTGCCGTCGATAGAGGGGGGGTGAATATTGACGATGCAAAACTTTTCGGAATTCTTCGTAAAACTTTCGTTCTGGACTTAGAATATTAGTAGCGCAGCGGAAAATGAATAGAACGAAAAACAAAGCAAAGGACAGTGACACAGCGGATTTTTACTTGTTCCCGACCCCCCAGGGTCAGTACATCCAAGGCCTATGCACGGGAACACCCGTCCACTATTGGTCTCCTTCCCGGACTTTCCAGAGGCGGAGAAACCCGACATACAGTGCAAGATTACAATCAATAATATAGAAATTTAAGTACGGTAATTAACTAAATGCAAACTAACGAGACAAGGATGATGCTCGGCCAAATCTGGACCTCCGAAGTGCCGCGCACTTCCTCCTGGAGCCTCCCGATCGTAGAGCCTCGATTCTAGTGCGTTGCCGTCGGTCAGAAAGCTTGTAATGGTTCTTGGAAGTTGTGTCTGAAGCAGAGGGGTTGAAGCCCCTTATATAGGCCTCCTGGGGGCGCCCTGGACGCTGGGGGCGCCCCGGAAGACTCGGTCAAACTTTATCCCTGCGCCTACCTCAGCGCAGCTGATAACAGCTTTGACCACGGTGCCCCGAACATCTCGGGCGCCCTCTTGAGCGCTTATCCTGTGCTTCATACTCGTAGCAGTGAAACAGGGTTGACCCGGGCGCCCCGGATGCTCCGGGAGCCCTCTTGAGCGCTTATCCTGTGCTTCAGACTCGCAGCAGTGAAGCAGGGTTGACCCGGGCGCCCCCGGATGCTCCGGGCGCCCCGGTTGACACCTATTTTGAGTGCATCACGAAACTGCCCTTCTTAGCTCTGTCTGGGGGCGCCCCCACTGTTGGGGGCGCCCTGGCTGCATGGGGGCGCCCCCAATGATGGGGGCGCCCTGCTTAAAGCCTGCAAGAGCACTTTTTGCTTGGTTTACCTACTTTGTCTCCGGTTCTTGATACTTGCAGGATACACAAACACAAAGCATAGATACATATGATGTTAGCCTTAAGGACTTGGTTCGGACATCGAATTTGCACGAAACCCTAGGTCAAACCGGCACGAGTTCCCATCCCCGAGAACTCGCCCTTCACCTACTCCTTTCAGGAGACGGTTGCCACCCAGCCCTTCGGGTGGACTTTTGCTTAGCTTCTGATACTTCCGGACCTCGAGACGCCCAAACCCTGAACCGTCTCTACTCCTATCCTTAGTCATCGCTCAGCTAAGTTGCTCAGTCCCTTGGACCAAGACTTCATTCCCTAGTAGTCCTTCGCCATGTGCTTAGCAGTCCTTCGCCAGGTCTTCATTCCCTAGCAGTCCTTCGTTAGGTGCCTAGCAGCCCTTCGCTAGGTCTTCTATGCCTAGTAGTCCTTCACTAGGTGCCTAGCAGCCCTTCGCTAGGTCTTCTATGCCTAGCAGTCCTTCACTAGGTGCCTAGCAGCCCTTCGTTAGGTCTTAGGGTTTCAATACCTAGGTTAACTAGGACATTTCTTCAACTTAGGTTACTTCTCCTTTGCTCCCCTTTGTCTGTTCAATAGATCACTGACTTAAGTGTATTGTCAAACATTAAAACACTTAAAGAGAAACATCATTGATGCAACTTGCACCAACAATCTCTCCCTTTTTGATGTTTGACAATAACTTAAGTTAGATTGGTTTAAGGGGCTAACTCACTATCCTTAGGATAAAAAACAAGAAAAAATTGATATAAGTTTTGAAACTATATTTTTGATCTTTAAGAGAAAATTTTTCTAAAATTTTCTAACTTAAGCACACCTCTCCCCCTTTGTCATACATCAAAAAACTTTAAGAAAATACTTGCACCAATAATAAATATTTTGTTCTTTTTGAAAAATACTTGGTGCAGAAATTTTGAAAGCATTGTATTTTGAATGATATATTGCATCTTTGAAAAAAATGCACAATTTTAAAAAAGATGTTATTCGTTTTGAAAAATGCAAGTACTTTGAAAATGATCTTTAACAACATGCACATACTTTTGAAAGAATTCATAATTTTTTTTTGAAAATATAAAGTACTTTTTGGAAAATGCATAACTTAAAAATGTTATTTTGGAAAATATAAATATTATGCCTATTTTGCAAGTACTAACTGTTTTGAAAGCGATGAGACTTTGAGAAATATAAGTAATTTTTGAAACATAATATTTTATTTGACTAAGTTTCTTTTCCAGTCTGACACAATCCTGGGAAACCTTGTTGACTACAAGGACATTTTCCTAAGTGTTCTGGAAATTTTTCAAAGTCAAGTAAATATTAATAGAATTTTGAAAAAAAATAATAATACTTTTGAAAATATATGCTGGTGCATTTTGAAAAATGTGTGAACTTTTGAAGACTCAATATATTACTTGATTTGGTTTATCTTCCAGTCTGACACTATCCTGGGAAACCTTGTTGACTACAAGGACATTTCCTAAGTGTCCTGGAATTTCTTCAAACTCAAGTAAATATTGTTTCAAAGATAATTTCATAGGTCACACGAAAACAATAGACTAATAGTATTATTCAAATTGATAGTATTTTAAAACAAATACTTATATTTTCACAGGATTTGAAAATACTGCGCATGAAAACATTTGAAATATTCAATAATTCTTTTAATTTGATCTCCCCCTAAACTTGACCCAGTCCTGGGAAGCTTGTTGACCACAAGTACTCTTCCTCTAAGTCTTAAGGGTTGATTCAAATTAAAGAAATTATCTAATAATTTCAAAACAATTAATTAAACAAAATTGTTTAAGAAGTTTGATTTATACTCCCCCTAAAGTTGACACATCCTAGGAGTCCTTGTAGATTATGAAGTGGACCTTCCTCTGTGTCTTTAGGGTTTATCAAAATCAAGCAAGACAGATAAATTTTGCAACATAAACCTTTTTCGAAAAAACACAAGTGATAACGATTTAAAGCTCAGTTTTCGAAAAATATTTTCAAATAATAGTAATTTTTGTAGTTTTCGAAAGCCAAAAAAAAAAAAACTCCCCCTGTATCCGATACCGTTTGACTCTATCTAAGTGCCTTAAGGAACTTTAGTGTTGTCCTAAGAGGCTTGTGTCTAATTGAGTCAAATAATTTTTGAAAAGATATAATTTTTGAAAAACGTATAATATGTATATTCAATCAGACAAGCATGAATTTCATAAAAACATTATTATGTTGAAACACTATTTTGAAAATATATTTTTAGAAAAATATTCTAATGATTTTGAAAAACATTTTTCAATTTATTAGTCCTTAACATCTCACCCATTTTTGATGTATCAATACAACAAGCATGATTGCCTTATAAGTGTATTGTGAGATGTTTGAATCATTTTTCTTTAATTTATTTTTAATTCTAAGATTTAATTGAAGCTTGTGTTAGATTTGAATTTGACAAGAAGTAGTTTGAATTTGAATTTCAAAAATGGCTTCCAAGTCTTGGCGAGGCACTAGGCCTTCTTTGGCCGTAGCCTTATTGGATCATCAACCCTTTCCTTGACAAAGCCTTTTAATGAAATTTCATTTTCAAAATTACTTTTTGAAAAATTCTGGTCTAACTAGTTTGGATCTTGGATCGGTAGCTTCGGCTAGTTTCACCAGTCTAAAGAGACCAAGTATACTTGACCTTATTAGAATTGGCTTCCCTAACGTACTATCATCTCACCGCCACCCAATACTAGGTTGATCAAGTTTCAATTATTCTTTTTCCTATAGCCGTTCTAATATATCCATAAAATTTAAATATGAATGACATGTCATATAAAAAGAAGTAGCAGATGCATGACATGACAATTATGCATGCGTCAAACAAGTCCAAAGCATTTTATTTAAGTTTCTAAAAATGTATCAAATTTCCGATTTGATACATGTCGTGTGAACCCGCGAATATGCCAACCCACTTTGACATATTTAATGTTATTAATTTTAATTGATACAGTTTGCGTAAAATTTTATTTTAGTTTGAGTTTAAGTTATTTAAGATTTGAAGTTGAGTTAATTGAAGTTTGAATTAATTTGAAAATTAATTAATTAAGATTGAATTGATTTGAATCAATTAAAGTAGAATTTATTTGAAGTAGATTGAATTGATTAGCTTTATTTGAATTAAATTGATTTAATTGACTTAATTAAAATTTTAATTGAATTGAATTTAATTTAAATTTAATTTAATTTGAATTTAATTTAATTTAATTTGAATTTAATTTAATTAGAATTTAAATTAATTTAATTTGAATTTATTTAATTTAATTCTAATTTAATTTAATTTGAATTTAATTTAATTTGAATTTAATTTAAATTGAATTTAATTTGAATTTAATTTAAGTTGAATTTAAATTAATTTAATTTGATTTGAATTTAATTTAATTTAATTTGAATTTAATTCAATTTGAATTTAATTTAATTTGAATTTAAATTAATTTAATTTGATTTGAATTTAATTTAATTTAATTTTAATTTAATTCAATTTAAATTTAATTTAATTTGAATTTAATTTAATTGGAATTTAATTTAATTGGAATCTAATTTAATTTGAATTTAATTAAGATTTAATTAGAATTTAATTACGATTAAATTAAGATTTAATTTGAATTTAATTAGGATTAAATTAAGATTTAATTTGAATTTAATTAGGATTAAATTAAGATTTAATTTGAATTTAATTTGGATTCAATTAGGATTTAATTAGGATTATAATGATTAATTAATAATTGTGGGTTTAAATTCATCATTTTCATTATTTCAAAAATTTCTTCTTCATTTTTATCTTTCTTTTCAAGTTTTTCTAATAATTTTGATTTATTTGAATTTTTATAATTTTTATTAACTATGGCCTTTATCTTAGATAGTTCTATATCCTCCTCAAGATTAGGTCTTTCAATATCCTTACAGTAGGTGGAGTAATTTGGGCCACTAATTAAGGTTTTGTAATAATCTTTAATATTATCTATAACTAGTATAATACCCGTGCGATACACGAGAATCTTATACAATTCAAATAACATGTTTAGTGATAATATATATATGCCAATTTTTATTATTAAGTGAAAGATTAAAATGAAAAGTAATTTTATTTCATCATGGATTCATGCAAATATAAGATATAGTATTATTTTTTTGTAATATAAGATATTAATGGTGATCATAAGATTTATAAGGGTGATGGATGTGGATGCGATCTAAAGTTTACTTTGCTTTGATAGGGGTGTGTCAGGCCTGTGCTATAGTGCAACACACAGGCGACACATACTTTTCTTTGATAGGGGTGTGTCAGGCCTGTGCTATAGTGCAACACACAGGCGACACATGAAAATCCTAGTAGCAAGCTGGTCATCCCCCATATAAAAATTAATTTAATATCAAAGTGGACTAATAACCCACATATCAGATATTAAACTGATAAGAACAGATACTACACTTAATCTTAGCCAAAAGGCCGAGAAAGATATAAGTTGTTTTACCGTTTTTTATCCATTTTTATAATTGCTCCGTGTGTAATTCACCTTGGTAACTTCAGATGTGGGACTATCATTTTTCTTACATCAACTCAAGGGAAGCTAAAGGTCTATATTTCATTAAAATTAAATTAAATTTATTTTTTTATGTGCTTTACTGTAATCATTATAACTTATTTAAAATTTTAATTTTGGAAATTTTAAAATATAATTTCAAATTAAAAATTGAAATTATCTTTTTTGAATTTGATAAATTATTTTTTAAAATTTTAATTTTGGATTAAGATATGAATTTTTCTTTTTAGGATTTGTAATTATATATTTTCTTTTAAATTTGTATTTTTAATTATAAATTTTTTATTTAGAAAATATATATTCAGTTTAGGCGGGAATCCTAAGCTCCATGTGAATGTCACAGCATGCAAAACTGTATTTTATAGATATTAATAAATTTGTATTTTTAATTATAAATTTTTTATTTAGAAAATTTATATTCAGTTTGGGCGGGAATCCTAAGCTCCATGTGAATGTCACGTCTGCATGCAAAACTGTGTTTTATATATATTAATAGATAGATTAATAGATTAATCAATAGATGCGATCTAAAGTTTACTTTGCTTTGATAGGGGTGTGCCAGGCCTGCGCTATAGTGCAACACATAGGCGACACATGAAAATCCTAGTAGCAAGTTATTGTGATAGGTCATCCCCCATATAAAAATTAGAGCAATGATAGGGAGAGTGAAAACCATAGTGCATGATGTGGCATGACGTGACACTTTACATGCACATGTCCAATTATCTCTTGGACACCATCGGTGGCCTTCGGCCGCCGCCTCGAATCAAACTATACCCTGGGGGGCACGGTAAACTCGTCGGAGATCGTGCATGCAAGGTACCACATCATTCACTATGGTTTTCACTCTCTCATTTTCACTTTCCCAATCATTATTCTAAAAATTAATTTAATATCAAAGTGGACCAATAACCCACATATCAGATATTAAACTGATAAGAACAGATACTACACTTAGTCTTAGCCAAAAGGCCGAGAAAGGTATAAGTTGCTTTACCATTCTTTTTCCATTTTTATAATTGCTCTGTGTGTAATTCACTTTGGTAACTTCAGATATGGAATTATCATTTTTCTTACATCAACTCAAGGGAAGCTAAAGGTCTATATTTCATTAAAATTAAATTAAATTTATTTTTTATGTACTTTACTATAATCATTATAACTTATTTAAAATTTTAATTTTGAAAATTTTAAAATATAATTTCAAATTAAAATTTGAAATTATTTTTTTTGAATTTGATAAATTATTTTTTAAAATTTTAATTTTGGATTAAGATATGAATTTTTCTTTAGGATTTGTAATTATATATTTTCTTTTGAATTTATATTTAAATTATAAATTTTTTATTTAGAAAATTTATATTCGATTAGGCGGGAATCCTAAGCTCCATGTGAATGTCACGTCTGCATGCAAAACTGTGTTTTATAGATATTAATAGATTAGATTATTATCTAGGAGAATTTTATCTTCAAAATTATCCTCAGATATATTTTCAATATTTTCAACATTAATCTCTAGATTATCTTTAAGATTTTCGGAATTAATTTCTGAATTATCCATAAGATATTCAAATTTGAATTCGGATTTATCCGTAGGATTTTCAAATTTGAATTCGGAATTATCCTTAGGATTTTCAAATTTGAATTCCGAATTATCCTTAGGATTAATTTTGTCTGAATTAAAATTATCAGAACTAATTTTATTAGAAAAATTATCAGAATCAGATAAATTATCAGAGTTAATTTTATCAGAAAAATTATCAGAATCAGATAAATTATCAGAATTAATTTTATCTGATAAATTATCAGAATTAATTTTATCAAATAAATTATCAGAATTAATTTTATCAGATAAATTATCAGAATTAATTTTATCAGAAAAATTATCAGAATTAATTTTATCAGATAAATTATCAGAATTAATTTTATCATATAAATTATCAGAATTAATTTTATCAGATAAATTATCAGAATTAATTTTATCAGATAAATTATCAGAGTTAATTTTATCAGATAAATTATCAGAATTAATTTTATCAGATAAATTATCAGAGTTAATTTTATCAGATAAATTATCAGAATTAATTTTATCAGATAAATTATCAGAATTAATTTTATTAGATAAATTATCATAATTAATTTTATTAATTTCTGAATTGATATTCTGAATTAAACAATTAATTTCTAATATTTTGGTCATATACACGTTTTGTAATTTAACATGCAAAAAGTTAATTTTACTATGCAGTAAATCTACTTTATCAAAAAAAATTAACTACTTTATCACATGGCAGTGCAGGAACTTGTAAAATTTTTGGAACATAAATCTTGTGTACCTTCGCCGGACACTTGTTTTTGTAATGTCCGTATTTCTTGCATTTGAAGCATTGTACGTGACTTTTGTCCCTCCGGTTTCCTGGCGCTGGTGCCTCCTTCGTCACCGGTGATGTAGACCGAATCTTACGAGTAGGGCACTGATTTTTATAGTGCCCTCTCTCCCTGCACGTGAAACAAATAATATGCAACTTAAAATTTGACATAAATAATTGTACCTGATTCACCCCTGGGCTCCCCACTACTAGAATTTTTGCATTCAACAACACATAATCGACAACGGTTTTTTGATAAAGTGTTGTCTTATGTCAATTTAACAACAGTTTTAGTATTAACCGTTGTTGTTGTTGGTCTGTATACGTAAAAAGACAACAGTAATAATAAAATGTTGTCGTATGTATACTCAACGACAACAGTTATAAAATAACTGTTGTCTATAGGCGGGATTTACAACAACTGATGTGATAAACTGTTGTCTATTATGACAATAGACAACAGTTATATTAAACTGTTGTTGTTGTATTGTTGTGCTGTTCAAGCAATAAACAAAATCAACGGTGGATATCCAACTGCAAAAAAAATAACGAACTATTAAATCCTCAGTCTCTTATTTTTGCCGTGCCCTAGCTTCTCCGCCCGAACCCCACCCTTGCCGACCCCTCTCCCTTCCTCCTTTCCCTCTCGCCCGATGTCACCCTTCGCACACGAAATCGCCGCACAAGAAGTTCGTGCAAGAAATCGCCGCACAAGGTTTCATCGCCGCTCCATCTTCATTTCGCTCAAATGTTTCATCGTCGCCCCTCACGGTCAATGGCGGGATCACTGGATTCAGCCCTAGGTATCTTTTTCAAGTTGTCCTAATGGTCATCTCTTATTTCCTTCTACTTCTCCTTCATTCTCTTCTTTGCCCTCTCTTCGATTCTCCACTTGGAGAACCCATCGTCTCCCTTGCTCTACCTCCACTTGGGAAGAGCAAAAGATGGTTGAGATCTGGAAGTAGCTACAGGCTCGAACCTTTAGGAAAAGGGTATGTTTCTTCTTTTACATCCTTTATTAGCAATAGAATCTAAATATGTTAGCTATGTAGTTTCATGATAGCTTCTTAGCAGCTCTCAGCAATATATTGTATTACTTTCCTTTGGTGTTGCCTGAAGCAAAGAAGTTGTTGTTACTTAGTGATAGTTTGATAAATAATCACTAAAGGAGTTTCCTCTACACTAGTTTGTTACTAGATCCAGAAAGGAGTTCTTGCGGAGACGTGTCTTCTTAGCAGCTCTTGCGGAGATGTGTAAGTATAGCATTTAATTTTGAAGCTATATCAGATTGAAGCTATATCATATTACTAGATCCAGAAAGGAGTTTCCTCTACACTAGTTTGTTAACAACAGTTTTGAATCCTATCGCATTAACAATAGTTTGTAGAAATATAATAGTTGGCTCTACCGAGATTCAGATACATGGTCCATCTGAAAGAGAAAGTCTTCTGTCTTCTATCATTCAGGAGAATCCTGACCTTATTGTGGTGGATTATACAGTGCCTGATGCTGTAAATGGTATTGTTTTCCATTTAGCTTTTTTTGTTTAATATGATTTCTTTCTTTGCTAAAATCTCCAAGCCATATTTATGCAAGGAATTGTAAAGACATATGTCTCATCAATATTTAAGATTAACCTAGATTTTGCACAATACTATGATCTTTGCATTTTGATTAACATGCATAAATCATGCTTCAGTGAAAGTAACATAACTTTACTTTTAATAAACATTGCCTTTGGTAACAAGTTTTCAGTAACTTACAGAGCTAGGAAATTTGAAGTTATGGAAGAGTTGTTTACTCTATTTTGCATGGTAAATAGTACATATTTCCAGTTGATGATATGCTTTAGACCAGAGAAGGGGTACTTTCCTAGCAGTAGCTTTGATGTTTCAGGACTATATCATATTGTAATAAAATTTGTTGTTCCTCTCATATTTTTTTAAACACTGTATTGTTTCTAGGTTCAAAATTTCTTATTCTTTGTGGGTTAACTCACTTTTCATTTGCTTGGTCTTTTGTAGGGAAATTTAGGCACCTTCCTGTAGTAGAGAATGACGAAGTTATTGCCATGCTGGATATTACAAGATGCTTGTATGATGCTATATCAAAAATGGAAAAAGCTGCTGAACAAGGTAGTGCTATTGCAGCTGCAGTTGAGGGAGTTGAACGCCAATGGGAAAATAGCTTGTCAGGTTAGAGGATTTATTGTATCTCAACGAACAAGGCATGAGTAGATTAGGTCATCTAGTGTTGCTATTTGCAGCATGTTTGTGGATATACTCAATTGCTCCTCAACACTTCCATTCATCATAAAAGTTGAGGATTGAAAATCTTCAGGGAAGAAGAAATAAACTTTAAGTAGATAAGTTGAGGAACCATTTTTTTTCATATTCCTTTTTCAGTTTCACTGTTTGGAATGAACAACTACAAATGTGTACCATGTTAATACTGGTGTCATTTTGATTCATATCCCTTTTTACAAATTTTACTGTTTAGAATGATAGTAGGCTATGAATGAAACTGTCAGATAGCTCTGAGAATAAAGTCCTTCCTTTTAGTACTGTACAACACACATTGTCCTTAAGATATATGGACTTTATCTAGTGTTCTCATTAGATTGATTTGAGTCATTATGTTTTTAGTCGCATACATGACAAGTGACACAGAGCCATGAGAAATACCTGATCTGAAAAGGAGATGAAGGTATATGCCCACATGTGTTAACCAAAATAAGGATGAAATGATGTTTGTGTTCTAATGACATCTAAATTTGAAATTCTTGTTTGATAAGTGTTTGTTTTGCTATTGTATTCAACGGCTCTTATTGACTTGAATTGAGAGCAAAATAATGCATGGATTAAAAATCTTAAACATGGCCCACATTGTCATTAATTATGTTAAGGATGTAATTAACAATATTAACACACACAACACTTGTTAAGCCTAATGAATGTGCAGCTGAATGGTGAATGAAAAAAATTGTAATTAATTTTATAAGCTTCTTTATGATACAGTATATTATTACTTTAATAAGTTGTCACATTATTAGTTTCCAAATAGGTGGGGGGACTAAGTCGGTTTGATAATTATGCCAATGATATTCTTTATTATTTATAAAAGTATTGCCCAACGGTTCATCGGAGACATGTGGAGTGCATGTTCGATTTTAGGTGGCTATTTTATGAGACTGTTTCTGCTTTTTGACAACTTTATTCAATGTTGAGTTCTACTGTTGAACCATGAAAAGGACTTTGTTTATTCTTGAGATAACTTTGATTATATAATTGCTATATCTACTTTATTGAATTATTCATGATTCATCCTTTTTCCTTGATGCAGCACCCTACGCTTTCATTGAAACTCTCCGAGAAAGAATGTTTAAGCCAACACTTGCAACTTTTGTGGCAGAGCATTCAAAGTACGTCTGTAGCCTTTAGCTTAGATTTTTTTTTCCTTGTACCAATGCAATTATTATTGTTATGGACCTTTCTGAAACCTGTCTGCAGAGTTGCGACAGTGTCTCCCTCAGATCCTATCTCTGTTGCGACAAAAAAGATGCGTGACTTCCGAGTTAACTCTGTGATTGTAACAACAGGAAGTAGTCTTCATGGAGTTCTAACGTATGCTGCTCATTGTGATCTTTTGACCTTGATTTTTATTTTCTCAACTAATGTCACTTCTCCATTATTATTATTTGTTTAATTCTGTTTGTCTGATAATACTTGTTTCATAATTTTGCTTAATTAATTTTGTTGCAGCTCAAAGGATGTGCTTATGCGAGTAGTTGCTCAGAATCTTTCACCTGAACTAACTCATGTTGAAAAGGTAGTCTATGCTAAACTGATTCTAGAAAATTCCCATGTTCCTGAATCCTTTTTATGCATGTCTTTTACAATTTTCAGACATTATAATTATAACCCCTGAATGACTCCTTGAGGGCAGGCCTGATCTCTAAAAGCCATTTCATTTTCTTATATTTTTTGAATACTTAAATTTAGGATCTATAGGGTGATTATTCTATTCATCTGCTCATCCTTCTTTATGGATATCTATATAATAAATTTACTAAATAGAGAAACAAAACTTGATAACCAACTTTTTTTTCTGTGTTTTTTTCCTCTCTCTCCATCTAGCATTGGGATCGTCTCAATGGAATCCCTGTCTAGATAAACCAAGCTAACAGTTTCCTTATAATTATAAGTGTTGATATCTTTTTTGTTTGTTTATTTGTTAGTTTGTTATTTTTGTTGTTTGTTGATACATATCTTTATGGATCATTTTTTATTGGACATATGCATTTAATAGAATAACTAATTAGAGTGTTTGTTCTCTTTTTTCCAGCTGCAGGGACTTGTTCGTGATCATGTTTGAAGACCATTAATCTGACCTTCCAGCTGCAGGGACCTGTTCGTGATCATGTTGGGTCAGAATTATATATAATTTGAACTCTTGTAATTTGGGTCAGAAGATACTTTAGTGGTTTCGTCTGTAGAAAGGTTTTTGGACAGAAGATACTTTTGTGATTTCGTCTGTAGAAAGCTTATGGTGGATCTTTATTGTAAATATGTTGATGATGTTTGATATATATAGTTTTTGTTTCGAGGTTAAATTATTGCCTTTTAATTGAAAATATAATGGAAATATCTTTGTTGTCAAATTGGTATGAAACTGTTGTGGAACAGTGCAAACGCACAACAGATTTTTTTTAAGCTAAACTGTTGTTGTAGATAAACGGTGGCATACGACAACACAGTGATAAAACCGTTGTCGAATATAATAAAAGACAACGGTGAATAAGTCATACGACAACGGTGATAAACCGTTGTCGAATATAATAAATTACAACAGTGAAAAACTGTTGTGAAATGTGACATACGACAACAGTGGAAGTCAAACTGTTGTCGAATATGATATACGACAACAGTGATTCACTGTTGTCGTAGACCCCCCCTTTAACAACATGGCCTTTAACAACAGTGGTAAATGGCCTACGACAACAGTGATTCACTGTTGTTAAATGCATTTTTTCTAGTAGTGCCCCCTCAACTCCTAGCGTTGTTGCTCCGGCGGCGGTTAGTCTGGTGAATAGCGGCTCGGCTCTGATACCAATTGTAGGACCGGTGTCGTTGATAGAGGGGGGGTGAATATTGACGGTGAAAAACTTTTCGGAATTCTTCGTAAAACTTTCGTTCTGGACTTAGAATATTAGTAGCGCAGCGGAAAATGAATAGAACGAAAAACAAAGCAAAGGACAGTGACACAGCGGATTTTTACTTGGTTCCCGACCCCCCAGGGTCAGTACATCCAAGGCCTATGTACGGGAACGCCCGTCCACTATTGGTCTCCTTCCCGGAATTTCCGGAGGCGGAGAAACCCGACTTACAGTGCAAGATTACAATCAATAATATAGAAATTTAAGTACGGTAATTAACTAAATGCAAACCAACGAGACAAGGATGATGCTCGGCCAATCTGGACCTCCGAAGTGCCGCACACTTCCTCCTGAAGCCTCCCGGTCGTAGAGCCTCGTTTCTAGTGCGTTGTCGTCGATCAGAAAGCTTGGAATGGTTCTTGGAAGTCGTGTCTGAAGCAGAGGGGTTGAAGCCCCTTATATAGGCCTCCTGGGGGCGCCCTGGACGCTGGGGGCGCCCCGGAAGACTCGGTCAAACTTTATCCCTGCGCCTACCTCGCCGCAGCTGATAACAGCTTTGACCACGGCGCCCCGAACATCCCGGGCGCCCTCTTGAGCGCTTATCCTGTGCTTCGGACTCGCAGCAGTGAAACAGGGTTGACCCGGGCGCCCCGGATGCTCCGGGCACCCCGGATGCTCCGGGCGTCCCGGATGCTCCGGGCACCCCGGATGCTCCGGGCGTCCCGGATGCTCCGGGCGTCCCGGATGCTCCGGGCACCCCGGATGCTCCGGGCACCCCGGATGCTCCGGGCACCCCGGATGCTCCGGGTGCCCCGGTTGACACCTATTTTGACTGCATCACGAAACTGCCCTTCTTAGCTCTGTCTGGGGGCGCCCCTACTGTTGGGGGCGCCCTGGCTGCATGGGGGCGCCCTGCTTAAAGCCTGCAAGAGCACTTTTTGCCTGGTTTACCAGTTTTGTCTCCGGTTCTTGATACCTGCAAGATACACAAACACAAAGCATAGATACATATGATGTTAGCCTTAAGGACTTGGTTCAGACTTCGGATTTGCACGAAACCCTAGGTCGAACCGGCACGAGTTCCCATCCCCGAGAACTCGCCCTTCACCTACACCTTTCAGGAGACGGTTGCCACCCAGCCCTTCGGGTGGACTTTTGCTTAGCTTCCGATACTTCCGGACCTCGAGACGCCCAAACCCTGACCCGTCTCTACTCCTGTCCTTAGTCATCGCTCAGCTAAGTTGCTCAGTCCCTTGGACCAAGACTTCATTCCCTAACAGTCCTTCGCCAGGTGCCTAGCAATCCTTCGCCAGGTCTTCATTCCCTAGCAGTCCTTCGCTAGGTGCCTAGTAGCCCTTCGCTAGGTCTTCTATGCCTAGTAGTCCTTCACTAGGTGCCTAGCAGCCCTTCGCTAGGTCTTCTATGCCTAGCAGTCCTTCACTAGGTGCCTAGCAGCCCTTCGTTAGGTCTTAGGGTTTCAATACCTAGGTTAACTAGGACATTTCTTCAACTTAGGTTACTTCTCCTTTGCTCCCCTTTGTCTGTTCAATAGATCACTGACTTAAGTGTATTGTCAAACATTAAAACACTTAAAGAGGAACATCATTGATGCAACTTGCACCAACAAGAAGATGATGTTTTAGGTGTCCAAACATCTATATATTAGATATCACCAATCAAATATGAGTAGTTTAGAAATATCAGTGAGTTTTGACCAAAACCCACTGATAGACCTCCCATATCTGGATTTCTGAAAATTCCATATGAATAGAGAGGTTAGAGGTAGGAGATGATGTTTTAGGTGTCCAAGCATCTATATATTAGATATCACCAATGCAATAGGTGTCCAACCATTTCAGGCCCAATGACCCTAAAAGGCCTAATGCATGATTTCTTCTCAGTTCTTCATTATTACATTTTAACACCTCGGAGATGTCCAAATAAATAATGGATAGCAAATTTGAACTCCTTGTAACCTCAGAAATCCACAGGAACTGAAATTTTTACAATCGGAGCTCTTTAGGTCAATCAGTGGGTTTTGACACATTAGGCCTTTTAAGGTCATTGGTTCATGAACCATTTCAGGCCCACGTTGGGCCTGAAATGGAAACATTTCAGGCCCAACGTGCCCATTTCAGCCCCAACATGCCCAATATTAAAGGTATTTTCTCGGTTCTTCATTATTACATTTTAACAACTCGGAGAAGTCCAAATAAACAATGGATAGCAAATTTGAACTCCTTGTAACCTTAGAAATCCACAGGAACTGAAATTTTTACAATCGGAGCTCTCTAGGTCAATCAGTGGATTTTGACACATTAGCCCTTTTAGGATCATTAGGCCTGAAATGGAACCATTTCAGGCCCACGTTGGGCCTGAGAAACATTTCAGGCCCAATGTGGGCCTGAAATAGTTCCATTTCAGGCCCAACGTGGGCCTGAAATGTTTCTATTTCAGGCCCAATGACCCTAAAAGGCCACTGATTGACCTAGAGAGCTCCGATTGTAAAAATTTCATTTCCTGTGGATTTCTGAGATTACAAGGAGTTCAAATGTGCTATCCATTATTTATTTGGACTTCTCCGAGGTGTTAAAATGTAATAACAAAGAATCGAGAAAAGACCCTTAATATTGGGCACGTTGGGCCTCAAATGGAAACATTTCAGTCACACGTTGGGCCTGAAATGGAACCATTTCAGGCCCAACGTGGGTGGCTGAAATGTTCTTTTAGTTTTAATTTAATAAAAATATTTTAATTAATTTCAATATTTTTTTGTTTTGAGAAATGTTCCATAATATAAAAATCAAAATATAAAGTAACATCTCTTTATGGTTCGTCTCCAAATTCGTTACTGACAAAGAGAAAGAGAAAGAGAATGAGAATGAGAAAGAGAAATGCATGCAGTACTTGACGGTAGGGGTATAAGAGGAAGTTTACTTAAATATGTGCGCCCTTTGGTAACATTGAAACCATAGTACGTCTTTTGATAAATATCAATACTTAGATACGTCCTTTGGTAAATTGCCGATTCTAAAATGATGATATTTTATACAAATTAATTTTAAGGCAGAGAACAAAAGAGTATGTTTTATTAAAAAATTTATAAATTTGGCACTATTTTAATATTTTTCAAAATAAAAGAAATACCTTTTATGAATAAAAGGACTTTTCTATTTTCTACCTTATATTCCTGTCACAATGCACCTATATCTATTTTATATCTTTTTATAATAAACACTAATAAAATTTTAAAAAATTAATAATGTTTGAAGGCCACTTGTCCATTTGCTAGTCTTCTCTTGACTGTATTTAATCTTTTTTTATAATAAATACTAGAAAATTTTCAAGATATATTTTAAGAAAGCTACTAAATATTTGAGGGGCATTTTAAAAATGACTCAAATATCCAATTAGTTGATTAGTCACAAGATTTGATAATGACCTTTATAATAAATACTATGTTTAATCTTTTTTATAATAAATATTTTTTAAAAATTAACTATTAAGCTACTAAATGTTTGAGGGATACTTAAAAATAATTCAAAATATTTGAGGGGTATTTTAAAAATGACTCAAAATATCTAATTCGTTGACTTGCTACTTTTCTCTTGTGGATTAGATACTGCCTTTTAAAATAAATATTATATTTAATCTTTTTTTATAATAAATACTAAAAAAATTTAAATGTGTTTTAAGAAAACTACTAAATATTTGAGGGGCATCGTAATAATGATTCAAAATATCCAATTTCAATGGCGAAGCCAAAAAATTGATCATACCCGAGCTAATCTGCCTGAGCTAGTAGAAAATATAAACCTTTGAAAAGTCTCCGAGCTAAATCCACCTGATTAATAAATTTTCTTAGTTTATTTCTTAAGATTTTTATTTCTGCTTCTTATGAAAGTCATTGGAGTCCGCAGTTCGATTTGTTAGTCTTTTCTTGTGGATTAGATAATGACCAACCATTATAATAATTACTATATTTATTTTTTTAATAATAAATAATAAGAAATATTCTAAATATGTTTTAAGAAATTTACTAAATGTTTGAGAGGCATTTTTAAAATGACTCAAAATATCAAATTCGTTGATTTGTTAGTCTTCCCTTATGAATTAGATAATGGAAAATGATTGGGAACATGAAAAATCAACGTGAATTCAATATGAAACCCAATTGCACCGATCTTCGACGGGTTCACCCGTCCCCCCAGGTTATAGTTTTGTTCGGGGCGGCGGCCGGAGGCCGCCGTCACTGTCCGAGCGACAATCGGACGTGTATATAAAAAGTGTCACGTCATTCACGTTGAGTTTCACGCTAAAATTTCACGTTCTCTATCATTGCTCTTAGATAATGACCTTTATAATAAATACTATATTTAATCTTTTTTATAATAAATATTAAAACAAATTAAAATGCGTTTAAAGAAAGCTACTAAATAATTGAGGGCTCAAAATATCCAATTCATTGACTTGCTAGTCTTCTCCTGTGGATTAGATATTGTCCTTTAAAATAAATATTATATTTAATCTTTTTTATATAATAAATACTAAGAAAATTTTAAAATGCGTTTTAAGAAACTACAAAACTACTCAAATGTTTTATTAATTTTTTTAATATTATGTTAATTCTAATATTTATATTTTTTAATGATGATAATTAAATGAAAAGAATAAAAATTATTGATATAAAAAATATTAGATTTTTTAATAGGTATCAGCATAGAGATGGATACGAAGATGTCGAATATTGAATTCGACTTAAACTCAAATCATTGCCGTCCCTGTTTTAAATGTGGGGGCCATTTTAAAAACAAATCAAAATATTTGGGGGCATTTTAAAAATGACCTCAAAATATCGTTTTCGTTGACTCTTCCCCTGTGAATAGATTTTGTGCTCTACTTGATCTCGTTTCCGATTGCCAGAGAGATCATTGCATTGCTTTCCTGAAAAAAGAATTAGTTATTTACCGATGGCCAACGACTTTTTGCCTCGCATCGTCTCCGAGATCGACGACCTGTACCAGCTGTTTGCCGCACCGACGATCGGATTACTAGATGTTGCAGCGAGATCTTCGCCTGTGATACCGATGGATAAATTAGAAGATATTCAATCGATTCTGAAGAATATCAAAGCGCTGCTGTATGATTCGGGGCGCCAGATCAGGGAAGAAGATGCTATTAAACTGCGGCTGAAGGATCTCCAAGATTTGGTCATCGAGGTTGAAGATTTTGTGGACGATTGTCAATACAAGATGTTCCAACGCACTACGGAATTTAAAACTATAAGCTTTCAACGGCCGTTGACAATCCAGAGCGATCTTCAAAAAGGGAAAACGTTGGATTGCGAGGAATTCGAGAAAACATACTTTGCTACCCTTCCAAAGCTACCTGTTGCAATCGAGGATATGGTTGCCAGGATTGTTGGGATGAAACACACTTTTGATTATTTCCTCGCACAACTCCAGAAGTCCCAGAAATTCGCAAGCCACCTGCTGCTAATTTCGCAAAAGAAACAAGATTCTAAGAAGTTGCAAAGGGTAACAGAGTTTCTTCTTGCAGAGTCATCGAGTCTGAAATCAATCAAAGATGTGAACTACTTTCCGGAGGATACCATCCGTGGAAGGAAGCATTACAATGCTTTTGATGTAACTAAACAAATCTATGGGAGGAACAGTGACAAGGAGTTTATCATTAGCTGGCTGCTACTCAGTACAAATTCCGGATTTTCTTTATTTGAGGATGAACGCAGTAGAAATAAGTTCTCTGCTATTTCTATAGTCGGCATGGCAGGTGTTGGGAAAACAACACTAACTAAGGAAGTATACAATGATCCCCTCATATGCAAATACTTCAACTCAAGAGTCTGGCTTCACTTCACTGAGGAATCTGATGCTGTAAGCTTATCAAAAGCATTTTTTGTCTCTATGACTGGCAAATCATGTGATGGTAAAGAACCAGTTCATCTTCAAAGTGTTGTGAAGGAACAACTAAGGGGGAAAAAGCTTTTGCTCGTGCTGGACGATCCTCAGGTCCTGAATCCGACACTGTGGGAATACTTGCAAGCTCCCTTAGCTGGTGTCAGAATGGCCAAGTTTATAATTACTTCCCGGAGGGAGCTAGACGGTAGCAAATTAAGAGGAATCGAATCTTATCAACTGGATCGCTTGAGTCTAGATCTGTCATGGAATGTATTCCAGCACTATGCATTTCGTGAAGATTCCAGTCACCCACCTGAGCTCATTGAAATCGGAAAATATATTGTTCAAAAGTGCAGGGGATTGCCTATAGCTGTGAAAACTCTTGGAAGCCTTCTTGGTTATCAAATGGATAGGCAGATATGGACAGATATATTGGAGAGTGAATTGTGGAAATTACAAGAAACTGAAACCGGCATTTATCCAGCTCTTCAGTTGAGCTACTATCTGTTGCCCACGTATTTGAAACCGTGTTTCCTCTACTGTTCTCTGTTTCCTAGGGGATATAAGTTTGACAAATATGAGTTAGTCAGATTGTGGATGGCACAAGGTTACATTCACCATGAGTATGAGGATGAAGATGATCAAAGTCTGGAAACCGTTGGTTGTAATTACTTCCATGAGTTGCAGATGTTATCAATTTTTGACAGATCATGGGATGGGACATTCACAATCCATGACTTGCTATATGATGTATCAAAGTATATGTCGAATACAGAATGCTCTTCCTTGTCAGATGGGAAGGCGTATAAGGACTCAGGTAAAATTCATCAATTATATGTGACAAGTAGCAAGGGGACAAATGACCTCCAGTCTTCTAATGAAAACTTGACATTGCAGTTATTATATAAAAGTTTAGGTGGCTTCCTACCTAATGATATTTTAACTATGACATTGCTCGAGTCCGTGCAAGGCATTCGGGCCTTGGAGTTGACATGTCACGGAGATTCTTTAATAGAGGAAACAACTCAAGAGGTGGCATTGGTTAATGTTAATGCATCTTCAATATCATACCTAAGATTCATTCACTTGCGCTATCTTCGAATTTGTGATAGATTTCTCAAAGTCCTTCCTGCAGCTGTGTGTCAGCTTTACAACCTCCAGACACTGACCTTGGACAAATGTTTAAAGTTAAGAGAACTACCAAGTGACATAGGCAATCTTGTTAACCTACGGTATCTTGGACTTTCTGAAGCAAACATTGAAATGTTGCCGGAATCTATTTGTCTGTTGAGAAACCTTCAATCCTTGATAGTTGATTATTGCAAAAATCTGAAGGAGCTACCCCTCAACATTGGCAATCTTTTCAATCTTTGCCATCTTGGGCTTTCTGGAACATCCATCAAAAGGTTGCCTGAATCTGTACATTTCCTATCCAAACTGCCAACACTAAAATTGGACCACTGCAAAATCCTAATGGAGTTGCCCAGTTCCATAGGATACCTTGGGAGCCTTCAACATGTTATTGCTTGTAACACAAAAATCACAAAACTACCTTACTCCATTTGTCTCTTATCCATCCTGCTCACTTTAGATTTGGCTCACAGCAATCTTTCAAAGTTACCCAAACACATAGGTCGCCTCCTCAACTTAAGTTACCTTGCACTTTCATATACAAATATTTCTATTCTTCCAAAGTCTTTCCGTCGACTGTCTAACCTTCGTACATTGAAGTTGAATGGTTGCACAAATCTTTCTCAATTACCAAGTGGTATTGGAGCCTTGAAAACATTAAGCTACCTGGTAGTTTCTGGCACAGATATCGAACAGTTGCCTGCATCTGTATGCCAACTGTTTAACCTGGAAGTCCTTGAGATGGATGGCTGTAGAAGATTTTTCAGAGTACCTGATAACATTGGTTATCTTACTAAACTGCGTCAACTTAAGCTCTCGGATACAGAAATACAAGAGTTACCCGAATCAATAGGTCAGTTATCTAACCTGCAAAATCTGGAGCTGAATGGTTGCCAAAGGCTCTCCAAATTACCTGAGAGTATTGGAGATCTTTCAGAACTTAGTAATCTAGAAGTCACAGAGACAAAAATCAAGGCATTGCCTGCATCATTCTGTCAGCTTTCTAATCTGAAAGTGCTAAATCTGAATGGTAATTTGGATCTTCAAGAGTTGCCCGGCATTGAAAACCTTGCTAATTTGTCTCAACTTGAACTTTCTGAAGTTGGCATTGAGGAACTTCCCAGATGCATTGGCAGATTGACTAACCTAGAGAAGTTGAGTTTCGAGTACAAGCAGAAACCATTTGAGAGCTCCAGTTCAGCTGATAATTCAATGAAATGGTTACTCAAAAAACCATCCGCCGTTGCCACCACCGCCACCGTCACTTCCCAGCCACCACCTCCCCCCCAGTCTAAAGCCCTCATTGAAGACCTTTTCTCCGATCTCACCCTGCAGCCCTCATCCCCTCCGCCAGTCATCGATTCTCCTAAGCCGACTCCTCATCTCTCCGATCCTCTTTTTATCAGTTCTTCTAACCCGCCGTCCGTAACTGGAACGTCATCTGATTCAGAGACGCCAATGGTAGATAAGTCGCCTACTGCTTCTTCGCTCCGTTCTGTTGGTGGAGATGTAGGTGCTGATCCACATCAAGAAACGGCCACACAGGTGGAGGATGATCAGCCTCCTGCATCTCCTAGTCCCGAGCCTTTGGAACAACAACAAGATGAGGGTAAGTCCTACGACGTTGTTGTCAAAGGAGACAGCAGTCAACCACCACCAGATGGAGTAGAAGAAGTAGCTTTCTCCGTGGGCGAATCTTCTGCTAAAGGAGACGTCTTTGGCTCGGCAGAGGAAAGACTCCTGCTCAGGTCTCGATTCTCTGAAAAACTTCGATCCATCCGGCAAAAAGCATTTTCGGCTTATGCAGAGATGAAGGAGTTTGAGAGGAAACGGCTGATGATAGTTGAGAGCGTGAATACTGCTTCAGCTAAGCATAAGGACCTGGAAAGGCAGCTCGATATAGCCAGCGAATCCAAGGACTTTGAGAAGGCGGAGAAGGTCAGCGATGACATTGCAGCCGTTGAAATGGAGAAGGACAAGCTCCTGCTCTCATTGAACGATGCAAAGGCCGATTGCGAGCATGCTGAATATAAAATGCAGGAAGTGCTGGAGCAAATAGTAGCAGAGGAAGAAGGCATTAAGCAGCTGGAGCAGTTTGCTAAGGTATGTGATCCTCAGAAGAAAATTCCTTTACAAAAATGTTTTTTCAGAAGAAATAAGCCTAGATTTATTAATGGAGAAGATTATGCTGCAGTAACTACCTGAAATCTAAAAAGTATAGAAAGTTGCTCATTTGGAATTTGAAAAAAAATAATCATTGTACATTGCTCTAATTCACTAGAGTTCGTTCATTTCTGTTTAGCTACTAATAGGATTGTAAACTCTTTTCCCATATTTGTCTGCAGCATTAGTTATTATCTTGTTTCCTTTCGGCCATTTTATATTCAGTAGTTCTTAATGCATATACATAGGTGCATTTTGCAACTCAGCTAGTGTTTTTGTAAAGCATTTCATAGATAAACCGTGGTCATAATGTATCAAGGGTGTTGACATGATTCAATAAAGGTGATTTAGTAGCTTTATCAATATTTTAAACTCATAGCAAGAGTGTGATCTATCATATCTTTGACCAGTGATTTAATTTCCCAATTGAGAGTGATTCAATCACCATGATCATTTTAAATTATTATTCAAAAACACAAATGCCCTAGCTTGTTAAGATACTCAAGTTTTCTTGTAATGCTTGGTTCTTCTACTGATCAATGACTCATGGATTCTTGGATGCCCAATTGGATTCTTCATGAATAATTTTTCTTTGGTTAGTTATGATAACAACTATTAGTAAAATTCTAATCCTGACATATGAACGTTGTCCACTTGGATTCTTCATGAATCATTTCTTTTTATAAGTTATGATTACAGTGATTAGTAATATTCTGATCGTGACATATGGTTGTCTTATATTATATATTCTCGTGAAATTTTAAGAAAGCAGGCCGGGTTGCAGCTGAGGCTAAGGCATTGCAGAGTGAAAAGGAGGATTTACAAGATGAACTGGATATGGTCGTCCTGCACCTAGAAAAACTGGAAGAGGATTTCAATGAAATTGTCGACAAAATACAGGATAATGAAGGTTTACTTTCCCTCAAGGAAAAAGAGGCAGCATTGGCTGGCTGCGACACACTTCAACTAGTTGCTTTGTCTGCCAGCGCTCAAAGACTAGCTGCTCTTGAATTGGGCAATGCCGAAGAAGGCAACATATTACTTAAAGAAGACGAAGCTACAGAGTCCGAAGTGATTTCAAAAAGACTATGACCTTGACATAGAGGTGGATGGAAACAACCTCTTAATAAAATTCGATGGAACTGAACTACCTGATTTCTACTCAAGTGGTAGATAACGGGTAGAGAGTTTGCAACAGTAAATAAGTCTTCTACCCATGAGAGTTCCAGTGAGATCCTACCCATAAGTACTTACGTGATTGATGATGCTACCCAGTGCTATTCTGCATACCGAGCAGGCATGGTTTCCTTGTTTACGCCTTTTTATGTGCAATTCCTCTGGTTATTTCGTCTTAATTCTCATTGCAATTGTAATAATCAGCAAGTTTAGAGTAAACAGGTTGAAGATTTTGTTGTGATTCTTTTTCGTTTGACTAGTATATAAATGTGTTACCTTGTTCCTTTTGGTCATCCTCTTTGTTGTGATTCTTAGCAGCTTGGTGCTTAGCGCCACACAATAGGGTTACCATCTCATAAAAAACATGTCGATCTCTATGAATCTCCGCCTCGGCGAGATGATGCTATTGCTCCATGTGATTATGATACCCAAAGGTGATGTTACTTCTCCTTTGAACCTACTCCACCCTCGATTGTAGTTACTAGACCACAGAGGCAATTAATAGATTATCTTATTCGCCAATCTAGTAGCATCTTGAGATGCATTGTGCTACTTGAGTGTTGTTCAGTTCATATATTTTGAGCATGTTTCCAAACAATAAATATCCTATCGCAACCTTTCTTGCCACCATTAGAACTCCACTAGCGGTCTAATACTAGTGGAGCGAATTTTGAGCATTTGAATTTGACTAAGTTAAATCAAATTCATCCTCGTCTTTAAGACTAAGACCACTTGTCTTGAGATGTTTTATGATCTTCTAGGTAAATTGAGTTTGATTGTTGACATGTTTTATGCTCTTTTAGGTAAATAGATAAAGAAGCTTTTTAAAATAAATAAATAAGTTTATAATACCAAGTCCACTAACCAATCAAATAAATTTTAAAATGCAAAATTTACAAACAATCAAAGAAACTCGTATTCTCTAAATGAACCAAATTCAATCTCGTAAAAAAAAACAAAATAGTAAGCCAAGTTTAAATAATTATTTCAACAACTTATTTCATTTTATATTCAACTTGGCTGATTTTATTAGTTAATTAAACAAGTTTGAATAACACAACTGAGCTGTTGAATCTCCACCGTCCCTCTTTGTGCAAATAAGAGACATTTAATGTTAAACGAGTAACATAAGGTGGAAATGCTAGTAATTTTAATTAAGTATTCTGTGTGAGTGTCAACTAGTCTCATAGTTCTAATATGACAGAATACAAGTCTTGGACATACAAATCTTTCTGTCAAAGTGCGCAGATATTTGTTTCCAATTGATACTGTTTGACAAAGTTAGACCGCGTATATAATTTTACTAGATGATTTTAAACCTCTTTGGCAATCTTATACTTAGCCAATTGAGTACTAATGGAGTGTGTAATAGAATTATTGATCTATATAATAATCTTTGCATTATCAACCTCCCAAACATCCAACAACTTTGAATAATCAATGGTTTTGTTGTTCGTAGGTTTAACTTGCACACCCGAAATATATCCCCATATATATTTTCCCTACAAGAAGTTTTTCATAACATATCACCAATATGAATAATTGTTTCCATCCAGTTAAATACTAATCGATTGGAGCGAATCATCTGCACGACCAGTCATGGTGACAGAACGAACAGTGCTCGCGAATAACAAAACAGTTAACAAAATCAAGTCGATGATAATAGCCCATTGA
>JAGFNQ010006862.1:0-33891 GCA_024364735.1 Boesenbergia rotunda | reverse complement strand
GCTGAGTCCCCTATCGCAGACAAGCCTCATTTTGGAGTCATCTGCTAAGGAGGATTGCTTGAGTTCTAGCCTAGTGAGGGGGCCTCGACCACAACGGAGTCCTACCGAGTCTTCACCCATTGAGGAGACTCAACCCCTATGAGTGCTTATTACGCCCCAACCTGACAAGGATATTCAACCCCCAAGAGAATACCCAAGGATGGGTCTAGGATTTATCATTGAACTGGGCTGATTTTGAGTTTGTTGAGTCTGTAGTGGATGTCATAGGAGAGGGTTGAGTTCGCTTCGTAAAAGCACATTATCATCTTACCCCTTCCTATATTTCTCTGAATTTTAAATTTTAGTTGAATGATTTATTATTATTATTTATGAAATTATTATGTTAATTTATCGATAATAATATTTAATTCATATATGTCGAAAATTTGAGTGTCATGACGGAGAGCCCAACTACTAGTGTTGATAATAGAGAACTTGCCGCTGATGATGACATAGAGATAGTGGTTTACAGTTGTTCTCCTCCGTCCACAGCTGCTCGAGCATCTCGTGTATAGGACCTCAATTCACATAGCTGCTCGCCTCCGACTTTGATGTAAGGGTACGTCGGCGTGGAGGACATGTCAATCCGACAATGACTTTATGGTTTGATGCTTTTTCCATGTGGTTATTTGGTACACCTTGTATGTTTTGGCAATCTGCACAAGTATGATAGACTTGAATAAAGTATATTGTTGGTGCAGAAAGCACCCAAGTCAAACCTAATTTTGATAATGGCAAAATGGTTCAAAAGTTAAGTCTTATTTATTATCTAACATATTGCTCAAGTGTGCAGGAAAAGTCCTAGCGAAGGACTGTTAGGCACTGGCGAAGGAATGTCAGGGTAAAAAGCCCTAGCGAAGGACTGCTAGGCACTGACGAAGGAATGCCAGGGTACTGAAGCCCTAGCGAAGGACTGCTAGGCACCAGGCGAAGAACAGCTTGGGACTGAAGACCTAGCGAAGGACTGCTAGGCACCAGGCGAAGGACAGCTTGGGACTGAAGACCTGGCGAAGGAATGCTAGGCACCGGGCGAAGGACGGCTTGGTATCCAAGACCTGGCGAAGGTCCGCTAGGCAAAAGTCCAACCGGAGGAGCCGGTTGGCATCAGGTACATTCTCCCGAGAGGAGTAGGTGAGGACGCGTTCCCCGTCGAGAGAACAGTAGGCGTCGGTTGGATCTAGGGTTCCATTTTGGAGACCCAAAGTCAGAACCAAGACAGCTAAGGCTGTATAAACTAATATCATATTGCTTTATGGTATTTTGGACTAACCCTGGATGCAGGACCGAAGGAACGAGTGTCTGCAGCTCAGAGAGCCTCAAAGGAGTGAGGCAGCAGCTGACCAGGGCGCCCGGAGTGTCCCGGGCGCCCACAAGGTGAACACAAAACCCATGAAGCAAAGGCAGGCTTCGACAGCTCATGTTTGGGGCGCCCCTGTGCACCCGGGCGCCCCCGTTGCTCCCGGGCGCCCCGGATGGTCCGGGCGCCCCCAGCACAAGCATTCGAAGCAAAACCCAGCGAAGCCAGTGGATAAGAGTTGACCCGGTCAATCCGGGCGCCCCCAGCGTTCCGGGCACCCCCGTCAAAGCCTGATCCCGAGTTTGAAGGGATCAGACGCTGACCGAGTTAAAGGTGGATCGGCCGACACGTGGGGGGGGGGGGACGCCCCCGACGTTCCGGGCGCCCCCGACATTCCGGGCGCCCCCAGGTGCTATAAAAGGACCCTCGAACCAAGGCTTCAGAACAACGAATTCATTCAACGCATTCACGCTCTTCTGCTCCCGCGCTCTGCTTCGGAAACCTCCCGACTTGAGATTCAAGCGCCGACGACGTCCCACTGCTCCGAAAAGATAATCTACATCGGACGTCGGTAAAAGAAGAGTTACTTTTTCTTACTGCACTAATTTTCTAATTCAATCTTGTAAACTGTTTTGCGAACTTATAGAATTGCCCGCAGAAAACGGTCAACGACCGTGGGCCTTGGAGTAGGAGTCGACCTAGGCTCCGAACCAAGTAAAAATACCGGTGTTCGCGATTGTTTTTATTCCGCTGCGTACTTGCTCTAATTTCTATCCGAAAAGTGTTTAACGATATTCACCCTCCTCTATCGTTTCTCTCGATCCAACAAGTGGTATCAGAGCGGGGAAGTTCAAATTTGGTGCAACCACCAGTTTAAAAAAATTTTCGGATTTTTTTTTCGTTCGAAATATTACGAAATTTTTCGAAATTCTTCTCGTTAATCGAGGTTGGTGCAACACCCCTCGATATTTAATTTTCTTTATCCCGCACTACTAATCCAAGACCAAGTCTTGGGACAAAGTTTTTTCTTATCTCTTTTTTTCAGATAAAATCCCTAATGGCCATGCAAGAAGAATTCAGCACAGCCAGACCACCACTTTTCAGTGGAGAAGACTTTTCCTACTGGAAAAGTCGAATGGAGGTCCACCTGAAAACTCAGGTGGACATGTGGATAATCATCCAGTCCGGACTGGAGATTCCGAGAAGTGCTGAAGGAGTACCTCAAAGCTACACAGAGTGGGACACCGCTCTGAAACGGAAAATTGAAGCGGATGCAAAGGCGACCCAGACCCTTCAATGCGACTTAACAAAAGAGGAGCTGAACCGAGTGGGCCCTTTCAACAGTGCCAAGGAGCTGTGGGGAAAACTGATCAAGCTGCACGAAGGAACATCAGACACTTGGATCAGCAAGAGAGATCTGCTCCTGAATAAACTGTATACCATCAAAATGGCCAACAATGAAACAGCAGCTCAGCTTCACGCCGAATCCAAGAACTAATGAACGGTCTACACACCATTGGTCACAAGGTAGAAAACCGTGACCTAATAAGGTATGCTTTAAATGCTTTCCCAGAAATCACCTTGTGGGCATCTATGGTAGATGCATACAAGGTTTCAAGGGACCTTTCAAAAATAAAATTAGATGAATTATTTTCTGAATTAGAATGCATGAACAGACTAACTGCAATTCTGGCTCGAGAAAGGTATTGCCTTTATTGCAGGTAAAACTGGAAGGACAACCAAGAAGAAGCCTCAACCTGAACCCGAGTCTAACTCAGACTCAGACTCAGAAGAGAAGAAGGAGATCAACCTAAGCTGGTCCGACTGGCCGAAACTACTACAAAGAGTCTGAAGAACCAAACCAACAAACGGAATCAGCCGAAGAAGAGGACGAACCAGCTGAACCCGCTAACGAAAAGAACAAGCCCAACGTGACCTGCTACGAGTGCAAGAAAGAAGGGTCACTACAAGACGGAGTGTCCGAACCTAAAGGAAACTCAAGAAGAACTAGAAGGAAGAAGGCACTTCAAGCAACGTGGGACGAGTCCTCCTCCGAAGAAGAAGAAGAGGTCCCACAGTCGAACCTACTAGCACTAACCGCCTCAGAAGAAGTGAGACCGAGTCAGAATCAGAACAGGACGACGGCAGACTGACACTTCTCAGAGGACGGCGAAATCAAGGTAAGTGGATTTACTAGATGTCAATTAAATGAACTAATTTCGTTCTTTCTCGAGATTTGGCGAAAGCTAAACTCCGAGTCAGAATCCCTCCGACAGGAAGTAAAACTCCTGAAAGAGGGAGCTGACTCTAAACCCTTAACCGAGAAGGTTCAAGAAGGAACCTCCTAATCAAGTTGAAAAACTTGAGAAAGAGAACTCCTCCCTGAAACTTCTCCCAATCCGAACATGCCATAAAATAAAACATACACTCCTGGGTCTCGATCTAGGAGCGTACAACCTGCGGAACAGGTCCTCGATGAAATAGTGTAAATCGACCATTCACTGACTCAGCTAATGTTGGAATCTGTGCTCTAGCCCTAGCCCAGCCTGTCGGAACGATAGGACCCACCAGTGGAGCTATAGCAGATTCTGGAGCAGGAGCTACAGGCGAAGCCGTGGGAAATCCTAGAGCAAGAGCCACAGGGGAACTAGGTGAACTACCGGAGTAGATATTACTGGTGGTATAGTAGAATACACTATAGGGGGTACCGATGGTGGTACTGCTGAATACACATATATAGGTACTACTGGGGGTGTGAGTACTGCTGGATGCACTACTGGATACGCAGAGACATATGCCGCTAGGGGTATAACTGTTGGTGCAGAAAGCACCCAAGTCGAACCTGAGTTTTGATAATGGCAACAGGGCTCAAAAGTTAAGGTATAAATATTATCTAACATGTTACTCAAGTGTGCAGGGTACAAAGCCCTAGCGAAGGAATACTAGGCACTGGCGAAGGAATGCCAGGGTACAAAGCCCTAGCGAAGGAATGCTAGGCACTGGCGAAGGAATGCCAGGGTACAAAGCCCTAGCGAAGGACTGCTAGGCACTGGCGAAGGAATGCCAGGGTACAAAGCCCTAGCGAAGGACAGCTAGGCACCTGGCGAAGGAATGCCAGGGTACTGAAGTCCTGGCGAAGGAATGCTAGGCACCAGGCGAAGGACAGCTTGGGACTGAAGACCTGGCGAAGGAATGCTAGGCACCGGGCGAAGGACAGCTTGGTATCCAAGACCTGCCAAAGGACCACTAGGCAAAAGTCCAACCGGAGGAGCCGGTTGGCATCAGGTACATTCTCCCGAGAGGAGTAGGTGAGGACGCGTTCCCCGTCGAGGGAACAGTAGGCGTCGATTCGACCTAGGGCTCCATTTTGGAGACCAAAGTCAGAACCAAGATAGCTAAGGCTGTATAAAACTTAAATATTATTACTTTATGTTGTTTTGGACTAACCCTGGATGCAGGACCGAAGGAACGAGTGTCTGCAGCTCAGAGAGCCTCAAAGGAGTGAGGCAACAGCTGAGTAGGGCACCCGGAGTGTCCCGGGCGCCCCCAAGGTGAACACAAAACAGTCGAAGTAAAAGAACTGTTTCTGCAGCTATTGGTCAGGGCGCCCCCGTGCTCCCGGGCGCCCCCACTGCTCCCGAGTGCCCCCAGCGCTCCGGGCGCCCCCAGCGCTCCGGGCGCCCCCAGGTGAAGCTGACAGAACAGATCCCCTCGAAGCCAACGGATAAGAAGGAGACTCGGTCAACCCGAGCGCCCTCAGCGTTCCAGGCGCCCCCGTCAAAGCTTGATCCCGAGTTTTAAGGGATCAGAGCTGACCGAGAAGGAAGTGGATCGACTGACACGTGGGGGGGGGGGCGCCCCCAGGTGCTATAAAAGGGCACTCGACCCCAAGGCTTCGGACAACAATTCTTTCAACGCTCCTACGCTCTTCTGCTCCCGCGCTCTGCTCCGGAAACCTCCCAACTCGAGATACAAGCGCCAACGACGTCCCTCCGCTCCGAAAATTCAATCTACACGGAACGTCGGTAAAGAAGAGCTATTTTCTTTTCAGTTTACTATACTACAATTGTACAACTCTTGTAAACGATTTTTGCGCACTTATAGAATTGCCCGCAGAAAACGGTCAACGACTGTGGGCCTTGGAGTAGGAGTCGACCTAGGCTCCGAACCAAGTAAAACTACCTGTGTTCGCGATTGTTTTTTTTTCCCTCTGCGTACTTGCTCTAATTTTCATTCGAAAAGCGTTTAACGATATTCACCCACCCTCTATCGTTTCTCTCGATCCAACAAGTGGTATCAGAGCGGGGAAGTTCAAATTTGGTGCAACCACCAGTTTGAAAATTTTTCGAATTTTTTTTATTAATATTTTTTCGTTCGAATTTCTTCTAATATTTTTTTCCAATTTCTTCTCGTTGATTGAGGTTGGTGCAACACCACTCGACAAATATTTTTTTCTTTATCCCGCACTACTAATCCAAGACCAAGTCTTGGGATATTCCTGTTTTTTGTCTAGTTCACATTTCAGATAAAATGGCCATGCAAGAAGGCTTCAGCACCACAAGACCACCTCTCTTCAGTGGAGAAGACTTCTCCTATTGGAAGAGTAGAATGGAGGTCCACCTGAAAACTCAGGTGGACATGTGGATAATCATCCAGTCCGGATTGGAGATTCCGAGAAATGCTGAAGGAGTACCTCAAAGCTACACAGAGTGGGACATCGCTCTGAAACGAAAAATTGAAGCGGATGCAAAGGCGACCCAGACCCTTCAATGCGGCTTAACAAAAGAGGAGCTAAACTGGGTGGGCTCTTTCAACAGTGCCAAGGAGCTGTGGGGAAAACTGATCGAGTTGCACGAAGGAACATCAGACACTCGGATCAGCAAGAGAGATCTGCTCCTGAACAAGCTGTATACCATCAAAATGGCCGACAACGAAACAGCAGCTCAGCTTCACGCCCGAATTTAAGAACTAATGAACGGTCTACACACCATTGGTCACAAGGTAGAAAACCGTGACCTAATAAGGTACGCTTTAAATGCTTTCCCAAGAAACACATTGTGGGCATCTATGGTAGATGCATACAAGGTTTCAAGGGACCTTTTAAAAATAAAATTAGATGAATTATTCTCTGAATTAGAACTGCATGAACAGACTAACTGCAATCTGGCCGAGAAAGGTATTGCCTTTATTGCAGGTAAAACTGGAAGGACAACCAAGAAGAAGCCTCAACCTAAACCCGAGTCTAATTCATACTCAGACTCAGAAGATGAAGAAGGAGATCGACCTAAGCTGGTCCGACTGGCAAGAAACTACTACAAAGAACTGAAGAATCAAACCAGCAGAAGGAAAGCCAGCTGAAGAAAGGACGAACCAGCTGAACCCGCAAATGAAAAGAACAAGCCCAACATGACCTGCTACGAGTGCAGGAAGAAGGGTCACTACAAGACGGAGTGTCTGAACCTAAAGGAAACTAAGAAGAATAGAAGGAAGAAGGCACTTCAAGCAACGTGGGACAAGTCCTCCTCCTCCGAAGAAGAAGAGGTCCCACAGTCGAACCTACTAGCACTAACCGCCTTAGAAGAAGTCGAGACCGAGTCAAAATCAGAACAGGACGACGGCAGACTGACATTCTCAGAGGACGGCGAAATCAAGGTAAGTGGATTTACTAGATGTCAATTAAATGAACTAATTTCGTATCTTTCTCGAGATTTGGCGAAAGCTAAACTCTGAGTCGAATCCCTCCGACAGGAAGTAAAACTTCTGAAAGAGGGAGCTGACTCTAAACCCTTAACCGAGAAGGTTCAAGAATGAACTCCTACTCAAGTTGAAAAACTTGAGAAAGAGAACTCCTCCCTGAAAACTCAGGTTAAGGATCTTAGATCAGCTTTAGAACGATTCACTTCTGGTTCCAAGGGTCTTGACATGATTCTTGGAAAATAGAAATCGGTTCTAAATCGATCCGAACTAGGCTATAGAACCAAATCTAGACAAAGATCTTACTTTGCTGTACTGAATCAGTCCAAAAATAAAGTTCAGGCATGGGTACCTAAACTGTGCCTGAACAAACCAACTGGATCAAATCAGTATTGGATCCCCAAAGACAAGATTCACATCTTGCCTAATCATTACCGTGGCTTTAGTCCAGGGGGAGCCAAATTAAAGACTATATTTATTATTAGATAGAATTTAATTCTTGATTGCAATTTGCTTGTTTGATTGTTTAAATTTCTGTAATTTACCATGCTTAGACTTAGGAATGGTTAATATAAGGATTGAACAAACTTAACTGAAACTTGACAACATAGTATTGGGTGGTGGTGAGATGATAGTACGTTAGGGAAACCAATTCTAATAAGGTCAAGTATACTTGGTCTCTTTAGTCTGGTGAAACTAGCCGAAGCTACCGATCCAAAACCCAAACTAGTTAGACCAGAACTTTTCAAAGATTAATTTTGAAAATGAAATATTGTTAAAAGGCTTTGTCAAGGAAAGAGTTGATGATCCAATAAGGCTACGGCCAAAGAAGGCCTAGTGTCTCGCTAAGACTTGGAAGCCAATTTTTGAATTTCAAATTCAAATTATTCTTTGTCAAATTCAAATCTAACACAAATTTTCAGTTAGGTGTAGAATCAAACATTTCTTTTCAAAATAAATTTAATTGTTTTTAAAAATTAATTTAAGGTTTTCTAAATAAATCATAATTTTTCAAAATAATTTTATTTATCAAAACCTGCCTCACAAAACCTGTAAGGCTAACGTGATTGAAAACCCTAGATTGGGTGAGATAGTAAAATTAAAATCAATTATAATTCCTTTAATACCTATATTGTGGTTTAATCCTATAGTTCAGAACATAGTCAAACTATGGTCAACATAGTCAAACCATGGTCAACATTGTCAAACCATGTTCAAAGCAATCAAACCATAGTCAAAGCAGTCAAACCATAGACAAAGCAGTCAAACCATGGTCAAATCAACTAAACCATGGTCAAACAATGACAAGACATAATATTTGCCACTTCCTATACACTCCGGGCACCCGTGACTCCTCGGGCGCCCCCCTTGCCTTTACCTACTTTCAATGCAAAAAGATGCCTTCGCCCTTGACCAAGGCGCCCGAAACCACGCGGGCTCCCCCCATCACAGTCAAAGCAGCAAAAGCTGCAGATTCAGCCTGACCAGGCGCCCGGGCCGCTCCGGCGCCCGGGCCGCTCCGGGCCCCGGGCCGCTCCGGCGCCCCACAGACCTAGTCACTGCCAATGGCAGTGACCACTGTCCCGGGCGCCCGGGAGCTCCCGGGCGCCCCCAATGACATGCCTATAAAAGGGCATCCGAACCCCCTCCTCTTCCCACACCAAAAACCTTCTTCCTTCCTCACTTCCTTCCTTCCAAGAAGATCAAGTGACACTTGTGCTTCCTCAATCTCACCATGCCTCCCCGGTATGATTTATTTAGAATTATTTTCCTCATTCTTTAATGCATTTAGAATTATTCCTTTCTTATAAATGCATGTCTCTTAACTTAGAAAATGCCGAGCAAACCAAGCAAACCCCGGTGCCGAACCGAGTCCCGACCCTAGGTTCCCGACTCTAGAACTATGTAATAAGTTTGCTCGAACCACTTACAAGCCTATCAAAACTAGCTATCTTAATAGACATTTTTTTACCCAATCTTGTCCCCTAGCTATGAATGTCATAAACTTTTATCAACTAGATAATTTAGTATTCTGCACTCATACCATTAACATATCCTTATGTGCAGAATTTTATAATAACATAGTTCGACAGAACGATCTCATGTTTGTCACTACTGTTTAAGGGATACCCTTGTCGATCACCCCTACTTTACTAAATCGATTTCTTGGACTACGACCCTCCCAGTCCACCTTTTGTTGCTATCCACCTAGGAATCCTCCATTTGATGCTCCCTACTCTCATATTACTCTAGACACTCTTCATTCCTACTTCTATAGGGAAGCTAGGCTCCCCGCAAATAGACGATTTCAGTCCGTTGACCTTCAGACCCAGGACTACGCCCTGTACAGAGTTCTGGTCTGCTGCATTTTACCACTATCCACTAGGGATGTCGCGACTATGCGACCTTTTCATGCCTTCCTTCTGTATGCCCTGATCCATCATCTAGACATTGACATTGGCCTTCACATGTTCCACGCTATCTTACATGCCTCCAGTGTCACGACTCAGGGTCGGGTACGCACCCCCTTCTGCCACATCATCACCTCCATCCTTCGTCACCACGGTCGTGACATTACCGTAGGTGAAATATCCGCGATGACCGATTTTGACGAGATAGGGTTTAGGAACTTCACTTTAGCTGGTATAGATGTATCGGCCACCAGGGTTTTGACTTGGAGACGACAGCGAGCCGGAGCTCAGATCGACTCAGATGAGGAGGTAGACGTTGACGTTACAGATCTGGCAGCTGAGGCTCGAGCACACATAGACGAGCCCCCTCCACCGACACTCTACGAGAGAGTGACACAGCTGGAGACACATGTCCAGAGCCTCCGAGAGGAAGTGGAGGCAAATCATGCCGAAGATATGGAGACAAATCTAGGCTACTACACCGACTATATGAGTGCCCTTAGAGCTGAGAGGGAGGCCAGAGACGCACAGTATCACGAGATGATGACATTATTTCGATCCTGGCAGCCAGGCTCCTCTGATCATCCCGGTCCCTCATCCTAGATTTGATTAGCATTGTATTAGTAACTATTTGACTGCCCCTACTCAGTAGGGTTGACTCATGCTTGACTTATATGACTGTGTTGGTTTTTCTCTGTTGACTAGCTGACTTATGGAAATGAGTACTTGTTTCTTTTCTATTTGATCAACAATTCGGATTATGCTTGGTAGAATAGGTTTAGCCTACTATTGGTTTTCTTACCCAAATCAGTTTTTAAAGGTACTTTTTAAATGGTTTTAAAATCAGCCTTTATTCAGTTTTGAAAAGTTTTAAAAATAATTTTTTTTTCCCGACTTAGTGTTAGTTTCAAAACTACCCCTTTCAAAACTAGGGCTTTTTCATAAATAGACTTAGCCTAGGCCCTAACCCTAGAACTGCATGCACCTATAGATTTAGAAGCCAGCATCTTACAAGCACCTTAGGGTACTTTTGATTGATAACCTAGAAAGGGTTGAGATGCTTAGGTCTTTGCCTTAATTCAAGATGCTTTAAGTCAGTGCATCTGCAGTAATTGGGGCACTAAATACAACTTACACAGCAATTAGGTTAAGTGTCAAGTTTAGAAAATCTAACTTGAACAGAAACACTTAACTTGACTAACTCTAGCGAAAACTACTTTTTATAACAGTTAGTAAGTAGCTAATTGAGTTAGACAGGTCCCTAAAAGAGAAAATTGAAACTGATTTGATTTAACTCTTATCATGAATTGGTTCAGTATAGCAAATTTTGCAGCTACTATTATCTTTTATGCAATTTAATTATCTTATTTCTACTATATATATTTGTTTTTGATATATGGCAAAGGGGGAGAGATAGGAAAGGAGAGAGTTTAAAACTTTGTTAAATTTTTTTTTCTAAATCTCAAAATTTCAAACTCTATCCTTTATTCAAAAAGTACTTAAGTCTTACAAAAATTTTCTAAGTACTTAAATTTTTTAAAAATTTTCAAAGTACTTAAGTTTTTCAAAAAGTTTCTAAGTACTTAAGTTTTTCAAAAATTTTCTAAGTACTTAAGTTTTTCAAAACTTTTCTAAGTACTTAAGTTTTTCAAAAATTTTCTAAGTACTTAAGTTTTTCAAAAATTTTCTAAGTACATTAAGTTTTTCAAAAATTTTGTAAGTACTTAAAGTTTTTCAAAATTTTTCTAAGCACTTAACTTTTCTAAACACTTAAGTTTTTCAAAACTTTTCTAAAGACTTAAAAGCTTTTAAAAAACTTTTCTAAGTACTTAAGCCTTTCAAACCTTTTCTAAAGTACTTAAGCTTCTCAAAAACTTTTCCAAATACTTAAACTTGTCTAAGTACTTAAGGTTTTCAGAAGTACTTAAGTTTTTCAAAGCTTCACTAAGTACTCTAAAACTTAATGTTTTCAAAACTTTTGAGTACTTTAAACTTAAGGCGCCAAAATTTTTTCTTCAGTACTCAAAACTTAAGTTTTCAAAATCCTTCTTAAAGTTTTCAAAATTTGTCAAAGTGGTGAAATCTTTTTTTCAAAATACACCACGAAAATCATTTTTGAAAATATAGCTTTAAAGCTTAAAATTTTCTAAGTTAAAACCATCTTCAGACTTAGAATCTATTTTCAAAAACCTCACGAATTTTTGAAAAATCTAGGGGGAGATTCCTTCCTAGGGGAGGGAACAAAAGGTAATTTTTATATGCTTTGATTAACTTAACTTTTTGAACCAGGGTTGCCATAAATCAAAAAGGGGGAGATTGTTGGTGCAGAAAGCACCCAAGTCGAACCTGAGTTTTGATAATGGCAACAGGGCTCAAACGTTAAGGTATAAATATTATCTAACATGTTACTCAAGTGTGCAGGGTACAAAGCCCTAGCGAAGGAATACTAGGCACTGGCGAAGGAATGCCAGGGTACAAAGCCCTAGAGAAGGAATGCTAGGCACTGGCGAAGGAATGCCAGGGTACAATGCCCTAGCGAAGGACTGCTAGGCACTGGCGAAGGAATGCCAGGGTATAAAGCCCTAGCGAAGGACAGCTAGGCACCTGGCGAAGGAATGCCAGGGTACTGAAGTCCTTGCGAAGGAATGCTAGGCACCAGGTGAAGGACAGCTTGGGACTGAAGACCTGGCGAAGGAATGCTAGGCACCGGGCGAAGGACAGCTTGGTATCCAAGACTTGGCGAAGGACCGCTAGGCAAAAGTCCAACCGGAGGAGCCGGTTGGCATCAGGTACATTCTCCCGAGAGGAGTAGGTGAGGACGCGTTCCCCGTCGAGGGAACAGTAGGCGTCGATTCGACCTAGGGCTCCATTTTGGAGACCAAAGTCAGAACCAAGACAGCTAAGGCTATATAAAACTTAAATATTATTATTTTATGTTGTTTTGGACTAACCCTGGATGCAGGACCGAAGGAACGAGTGTCTGCAGCTCAAAGAGCCTCAAAGGAGTGAGGCAACAGCTGAGTAGGGCACCCGGAGTGTCCCGGGCGCCCCCAAGGTGAACACAAAACAGTCGAAGTAAAAGAACTGTTTCTGCAGCTATTGGTCAGGGCGCCCCCGTGCTCCCGGGCGCCCCCACTGCTCCCGGGCGCCCCCAGGTGAAGCTGACAGAACAGATCCCCTCGAAGCCAACGGATAAGAAGGAGACTCGGTCAACCCGGGCGCCCTCAGCGTTCCGGGCACCCCCGTCAAAGCTTGATCCCGAGTTTTAAGGGATCAGAGCTGACCGAGAAGGAAGTGGATCGACTGACACGTGGGGGGGGGGGGCGCCCCCGACATTCCGGGCGCCCCCAGGTGCTATAAAAGGGCCCTCGACCCCAAGGCTTCGGACAACATTTCTTTCAACGCTCCTACGCTCTTCTGCTCCCGCACTCTACTCCGGAAACCTCCCAACTCGAGATACAAGCACCAACGACGTCCCTCCGCTCCGAAAATTCAATCTACACCGGATGTCGGTAAAGAAGAGCTATTTTCTTTTCAGTTTACTATACTACAATTGTACAACTGTTGTAAACGGTTTTTGCGCACTTATAGAATTGTCTGCAGAAAACGGTCAACGACCGTGGGCCTTGGAGTAGGAGTCGACCTAGGCTCCGAACCAAGTAAAACTACTTGTGTTCGCGATTGTTTTTTTTTCCGCTGCGTACTTGCTCTAATTTTCATCCGAAAAGCGTTTAACGATATTCACCCCCCTATCGTTTCTCTTGATCCAACAATAACTAGATACACAGTAGTAGGTACCACTGGTGGTACGGCTGAATATACGACAACAGGTACCGATGTTGGTACTATGGGAATAATTGGGGTAGATGTCACTAGTGGAACTGTAGGAACCGGTGATAGAAGTGGGGATGGGGCCCTCTGAATACTCGGAGGAGTCTATCCTCGACTGACAGACCCCATCTCTGTCGGTCTCTCTGGTGACCTTGTTGCTTGAGATCCTACAATATACTCAGGTGGCCGCCCTAGACCACGTCTCGACGCACGTGCATGTCCATCCCGAGTCATACCTATTACAGTGCTACCCAAATATTGCTAATGGTACTAGACTACTAACCTTACTAGTTAACATACTTGTCGTTTGGAGATATCCCATTGCCGCAAAGTCCTAGACTACAAATCACATCGAGAAAGTGATTCCGAAGATCCAAAATGTACTCTGGTAGATCTCATCAAACCTGAGCTTACCTACCAAATCGGTATCAGATGAAACTCCGAAAAAAAAATTCATAAAAACATATAAGCATCGTAACCTATGCTTTGATACCAAAATAAATTGGTATCCGATAAAATCCGAAAAAACTCGCCAATCTCGGCTCTAATAACAAAATAAATTATCATGCCCCGATAGAAAAGAATTGTTGATCCAATATACAATCGGACAACATCTCCCCTGTACAACGGATAATTTGGAACATTTATACAAACACCGATGCAGTATATATGGCCTCTGACCTCAAATAATGATAAAACATATAGAGAAAGACATTAATATCTCTAAAATCCTTAAAAGCTTACCTGAGCTGCCCTCCAGGCAGACCCGCAGCAAAACATCACATAAAGTCCAACAACGTACTAAAAAAATACAAAACTACGAGTCAAATACAATCCAATACACGCCCACAATATGAAACAAATACAAAATAAAAGATATGCTAAAAAAGTAATCAAAAACACGCGGAAGAACCCAAGTCGGAGTCATCGAGATCTGGAACTGGCAACTGGGCTCCCTTGGTGACCTATCAAACTGAAAACAAAAATATTGTGATGAGTGGTGAGTCTAAGTGAACTCTGCGGATATAAAGAAAAATATGCATGGCATAATAAACAATTGTACAAGTTATATAGAAACAATAGGATACAGTTTAAATGGAAATATCAGAATATGCATAACTGAAAGTACCAAATGAATGTACATACCAGAAATCAACCTATCCTGATCATAAAAGGCTCGTATCATATGAGCAGGTGTAAAGTCATCAAATCAAACACATAATATCTCCTATATGTGCATATCAAGCATATACAGTAAACAAATACAACAATCACATTCAGGTGAGAACCAGGTGAGAATTTACCTGCATTCAGCTATAACCTAACATTGGTTCTCATCTGAATTCACCTGCCCCAGGTGAGAACCAGGGTTTGAAACAACAATCGGGGGAAGAGAAACACTTAGATCAAAATGATTTTATCAGCGGATCACGACACGGCCAGTTCGGTGACATGGAGGCGCCCCTATGGGCACTCGAGCGCCTGAGTGCTTGTATATAAGGGGTTTCGAGCCTCAATCTTCAACATGATTTGCAATCAAGTTTCTACGTTTTCTATGCTCAAGATTGCTACGCCGAAACAATCCAACATCGACGACACGCTGCTCGGACGACGAAATGCCTTCCTTTCTTTTTCAAGCAAGTGTTGTCTTACATATTCTATAACATATTTTGTGACTGATAGAATTGTCCAATGAAAACGGTCAAGGATCGTGGGCCTTGGAGTAGAAGTTGTCAAATACTCCAAACCAAGTAAAAACAAAACTGTTAGCATTGTTTTGACTTGAGTTTTATAATTCCGTTGTGTTTACTCACGATTTGAATCCAAAAATTTCGAATCGATATTCACCCCCCCCCCCCCCCCCCTTTATCGATCTCATCGACAAAAGTAAACTTGAATTTTTTTTGCTTTCTTTACAAAGATAGTAAGTTAGCACAAAACAAAAATCATAAATCAGATTAATTAAAACAAAAAGAAGTATAAATTAATTTACTTGGTTGCAACCACGAAGGTTACTAATCTAAGGCAATAGTAGTGTTATCTCTAAATCAACTCCTTGTGGGCGGAGAAGCCTCTTATAGAATTAGAAACTCAGAGAACTAGAGAAAACTAACAAGAAATTCATTACAGCATGAATGAATGATTTCCTCTGAGTTAAGGGGCCTATTTATAGCCAATATGAAAACTTATTGACGTAATGACATGGCACATCACGAGCTCCCGAGTGCACACGGGCGCCTGAGTGCGGTCAATGCCTATCCATGTCGCAATGGCCAAAAACGGCTCGATAAGTATCAAGTCTCGGGTGCCCGTATAAACTTGAGCGTCTGTATGGTCGACCGCCTGTATCCATGTGGGCGCTTAATTTCCCAGTCATCTGAATCCACTCGGGCGTCCGAGAGTTAACTAGTCAACTCCAGTGGACCAACCTTCTTCCCGCCTCTTGGGTGATCTCCAACCATCCAGAGTTGGGCTCACCTGAACTCGTCTCTGGTCTTCTCCTCAAGTAAACTTCCTCTTCGATTTCTCGTCCCTTGGACATCGTACGCGTATTTCTCCCTTTACTAGTATACCCTTCCGCAGCCTTCGCGTCCCTCAGATGCACCGAGTCTATTGAATCCCTTCCCGCGCTATCCTTTTCGTCTGCTGCGTCTTCTGCTCAATTTTCTGTGCTTCTAAACTCCTACACACTTAGACATGGGGATCAAATATCAATTGGACTTAACTTAACTCAGTTGACTACATTAAAATTATCTCAGGGCACTTTTAATCTCTCCCATTTTGACGTGCAACAACCTGAGTTAAGTTAGGGTTAACTATAAACATAGACAAAAAAAACAGGTAATAAAATATTGCGATTGGATAAAATTTTTTGCAATTTAACACCTCCCTCTTAACTTAATTCCTTATTTCTCCCCCCTTGATCACATCAAAAAACTAGTTGAGAAAAAAACTTTGTATAATTTTTCTAAGTTTGAAAAACAAGTTAAACATAGAGAGATGATTTTTTTAAAACAATTAAGGAATAAGTAAAAGAAAATACATTTTTGATGAATAAAATCATAGAAAATTATCTGCTCGCCAAATATTTCTATTTTTTTATGAATATGTTAAACCTAATGGTTAGCCTGCAAAAAAATTTGATTTTTCAAAAGTCAATGTCAAGGTATTTTTAAAATTAAAAATATGATGTTTGAGAAAAAATTTAAAAAATTCATGTATTGATCAAATATTCTTAAAATTATCTATAATGTGTAAAAATGATAAGTTTGACATTATAAAAATATTCACAGAAAAACAATCATTATAAGTATAGTAAGATATTTTCGATTACCAAACTTAGATTTTTTGAAAAGTAATTTTTAAAATTGGATTTCAACTATAAAAATTGAATAAATTTTCTCAACATTCAAAATATAGGCTATAGATCATAAAAAATCAAAATTTTTCAAAAATAATTTTCTAGTTATTTTTCAAAATTTAAAAATTGATTTTCGATAAAAATTCATAAAAATTTAACTAATGGTCAAAATAATTTTGAAAAAATTTATGTGAATAGATAAGAATGAAGTCTATCATAGAAAAATTTTAAAACTTAGTTTTTTTTATCAAAAATTAAATATTTAAAAAATACTTTTCGAAAATGGTAGACAAAAAATTCATAAATATTAATTATTAGCTAAAAAAATCTAACAATTCATTATAGACTTGGGATCCAAAATAAGTTTCTTCCTACTAGATTTATTAAATATTTTGGCAAAATATAACTGATTGGGATGTTATCATGAGGTGGGCACGTGGCTCGAGGAAGCTGCATGGCGTGGCTACAAGGGCAAGAGAGAGGTGCCCGAGGTCAACTAAGGAGAGAGCTGAGGTGTCCGAAACCAACTCGGCAAAGCGGAGCCCGAGACTAACTCAGGGGAGCAGAGCCCGAGACCAACTCGGGAGAGAAGATCCCGAGACCAACTCAAGACAAGAGCGCCCGAGACCCACTCGGGAGAGCAGAGCTCGAGCCTAACTCGGGAGAGAAGTCCCTGCGACCAACTCAGGACAAGGGTGCCCAAGACAAACTCGGAAGAGCGGAGCTCGAGACCAACTTGGGAGAGTGTAGCTCAAGACCAACTCGGGAGAGAAGTTCCCAAGACTAACTCGGGACAAGAGCGCTCGATACCCACTCGGGAGAGCAAAGCTCGAGCCTAACTCGGGAGAGAAGTCCCCGACACCAACTCGGGACAAGAGTGCCCGAGAACAACTCGGAAGAGCGGAGCCCAAGCCTAACTCAGGGAGGAGTCCCCGAGGGCAACGTGAGAGAGAGAGAGAGAGAGAGAGAGAGAGAGAGAGAGAGAGAGAATATATGTGGGAAGTTTATCATTAATGATGATAATGATAAACCTAATATATGCGGCGATAGTTACAAGCGCCTCCCTGTAGTAGGAGAGCTGGCAGGTGGTTACGACCTATAACGCATGATAGTAATGGTATATTCAATATACACGACCAGAGTTATCAGTATCCCCCCACATGTGATAGCTGACAGGCGACCGACCACGATCCGCGAGGCGTGGAAATAGGGGAGGCGGTTACAGTAACGTGAGAGTGCTTGAAGAAACAGGACATCGATTATATGAGGTGTGGAGGTACCTAGGTAAAAGGCAATCTTTCTTAACACTAAATAACTTATTCTTCTGGCTCCTCTCCTATTTTTGAAGGGTTTCTGACTTGAGCGTCAGAGAGGGTTCCGCCAGAACTCCTTCCGGTGTATACCTTTAATGCTCATGTTAATCTCGCATGCGAGGGAATTCCCTTGTCATCACTCAAGGCTGCACTATGGTGACCAGTCGTCCACGTCGTTCACTTCTGGAACAAATTATTGGGACTTGATCATATGGCTAAAGGGGGGTGAATAGTCATTCACCCACTTTAATTGTGGTTCTTCCTACACTTTGTTAGTGCGTAACTGAATACAAATAAACTAAACTAACAAAATGGAAATCAAACCTCTAACACCAATCCTTTAACGTGGTTAGGAGATAAAGCTCCTACTCCACGATAGTCCATAAGGTGGACGATCCCGATCCATCGGTGGATGATTCCTCGGAAAGCCTCCGGCTAGCTCGTGTCGATCCTTATGGGTGGAGAAACCTCACCACAATACTTGCACACACACTTGAGCTTGGTAAAATACTAATAAGTTTTATCCAAGCCTATTTCGTCAACCTTTGCTTAACCAAACCGAGCTCTCTTAAATAGAGCTCGCCCTTGAAATAGTCATTACCAGTCGACTGGTGCCAACACCAGTCCACTGGTCCGCCCGAACTCGAACGTTACAGCCCAACGTTTGAATTCCAATCGACACCAGTCGACTGATCATAAGATCAGTCCACTGATCTTTTTGTGACCCTTACTAGTCGACTGATCCAAGCATCAGTCGACTTTACCAAACCCTAAACCTAGGGTTTCAGCCCCGAGTACAGTCACTCAGAACTCGTCCTCTCCCGACCAACCCAAACCTAACCTTCTAGTCTTCTTCATCAGCCTCGACTCCCTCAGATGCCTTTCCATCCTTAATGCCTAGCCTTCTGGAGTTTCCTTCGGCCTCGGTCCTTGTTGTTGGATCTTCCTTTGCCATGATGTCATTTGGACTTTTTTCCTTCGTACCTGTATCCTGTATTCTCACAATGCAACATCAAATACAACAATAAACCTAACTTAAACCTTTGTCCAAACATCAAAACCCAAGTTTCCTAGATTGCTCCAACATAAATTTGGTGTCTTCCGTGGGAATCTTATCTAAATACCAGTAGGAACACTATGGTGACAGAACTGGAGGGGCAACTGATCACTTTGACACGAGAAGAACTAGATCGCCTGATCATCAATGCCATTCGAGGGCCTCTAGAGTAGTATCAAATTGAACAAGTTGTCTCTCAAAGAGCAATCCCACCACATGCAGTCACCCAGTGAGCATCAGCCTTGTATGTTCGTAATCAGAGATCCACATCGCCTCCAGGTGTGCCTGTGAATGTGGTTCCAAGACATCGACGGGACTCTATGGGAGACCTAGAGAAAGCGCAGATGACCGCTTCCAGCGCTCTACGCAGAGAGGAGGATAAGGAAAGAATGAACCTATAAAGGTTCTCTCGAAATACACATCCTTGCCATTCATTCGGGACATTGTGGACGATCCCATACCCATGCAATTTTGAGGTCCCGGAATTCCTGATTACGATGGGAAAAAGGATCCCGAGGATCATGTTTACAAGTTCGAGAACGCGGCTCTCTTACACTAATACACAGATGGTGTGAGGTGCTAGGTGTTTTTGAACACGTTGTTGGGAGCGGTGCAACGATGGTTCCAGAGGCTGTCATAAGATTCTATAAACTGCTTTCTGGAGTTTAAAACTGTCTTCTTACACCACTTCGCTAGTAGTCGGCAATATCAGAAAATGACACTCAAGCTTTTTGCCTTAAAGCAGAAGAGCAAGGAGATGTTGAAGGACTACATTAAACGGTTCGATCGAGTAGCGCAGGATGTGTCAAGTGTGTAGGACCGGTGTCGTCGATAGAGCGGGGGGAGGTGAATATCAACTTGAAAAATTCCTTCATAAAACTCGTCAAAAGCATCGATGTTCGTTTGTTCTAGTCAGAGTGTTAGTAGCACAGTGGAAAAATAAAGAACGAAAAACACAACAGAAGACAAGCGGGTTTTTACTTGGTTCCCAACCTCCCTGGGTCAGTACGCCCAAGGCCTAATCACGGGTAACACCCATCCACTGATGGTCTCCTTTCCGAACTTTCCAGAGGCAGAGGAATTCGTCTTACAGTTCAAGTTTACAATCAAAGAATAATTAACTTAAGTGCGTAAAATAAAAGCAAACCAAAAAGAAAGTCGACGATCCCGCCAATCTGGAAGTCCGAAGTGCAGCACACTTCCTCCTAGAGCCTCCTTGGTCGCAGAGCTTCATCTCTAGAGCTTTTTCTTTGCTCAGAATGCTTAAAATGATTTTGTGAATGCTGTTCTGAGTTAAGGGGTTGAAGCCCCTTTTATAGTTTCTTCTCGAGCGCCCTAGAGCCTTTGGGGCGCCTCTATTCGGTTAAAACATCATTCGGAATCGCAAACTTCACGATGCTGATAAGTCATGCTGTCCAGGGCGCCCTAGACCATCTAGGGCGCCTGTAACCATCCAAGCGCCTGATCTTTAGGGTGCCTGGAAGAATGGGGGTGCCTGTATTCATTCAGGCGCCCTGGAGGCTTCTTCTAGGTACCATTTTTCCTGCGTTTACTCGCCAGCTTTACCTCCAACTCTAGGTACCTGTAAGATAAACAAACACAAAACAAACAAGTATATAATCTTAGCCTTAAAGATTGGTTCTGACTTTGATTTCACGCGAAACCCTAGGTCGAACCGACGCCTAATGTTCCCTTTCCTGGGGAACGCGCCCTTGCCTACTCCTCTCAGGAGAAGTTGCCAACCGGCTTCTTCGGTTGGACTTTTGCCCGATCTTACAGATCAGGACTTCGGTGCCCAGTCCACGACCAGGACTTATTGCCCAACCCTCGGTCAGGTCTTCGGTGCCTAGACCACGACCAAGACTTATTGTCCAATTCCTCGAATCAGGACTTCGTGCCCAACCCTCGGTGAGGTCTTCAGTGCCCAGCCCTCAGCCAGGACTTATTGTCCAATTCCAAGAACCAGGACTTCGTGCCCAACCCTCGGTGAGGTCTTAGGTGCCCAACTCTCGGCCAGGACTTATTGCCCAATTTCACGAACCAGGACTTCGTGCCTAGGTTAACTAGGACTTTGCTTCACCTTGATAAGGATTTCTTTTGCTAGTCATATTAATCCTGACTAGACTTCTCTTCTGCTAAACATCAAGTCCTATTTGACTTACTTCTTGGTCTAACTGACCCACCTTGGGTTTTCTGCTAAACATCAGATCTTGTTTAGCCAACCCTTGTTCTAATTGATCAAACCTTAGTATATTAACCAGATTAAATCTAGGTTTGATCATCCTGCCAAACATCAGGTCCTGTTTGGCTAACCCTTGGTTATCTTAACCAACCCTGGGTTCTGGTTTATTCTGCCAAATATCAGATCCTGTTTGGCTAAACCTTTGTCAACCTGATCAACCCTAGGTTAACCCTACCAAACATAAGGTCCTGTTTGGTTTAACCCGTGATCACTTTGACTAACGCTTACCTTGTCTAACATATATTAGTAACTTAAGTATATTGTTAAACATCGAAACAACGGAAGACATCACTGATGCATCTTGCACCAACAAAGTGTCACTTCAGAAATTCTCGGCAGCGCCTTTACACAAGGGCTTTCTGAAGGGGACTTCTTCCGGTCCCTCATGAAGAAGCCATCGACAAGCTTCGATGATCTATTGGGGCGGTTGGTCAAACATGTCAATATGGAGGAAGTGTTGCATGCTTGTCGAAAGGATTCGGCAGGTACACCTATTCATATCTCGATATACTCAGAGAGAAGGGAGCCACCTACTTCTGCCCTGGCGAAGGATTCCCGCTCAAGCAAAGGTCACTGGGACAATAAGAAGAAGTTGGTGGAAACGGTGGACATAGAAGTGCCATCATGGCCAGAGAGGTATTGCGACTTTCATGACAGTACTACACATTCCACAGAGGAGTGCTATACTTTGAGGAAGAGGAGATCCAAGGATGTTAGTGCCAAGCCACGCAATAAGTGGAGCAACTCCGAGTATCGACGAAGGTCCCCTCGCCGAAGCCAATCTCCTAGGCGACGCCAAGTGGAGGAAGAGGAACCCGGGAGATGGGCTCAGTCGCCTTCTAAAGGGAGATCCCAGGATGTTTTACCCCGCCGGTCTGCTTCTCCAAAATGAGACCCTGGGAAGGGTAAAGCTCCCTTCCGAGGACCTCCATCGGGCCACGTTGGGATGATCTCAAGAGGCCTGACTGACGGAGATTTCAATCGGGCCAGGAAGTCTCACACACATAGGTTGGGATGCCCAAGCTGTGTAGACCTGGCCGTGGTGCTGAGATGCCCGACCGGGAGCAGCCAAAGCTTCTATCAACTTGCAATTGTTGAGGATGTTCCAGAGACTTAACTTCCCTGGCGTAGAAATAAATTATCCACCATGGAGTTGGTACATGACAGGGAGTCGGTACCCATCGTGGAGTCGGTATGATCATAGGTACAAGACCTTATGGGAAATCACATTTCCTAGAGAACTAAGGCAAGACGCAAGCGAGTAGCATTTAGAAACATAAAGCAAGAGGGTAAAGTACTTTACTGAAGTAAGTTTTACAAGCATAATCAATTCAAAGGCCTTTTGGGAACAAAACGATACATAAAATTACATCACAACTCTTTTTCTTCTGCGGACAACTCCTCCCAAGCTCGGCCAAAGCTGAGGAAGTTCAGGTCCACATCTGACTTCAATACATTAGCTCGTTGGATTTACTGAATGACTCCATTAAAACCTTGCTGAGTCGCTTCAGAACTTGGCTAGCGAGTATGTCGCCGAACTCTTTAAACTGGAGGAATTTAGCCTTGATGGTCGCTTGATGGGCTTTCTCTCTGGATTTATAGTCTTCTAGCTCCTTGAGGGCCCAATCCCATTCAACCTGCATCTTTCTTGCATCAGCCAGTGTCTAGTCTCGGACAGCAAGAGCTTCGTCGCATTGTTCCCAGGCTGTAGACAATCGAGACTCAGCTCTGACGATGGTCTCTAGTTGGTCAGATATGTAATTAGCGTCACTTTGTAAATCCGCTTCATCCTTTGTAGATCCACTTCAGATTCGAACGTTGCAACCTCAACATTTGAATTTTCTGCCACCACCAGTCGACTACCCCATTTGTAGTCGATTGATCTTTCTGTGGCATATACCAGTCGACTGGTCCACCCCTAAACCTAGGGTTTCCCTTCCTGAGTACAGTTCTCTCACACTCAGACCTCACGACTCAGCTGACTCTTCACCAACAGTCTCGACCTGTTGCCTTCAAGCCCTCTTCGACTTTGACTCTCATCCCTCAGATGCACGCAAGCCCACGGCTCGTCTCCCCATGCCATCCTTCACGCATGCCTCGAAGTCCGCTTCCCTCGGCTCATCATCCCTGCTATATCCATGGTCCCTCAGATGCGCACACAAGCCCACGACTTGCCTCTATGTCATACTTCACCGTACCCGAAGCCGTCCAGCTAAGTCCATATGTATCCTGCAAACCTGCACACTCAAATATACATATCAAAACACAAGGGTAAACCTAACTTCAACCCTTTGTCCAAACATCAAAACACATAGTCACGCCGGACCATAGATTGCCCTAACAGTTTGGACAAAAAAGGCTTTTTATTTATCATAAAGGACAAATATTGTTATAATGTTAAATGATATGTTCTATTGTAGTGCACTATTTATGAATGTATTTTATGTTCTAGACTTAGAGAACCCAATCTATAACATAAATACCAAACGGTTCAAACCAAATGATTTGAACCAAACATATCTCTGGCATTGTCGCTTGGATCATATAAATGACAGTCGCATATCCCAGCTCCATAAGGATGAATTACTGGACTTATTTTATTTTGAATCATATGAGACATGTGAATCTTGTCTTCTAGGCAAGATGACCAAGACTCTATTTAGTGGACATGGTGAAAGAGCGACAAACTTATTAGGACTTATACATACTGATGTATGTGACCCTTTCAATATCGCAGCTAGAGGAGACTATCAGTACTTCATCACTTTCACTGATGATGTTAGTAGATATGACTATGTGTATCTCATGAAACACAAGTTGGAATCCTTTGAAAAGTTCAAAGAATTCAAGAGTGAAGAACAAAACTAACTTGGCAAGAGTGTTAAAATGTTTTAATCAGATTGAGATGGTGAATACCTTAGCCAAGAATTTCATGAACATCTAGCTGAGTGTGGGATCATATCCCAACTCACTCCACCTGGAACATCACAGTGGAATGATGTATCCGAGCGGAAAAATCATACTCTATTAGATATGGTACGATCGATGATGAGTCAAACATATTTCCTACTTTCTTCTTGGGATTTGTTCTAGAGACATCTCTTTTCACACTTAACCGAGTTCCATCAAAAGCCGTCATAAAGACACCATATACGATATGGACTGGGAAGAGTCCCACAATATCTTTATGAAGATTTGGTGTTGTGAGGCTTACGTTCGACGTCAAGTCTCAGAGAAATTAGGACCTAAATCAGACAAGTGTTATTTTGTAGGACATCCAAAGGAAATGAAGAGATATTATTTTTTCAATCCCACACTAGCAAAGTGTTTGTCGCTAGAAATAGATTTTTCTAGAAAAGAATTTATCTCTAGAAGAAATAATGGGAGTAAAATCCATCTTGAAGAAGTTCAATATGCTGATAGTACTGAGGCCTTGATGGACATTGAACAGGCACCACAAAGTGTTGTGTATCATGAGATTGTTGCACAAGAAGTTATGGAGCAACAACCTGTTCAAGTAGACCAACTTCTTCGCATATCTGATCGGATACGATGTCAGCCTAAGAGATATTCATTTCTCTTGTCTGACCATGATGTCGTTATGCTTGTTGAGTTGAACGAGCCTACTTTCTATTAGGAAGCTATGATGAGCCTAGATTCTGAGAAATGGCTAGAGACCATGAGGTGCGAAATGAAATCTATGTATACTAACCAAGTATAGACTTTGGTTGATCCACCTGAGGGGATTATAAACTCATTGGGTGTAAGTGGGCCTTTAAGAGAAAGACTGACATGGATGGTCTTATGCATACCTATAATGAGGGATTGGTAGCTAAATGTATCAAGCAAATTTATAGTATTGACTATGATGAAACATTTTCACCAGTTGTGATGCTTAAGTCTATTCGGATCATGCTCGCAATTGCAACTTACCATGATTATGAGATTTAGCAGATGGATGTCAAAGCCACATTCCTGAATGGGAATTTACTCGAGGATGTGCACATGACACAACCTGAGAGTTTTGTAGATCTAGAGCATACTGGAAAGGTAATTCTACAATAGACGTCGAGTATATTGCTGCGTCTGATGCAGCAAAAGAGGCTATTTGGATCCGAAAGTTCATACAGAGATCGGTGTGGTTCCTAGTGTAACAGACCCGATAAACCTCTATTGTGACAACAATGTGGCTATTGCATAGACTAAGGAATGTAACGACCCGGAAAATTTTTTCAATATTTTTCTTTAAAAATATTGACCATGCCTAGATAGATTCTCGAGGAACATAGGGACACTAGTATAAACCTTAGCATGATGATCCATGATTTTCGATATAGAATAAGAAGCTAAGTGCTAATGGGCCTTACATGAGCTTTTCTAGTACCATGGTTATTAGTGGATTTTAGATAGAATTTAATATAAATAGAAATGGGTTTAAATTAGGAGTATTAGCATGGCTATTGGTAGGCCTTAGAGGGCATTGCCGAAAATAAAAGGAAAAATAAAATAAAATAAAATAAAAATAAAGTGCATGCACCAAGGATTGAACCTTGGACCTAGTGTAACACCATGCATGCACTAACCAATTCATCTAGCAAAGGAGTGCTAGTACAGAATGAAGTGGATTTTGGTTAAGGCTTAGGGAAGTGAAGAGTCATCAAGAGAAGAGGCACCATGACTCTTCACTTGCCCCCTCCACTTAATATAAGAAGGGTGGATGAGAGGGGAAAAGACTTAAGTTATTTTCTTTCCCACCAAAGGCTTTTCCTCTTCCCTTCTTCCTTCTCCTTCCTCCTTCTAGCCGAAACCCACAAGGGGGTTTTTCCTTTGGAAAAGCTTCACAAGAAGGCTTCATCTTCAAGATCTAAGGGCTATCTACAAGACTACACGGGCTAGGGGTGGTTTAAGGTCAAAGAGGTTTTCTTTTGGTTCCCGATTCAAGGTTATAAACAAGATAAACCAAGGTAAGACTCCCTCACCTGTGGTATAATGGTTTTCCTTTGATGCTTATCATGATTTAAGTCTTTGTTTCAAGATCTAAGTTGAGAAATCCATGAAGGTGGGCTTCTAGGGTTTCGGCCACCACCATGATTCCATGGCTAGGATTAGTTCTAACTCCCTAATGATGTTTCTTATGTCTTCTCATGATGCAAGGGATGTAATGGTGATTTATGTGAATTTTTACATGTTTTATGCTCCTTGTAAGTTTCGGCCAAGATGGGTTATAGGGTAAGAAGTTAGGGTTAACTCCAAGCAAGGGTTCTAATGGTTTCCTATGGGATTATGTGTAAGGTATTAGATGTAAATTGGGAATTTTATGGAATTTTTCATGTGTTGGTGATCCCTTAGGGTTTTGGCCAAGACCCTAATCTAGGGTTTGGCTTGGGTTAAGGTCTCAAGGATACTTGTTTATAGGTTACTATGATGTAAGTATATGGTTAAGCATGATGTAAGGATCTTATGTTACTAAAACCCTAGCTTTACGTGTTATGTATCATGACTTCGTATGTGAAGGTTATATGTTATGTTTTACTCATGAATATTTAGACCATATACCATGAACATATGTAATTGATGTAGGGGTATGTTAAGTAGAATAATGCATGTAGGATGTTAAATGCCTATGATAGATAATTGTGTATGAAGGTCTATGCATGTTTTATGATGGATGCCATGAACCTAGGTAGTATGTATCATGTCCGGATGTATCTTACCCATGCATGCTCTATGATGGATACTAGGATTAAGTATGCTAGATGAAATGTACCACGTATGAAATACATGTTTATCTTATGTACCATAATCATGCAAGCTTTATGAACCAAGATGATGTTTATGCCTGGAGGCATGATTATGTATATACGTCATGTTTTATGAATAAAGAAAATGAATGAGGATAATGTTTATGCCTTAAGTACGAATGATAAGTATGAATGATAAGTATGAATGATGAAGGCATAATGATGTTATGAATTAAGTATGAATGATGAAATGCCAAGCATGTTTATGTCATACTTCATGTAACAAGATTATGTTTATGTCCTAAGATATGTTAAATATGTCTATGAATGATGAAGCATGCAAAGTTATTTTACTTTATGAATGAGCTTGTACTGGACCGAAGTAAGAGTCCAAGGGATGGGCACCTTAAGAACGCCTCGGTTCTGGACTACCGTAGCTGTCCACGGTTCGGGGACTACCGTAGCTGTCCAACAGGGATGGGCACCTTAAGAACGCCTCAGTTTTTGAAACTACTGTAGCTGTTCCTACCCTAGTAGGTCGAGGCTAGCTACCTCGTATTTACTTAGGGATGCACGCTTATGATGTATGTATGTGGTACAAGCCGGGGACCCCAATGATGTTATGATTATGTTTAAGTATTATAACTATGGTTTTTAAATAAGCATCCTTATGATATATGCATTTGACTATGCATTCATTCATGTTAAGCATTATGCCATGATACATATGTTTATGCTTATGTTCATGTTAAGAATTATGCAATGATAACTATGTTATGCTTATGTTTTACGTTAAGAATATGCATGTTAAGAATTATGCCATGATAAGAATGTCTATGCTTATGATCATGTTAAGAATTAAGCAATGATAACTATGTCATGCTTATGTTTTACGTTAAGAATATGCATGTTAAGAATTATGTCATGATAAGAATGTTTATGCTTATGATCATGTTAAGAATTATGCAATGATAATGATGTTATGTTTATGTTTATGTTAAGAACCATGCTATGTTAAATGTCTTTTATGCTTAAGCTCCATGTTAAGAACCAGTTTTTGCTAAATGTTCCATATGATTATATTTTATGTGACGTATGGTTTTAGTGAGTAGGAAAGGGTTTTACTAAGCCTGTGTGCTTATAGTCTTATTACCTTATACCGCAGATCAAGCAAGAGGGTATTAAGGGAAGCAGTAGGAGGGGCGAAAGCGTGTGTGTGGCAATGACATGGCAAAGGATTTTGCTATTTATATTTGTTGCATGTCTTGTGTTTTGAAACGCCTCCTTAGGTTCTATGCTATACTTATGATAGTTATGCCTAAAGAATAACTCACTACTTATGATGTTTATGGATAAGTTACTTGCTACTTATGATGTTTGTGGATAAGTAAGGAATGTTTATATCATGATGCTACGTATGCTGATAATATGTTAAGTTACAATGTCACCATGTTCATGAATGATAAGTTAAGACATATATACATGTTTCAAGTATTAGTTGCATGGTAAAACGCATGTGTATAAAGAAAAAAATTATTCCGCTGCATTTAGATGTTCACATGCCTATGTATGTTAGCGTAACACCGCCTCTCGCCACACTGTAAGATGTGGGAGAAAGGCGGGGGTTACAAGGAACCTCACTCTCATCAGTGGGCCAAACACATATTACGACACTTCCATCTCATTCGAGAGATCATCTGTTGGGACCGGGTGCATGCCGACGCGGACACGTATTGTAATTTTTTCCATAATTACATGCAGCGGAAACAAAAGCATGAATAGTTTCCTAAATTATTCTAACATATATCCTAAGCATGCAATGTGTTCACATAATTGTAATATAAAATTTTTGCAGAAAAGGAAATTACTCTACGAATTACCTCGCGTAACTTGGAAGAAGGGACGAGATCCAACCGTTAGCGTCCCTTAAAAGCTCCGCCTCTATTCGTATCCACGCCGAGTATCGTCGGGATGACTTCGCTAAGCCACGAGTTTCGTGTTCACGAGAACTACTAGATTCTCCGTGAACACGACGAAAACCGAGAGAGTAATCAAATCAAAAGACTCACCACCAAGGTTGGCCGAAGAGGAAGATCGTCGCAAGGAAGAGCTTCGTTGCCTTGGTGCTTCTCCTTGTGCTCACGGCAAGAAGAGGGAGGAGATGCCTATGGCCGGCCAAGAGAGAGAGAGAAAAGAAGAGGAGAGAGCCCAAGCAATTCTTGGATTGATCTTTCATTGCACCCCTTGGGTCCTTTATATAGTGGCCTCTCAACCATCAAGCCTCTCAAATATGGAATAACTTATTCCATCATGCCAAGTTTGATTTTTATATCATGGTTAAAATCATATTTTAATTCATGATAAAAAAACAATCAAGTCTCTTAAATATGGAATAACTTATTCCATCATGCCAAGTTTAATTTTTATATCATGGTTAAAATCATATTTTAATTCATGATAAAAAAAAACAATCAAGTCTCTCAAATATGGAATAACTTATTCCATATCATCTTGTGGTGGCCAAAATTCACACAAAAGGAATTCATCACAAGTGGTCGGCCAAGTTTTATCCAAACCATAGGTCCATGGTTCAAAACCCACCTATGGATTAAATTTTGTCATCTTTGATTTATTATAAATTTTATAAAACAAACCAACTCTTTGGTTTATTTTAATTCATAATAAAATAATCCATGGGATTATTTTAAGCTTATAATAAACCATACCACCTTGGATCAAATCCCTTAGTGAATTAAACTTATTTAATTCACTCATTAAGTCTTTAAAAGACTTAGTCATTCTATGCTTCCGATGCGTTTGAAATAAATTTAGTTTTGACTAATCGTTTGGCTCAACCAAACTTAATTTTTCTCGATTGGAGAATTCAATTCTCAACTCGTTTTAAATCCTTCGAATTACTCATTATGCGTGTGACCAAATAGGCTTTCAATTTATGTTGGTCGTCCATAATTAACTAATTAATTATAGAACGATCATGAGTGGCACCTAGTAGTACATCACGATCCTCAATTAATTGAAAGATCAACGGTTGACCTCAGAAATGATTATGAAACCCTTCAGCACCTATAATGAATCGTGTCCCATTCCCTTTACTATCTTATACCCACTTGGTTCAGGACATGGTCTATGTGTGTCAGTCCCCACTAGGCTGACTACGTCACACCTAGCCCAAGTAACGTTTCCTCGTCCTATGGATTCTAATTACTCTCATGTATTTAAGAGATTCATACTCTGAACATATCATGCTCTGGCCAGAGGCTTCGAGTAACAATCTGACGATAGGCCTCGGGTATACATCTCCTCGCAAGGAGTGGTGAATCCTTTATAGGCTGTTCAAACATCTTCGGGCACTTCGTCTTATACCCAATCATCTTGGGTCCACACCTCCTTCGAGATGCTTGCTTAAGATGTCAAAGTATAAGTCTCCATGACCAAGATGACTTGAACACCGCAAGTCAAAGGAACATCGCACCTAAGCCGCAGTAAGAACTTCACTGACATATCTATATGTAGACTACCATATGAAGTTTTACAGTCAGTCACTCCAATGAACTAGTTCCCTTAACTAACATTCATGTTCATCTCCAGACATCCCAATGTCACCAGCCAGTGAGAATCAACTGATTAGAGAATAACCCACGCTAGTCTCAACAGAATTGATAGTGTCCGTATTTATCAATTCATCGACTAGGGACAATTTCAATACTTCACAATTGCACATGTAGAGATAATCACTAGTTGTGAATTCATCATAAATTTTCTCATGCTGTGAATTGTATTGCGGACATTCAGTAAATGAGTTTAAGATCTCAATCAAATACACAAACATGTATACTCAAATAGTGAATATTCATTTATTAGAATAAATGATTACAATTATAAGGCGATTGCCTTAGGACACTTCTTCTCATATCACTAACAAACTCCCACTTGGCCTAATGCCAATCGCTACGGTATCCAATACCACAGGCTCTAACATGACCCTCAAACTTGCTTTGAGGCAAGGCCTTAGTTAAAGGATCCGCTAAATTCCTTTCAGTGGGAATTTTCTCAATTTGTATATCATTCCTACTTATAATCTCTCTGATCAGATGATAGCGGCGAAGCACATGTTTGGATCGCTGATGAGACCTTGGTTCCTTTGCTTGTGCAATAGCTCCATTGTTGTCGCAGTAAACCGGTATTGCTTCATCAATGGTTGGAACCACACCAAGTTCTGAGACAAACTTCTTGATCCAGACTGCTTCTTTTGCTGCTTCCGAAGCTGCAATATATTCCGCTTCCGTGGTAGAATCCGCTATGGTGTCTTGCTTGGAACTCTTCCAACTTATTGCGCCTCCATTCAAAATAAATACGTATCCAGACTGAGATTTGGAGTCATCATTATCTGTCTGGAAACTGGCATCTGTATACCCACGTATTATCATATCACCTTCTCCATATATTAGGAACACATCCTTAGTTCTTCTTAAGTACTTGAGGATTGTCTTGACAGCCACCCAATGATCCATTCCTGGATCAGACTGGTATCTGCTTGTGATGCTCAGAGCATACGATACATCGGGCCTAGTACATAACATAACATACATGATAGATCCTATCGCGGATGCATAAGGAATCTTATTCATGCAAATCCTCTCGTCTTCTGTGCGCGGACACATAGACTTCGAAAGGTTGATCCCATGCCTGATGGGAAGGTAACCTTTCTTGGATTCCGACATGCTAAACCTTTTAAGCACTCGGTCTATATATGTTGACTGCGAAAGACCAAGCAACCGTTTTGATCTATCTCTATAGATTCTAATCCCAAGGATATAGGATGCTTCTCCCAGGTCTTTCATGGAGAAAGTTTTGGACAACCAAATTTTAACCGACTGTAAAACTGATATATCGTTTCCTATAAGTAATATGTCATCGACATATAATACTAGGAATACGACTGCACTCCCACTAACCTTCTTATACACACAAGGTTCGTCAGGATTTTGTGAGAAATCAAACTCTTTGATTGTCTCATCAAAACGGATGTTCCAACTCCTGGATGCTTGCTTTAGTCCATATATGGATCGTCGAAGCTTGCATACTTTAGTTTTATCAACCGATGTGAAACCTTCAGGTTGTATCATGTATACATCCTCAAGCAGGTTTCCATTAAGGAAAGCTGTTTTCACATCCATTTGTCATATCTCATAATCATAATGAGCTGCTATGGCCAGGAGTATCCGAATGGATTTAAGCATAGCTATTGGCGAATAGGTTTCGTCATAATCAATTCCTTATTTCTGACGATATCCTTTTGCCACTAATCTAGCCTTAAAGGTAACAACATTACCCTCCATGTCGGTTTTCTTCTTGAAAACCCACTTGCACCCTATGGGCTTAATCCCTTCAGGTGGGTTAACCAAGTCCCATACTTGATTTTCGTACATGGAATCCATTTCCGACTTCATGGCTTCAAGCCATTTGTCCCTTTCTGAACTTTTCAGAACATCATCATAATTGATAGGTTCGTCATCACTAATGAGTAACACGTCATTCGATTCACTTACGAGAAAACCGTATCTCTCTGGAATATTGCGTGTCCTATCAGATCTACGAAGAAGTGGTGTTATTTTAGGTTCAACTGATAGCTCATCATTATGAGTTATTGGTTGTGGGTCTAGACTAGGTGTCTCTGTAATGTCTATTGGAGTTTCGTGAACTTCTTCAAGTTCAATGTTACTCCCACTGTTTTCTTGTAAAAGAAATTCTTTTTTCTAGAAATACAGCATGCCTTGAAACAAACACCTTTTGTTCCAAGCGATGATAGAATTGGTAACCCTTTGTTTCCTTAGGGTATCCAATAAATAGACATTTATAAGACTTAGCATCCAATTTGTTTGATACAGTCCGCTTCACATAAGCAGGACAACCCCATATCTTAAGGTGAGTTAAGTGAGGTTTCTTACTATTCCACATCTCATATGGAGTAGTAGAGACTACCTTGGTTGGGACTCTGTTTAGCAAGTAAACAGCTGTCTTAAGCGCATAGCCCCAAAAGGATTTTGGAAGAGTTGCATGATTCATTATAGATCTAACCATGTCCATCAAGGTTCGGTTACGCCTATCAGATACACCATTATGCTGTGGTGTATATGGCAGAGTCCATTGAGATAATATCCCATTGTCCCTAAGATAATCTTGAAACTCTCGACTTAAGTATTCACCACCCCGATCGGATCGAAGTATTTTAATACTTTTGCCAAGCTGTTTCTCTACTTCATTTCTGAACTCTTTGAATTTCTCAAAAGCTTCAGATTTGTGTTTCATTAAGAACACATACCCGAATCGTGAGTGATCATCGATAAAGGTAATGAAGTAGCTATAGCCTCCTTGTGCAAGAGTTGACATTGGTCCACATACATCAGTATGTATTAGACCAAACAATTCTCCCACTGGTTTACCTTTTCTAGAAAAGGGTAATTTGGCCATCTTGCCTTTTAAGCATGATTCGCATGTATCAAATGAACCGGGTTCAATTGATTCCAGAATTCCACATCGGTGTAATTTGGTCATGCGTTTCTTACTTACATGGCCAAAACGACAATGCCACGTATAGGAGTCTATTTGATTATCTATTCGAGTACGTTTGTTGCTAACTTCGATATTGAAAACGTCATTGGATAAATCTAACGTGTAGATACCATTACACAAAGTTCCGGTCCCATAAAGAACACCATTTAAAGTTATGTAACAACAATTGTTACTAAAAGTTAAATGATAACCCTTTTTATTCAAGCATGAAATAAATACAATATTCTTTATTAACGAAGGAACAAAATAACAATTATCCAATTCTAAGACAAGTCCAGCAGGGAGCTTTAGCAAATATGTTCCGATGGAAA
>JAGFNQ010006861.1:360418-455753 GCA_024364735.1 Boesenbergia rotunda | reverse complement strand
TCAAGAGAACAGGCTCCCTAGCCTTCTCTGACTCGTGCTCAGTCCCCCGGACCAAGACTCCGTGCCCAGCTTCACTCACCGGGACTTCATTCAACCTAGCTTCCCAAGCTAGGACCTGGCTTCACTCACCAGGGTTCCATTCAACCTAGCTTCCCAAGCTAGGACCTGGCTTCACTCACTAGGATTTCAGTCAACCTAGCTTCCCAAGCTAGGACCTGGCTTCACTCACCAAGGTTTCGGTCAACCTAGCTTCCCAAGCTAGGACCTGGCTTCACTCACCAGGATTTCAGTCAACCTAGCTTCCCAAGCTAGGACCTGGCTTCACTTACCAAGGTTTCAGTCACCCGGCCTCACTCACCGGGAGTCGTGCCCAATCCCCGACAAGGACTTAATCCGAATTTGCTCACCCATACTTAAATCATTGTCAACACCAAAAGAACAATCAAGGTCAGACTGCATCAACAATCTCGCCCTTTTTGTTGTTTGACAACCCGATTTTAAGTTTAGGTATTTGAAATCAATTGTCTCAAACTTCACCATCGTAGGAGAATCAAGATCCTCCCCCTACAATAGTTATACTCGTACTCATCCTAAACATAACCAACCACACTCTCCCCCTTTGTCAAACACCGAAAAGGGTGTAGACTGGTTGTTAAGTTTAAAAATTCCTCCCCCTCAACCTAGGGTCTCCCAAAACAATAAAGGATAGGATTAAATTGAAGGCATATGAAGACATATGATAAAGGTAAAGCAGGATATAACAATCATACGCATCATATGAACATGGAAGTGAACAACCGAACCATAAAGTAGTAATCATAAGGACATACAGTCAGATAGACATAACAGTCAGATAGTCAAACAGTCAAATACATCATAAAGTCAAATACATCAAATCATGAGAGTAAGATCAAACACATAGAACAACCACAATCAATCCTCGGCGGGGGGGGGGGGGGGGGTCGTCTGATTGCATGGGGTCGTAGGTCGTGTCATCATCAGGTAGGAAAGACCCCGGTGTAGTGCTGCTGGAGGGCGCAGCTCCAGGAAGTGTAGGCTGTTGGATCGAGAGAACTGATAGAGGGGGGTGAATATCGGAAAACGTTCGGATTTTAGAATTAGAGAAATTACGCAGCGGAATAAAACAATCGCGAACACAGGTGTTTTTACTTGGTTCGGAGCCTAAGTCGACTCCTACTCCAAGGCCCACGGTCGTTGACCGTTTTCTGCGGGCAATTCTATAAGTGCGCAAAATGGTTTACAAATAGATGTTACAATTACAGTATAGTAAACACAAAAGTAAAAGATCACTCTTCGTTACCGACGTCCAGTGTGGAATGTTTCTCGGAGCAGAGGGACGTCGTCAGCGCTTGTATCTCGAGTCGGGAGGTTTCTGGAGCAGAGCGTGGGAGCGGAAGAGCGTGATTGCGTTGAATGAAGTGTTGTTTGAAGCCTTGGGGTCGAGGGCCCTTTTATAGCACCTGGGGGTGCCCGGATTGTCGGGGGCGCCCCCCCACGTGTCAGTTAATCCACTTCCTTCTCGGTCAGCTCTGATCCCTTAAAACTCGGGATCAAGCTTTGACGGGGGCGCCCTGAACGCTGGGGGCGCCCTGGTTGACCGGGTCTCCTTCTTATCCGTTGGCTTTGAGGGGATATGTTCTGTCAGCTTCACCTGGGGGCGCCCGGGAGCAGTGGGGGCGCCCGGAACACTCCGGGCGCCCTACTCAGCTGTCGCCTCACTCCTTTGAGGCTGTCTGAGCTGCAGACACTCGGTCCTTCGGTCCTGCATCCAGGATTAGTCCAAAACAACATAAAGTAATAATATTTAAGTTTTATACAGCCTTAGCTGTCTTGGTTCTGACTTTGGGCCTTCCAAAATGGAGCCCTAGGTCGAACCGACGCCTACTGTTCCCACGACGGGGAACGCGTCTTCACCTACTCCTCTCGGGAGAATTTACCTGTTGCCAACCGGCTCCTCCGGTTGGACTTTTGCCCAGCAGTCCTTCACCAGGTTCATAGCTGTCCTTCGCCAGGTCTTCAGTACCAAGTTGTCCTTCGCCTGGTGCCTAGCAGTCCTTCGCTAGGTCTTTATATCCTGGCATTCCTTCGCTAGGTGCCTAGCAGTCCTTCGCTAGGGCTTTGTATCCTGGCATTCCTTCGCCAGGTGCCTAGCAGCCCTTCGCTAGGACTTTATTTCCTGGCAGCCCTTCGGCAGGTGCCTAGCAGCCCTTCGCTAGGACTTTGTTTCCTGGCAGCCCTTCGCCAGGTGCCTAGCAGCCCTTCTCTAGGACTTTTCCTGCACACTTGAGTAACATTGTTAGATCACCAATAATACTTAACTTTGACCCTTTGCCAATATCAAAATAAGGTTCGATATGGTGCTTCCTGCATCAACAATCTCCCCCTTTTTGATTTATGACAACACGATTCAATGTTAAGTAAAAATTACAACAGTTTAAGCAAGAAGGTTAAGACCAATAAAATATAGCAATTCTGAACAGTCTAAAACCAATGTAATTTGAACAGAAAAAAAGTTTTCTCATACTCCCCCTGAATCATTGTGTTATAAAATACTTGACTTAACACTTAACTTTGACCCTTCCTCCCCCTTTGACATATATCAAAAACAAAGATGGGTGAACAGGGTATCTAACAGGGATTTTTGAGTTTTTTCTGAGTGCTTCATGGTTTTTGACAAAGTGTTTTTCAAAAAATAGAGTAAAGTATTTTCATTAGCAAAACTTTTTACACTTAGATAATTTTCCATTATGAGAAGTTTGCAGGCCTAAATTTAAAAAAACTTTTACTTATAAGGAAAAAAGTTTACTTAGGCAAAATTTCCATTTTTGAAGCCAAATTTACAAAAAAGTTCAACTTTTAGAGTTAGGAAAAAAATTTGTTTGCTAAAGAAAATTTTGCACATTTAGACGAATTTGCTTGGAAACACTTTGTGCATTTTGAAAAAACATAATTCTTAAGAATTTCTAGGCAAGTTTTCCCTAAAGAAAACTTTACTTAGAAATATTTGCCAAAATTTTCAAAAGTTTTGCTCAGACAAATTTACTAAGAAAAATTTTACTTAGAAAAAAACATGTACTTAAAAACATTTGAAACATTTAGACATACTTAAAAAATTTTGAAGCACTAGAAATACTTGAAAGCACTTGAAGTAGTTTGAAATTTTAACAGCACTTTGGCACTTAAAAACAATTTAAAGTACTTAAAAAAATACTTTAAAAAAATCTTAGACCAATTTTAAAGCACTTAGAAATACTTAGCTTTTTGTGAAAACGAGATAAAAAATTTCTCTCTCTTTTCTATTTCTCTCCTCCTTGGCCATATATCAATAAGGAGGTTTTGAAAGGAGATTTAAGAAATAATATGTGTATCAGAGTTTATGAGTTTTGAAAATAAAAAATACTTGTTATAATTCTGAAAGTATAGCAAGTAGCTTAAATTGTACCAATGAAAACTCCACTTTAAAAAGTATTGTGAATTTAAAAAAATATTTTGTATTTGTAGGCAAGTTTTTAGAAAATTCACGTACTTAGAATACTATTGCCTTAGAAAAGTATTAGTACTCTTTGAAAATATTATATTTTGAAAAATAGAAGTACTTTTGAAAGATATTATGCAATTTTTGAAAAATATAAGTACTTTTTAAAAAAATATGCATTTTTGAAAAATATGCAAGTACTTTAAAAAAACAGATTGAGCCTTTTTTGGAAAGTCTAGGTATTGTTTTTGAAAACTATTACACTTTGAAAAATATAAATAATTTCTGAAAAGTATTATGCATTTTGAAAACATAATATTTTACTTGACTAGGTTTCTTTTCCAGTTTGACACAATCCTAGGAAACCTTGTTAGCTGCAAGGACATTTTCCTAAGTGTCCTGGAAATTCTCAAGACTCAAGCAAATATTATTTCAAAAGGTAAAAAAATGATTTTATAAGCCACAAAAATAAAATAATAATATTTTGTATGATAAATTACTTATGTTTTCGACACAACTTTGAAAATATAGTGTATGGAAACATATTTTTAGAAATGTTTGATAACTCTTTTAATTTGACCTCCCCCTAAACTTGATACAGTCCTTGGAAGCTTGTTGACCACAAGTATTCTTCCTCTGAGTTCTTAGGGTTCAGTTCAGATCAAAAAAATTATTTAATAATTTCAAAAATAATTGCTAAGGAGAATACTTGTTAGAAATAATTTCTTTTAGATTTAGACTCCCCATAAATTTGACACATCCTAGGAGTCCTTGTAGGTCATGAAGTGGACCTTCCTCTGTATCTTTAGGGTTTGTCAAAATCAAAAGGGAATCAAGCACAATTCTTAAAATGAATTTTGAAATATTAACATTTCGAAAAAAATGATTATTTGAAAGACATATGATAGCATAGTTTTCGAAAATCATGATGTTAATTTCTCAAAGAGATAGTAATATACGAGGGTTTTTGAGTCAACTTTTGGAAACCTTATTTTGAGATGATAATAAGTTTTAGAGCATAAGGTTTTTGAAAAAATCTGAATTTTTCAAAAAAAGATTTAAAAGAACTTCCCCTGTATCCGACACAGTCTGACTTTTATCTAAGTTCCTTAAGGGATATCAGTGTTGACCAGGTTTGACTATGTGGACTATGGTCTGACTATGTTCTAAACTATAGGATTAAACCACAATATAGGTATTTAAAGGAATTATAATTGATTTTAATTTTACTGTCTCACCCAATCTAGGGTTTTCAATCACGTTAGCCTTATAGGTTTTGTGAGACAGGTTTTGATAAGTAAAATTATTTTGAAAAATTAATTTTTATTTAGAAAACCTTAAATTAATTTTTGAAAACAATTAAATTTATTTTGAGAAGAAATGTTTGATTCTACACCTAACTGAAAATTTGTGTTAGATTTGAATTTGACAAAGAATAATTTGAATTTGAAATTCAAAAATTGGCTTCCAGGTCTTGGCGAGGCACTAAGCCTTCTTTGGTCGTAGCCTTATTGGATCATCAACCCTTTCCTTGACAAAGCCTTTTAATGAAATTTCATTTTCAAAATTAATCTTTGAAAAATTCTGGTCTAACTAGTTTGGGTCTTGGATCGGTAGCTTCGGCTAGTTTCACCAGTCTAAAGAGACCAAGTATGCTTGACCTTATTAGAATTAGTTTCCCTAACGTACTATCATCTCACCGCCACCCAATACTATGTTGTCAAGTTTCACTTAAGTTTGTTCAATCCTTAAACTAACCATTCCTAAGTCTAAGCATGGTAAATTGCAGAAATTAAATAAACAATCAATCAAGCAAATTACAATCAAGAATTAAGTTTTATCTAACAATAAATATAGTTTTCAGTTTGGCTCCCCCTGGACTAAAGCCACGATAATGATTAGGCAAGATGTGAATCTTGTCCTTGGGGATCCAATACTGATTTGATCCAGTTTGTTTGTTCAGGTACAGTTTAGATACCCATGCCTGAACTTTACTTCTGGACTGATTCAGTACAGCAAAATAGGATCTTTGTCTAGATTTGGTTCTATATCCAAGTCCGGATCGATTTAGAACTGATTTCTGCTTTCCAAGAATCATGTCAAGACCCTTGGAACCAGAAGTGAATCGTTCTAATGCTGATCTAGATCCTTAACCTGAGTTTTCAGGGAGGAGTTCTCTTTCTCAAGTTTTTCAACTTGAGTAGGAGTTCCTTCTTGAACCTTCTCGGTTAAGGGTTTAGAATCAGCTTCCTCTTTCAGGAGTTTTACTTCCTGTCGGAGGGATTCGATTCGGAGTTTAGCTTTCGCCAAATCTCGAGAAAGATACGAAATTAGTTCATTTAATTGACATCTAGTAAATCCACTTACCTTGATTTCGCCATCTTCTGAAAAGGTCAGTCTGTCGTCATCTTGTTCTGATTCTGACTCGGACTCGACTTCTTCTGAGGTGGTTAGTGCTAGGAGGTTCGACTATGGGACCTCTTCTTCTTCGGAGGAGGAGGACTCGTCCCACGTTGCTTGAAGTGCCTTCTTCCTTCTATTCTTCTTGGTTTCCTTTAGGTTCGAACACTCCGTCTTGTAGTGACCCTTCTTCTTGCACTCGTAGCAGGTCACGTTGGGCTTGTTCTTTTCATTTGCGGGTTCAGTTGGTTCGTCCTTTCTTCGGCTGGCTTTCCTTCTGTTGGTTTGATTCTTCAGTTCTTTGTAGTAGTTTCTTGCCAGTCGGACGAGCTTAGGTCGATCTCCTTCTTCATCTTCCGAGTCTGAGTCTGAGTTAGACTCGGGTTCAGGTTGAGGCTTCTTCTTGGTTGTCCTTCCAGTTTTACCTGCAATAAAGGCAATACCTTTCTCGGCCAAATTGCAGTTAGTCTGTTCATGCAACTCTAATTCAGAGAATAATTCATCTAATTTTATTTTTGAAAGGTCCCTTAAAACCTTATATGCATCTACCATAGATGCCCACAAGGTGTTTCTTGGGAAAGCATTTAAAGCGTACCTTATTAGGTCACGGTTTTCTACCTTGTGACCAATGGTGTGTAGACCGTTCATTAGTTATTGGATTCGAGCGTGAAGCTGAGCTGCTGTTTCGTTGTCGGCCATTTTGATGGTGTACAGCTTGTTCAGGAGCAGATCTCTCTTACTGATCCGAGTGTTTGATGTTCCTTCGTGCAGCTCGATCAGTTTTCCCCACAGCTCCTTGGCACTATTGAAAGGGCCCACCCGATTCAGCTCCTCTTTTGTTAAGCCGCATTGAAGGGTCTGGGTCGCCTTTGCATCCGCTTCAATTTTCCGTTTCAGAGCGGTGTCCCACTCTGTGTAGCTTTGAGGTACTCCTTCAGCATTTCTCGGAATCTCCAGTCCGGACTGGATGATTATCCACATGTCCACCTGAGTTTTCAGGTGGACCTCCATTCGACTTTTCCAATAGGAAAAGTCTTCTCCACTGAAAAGAGGAGGTCTGGCTATGCTGAATCCTTCTTGCATGGCCATTAGGTATTTAATCTGAAAAAGAGATAAGAGAAAGAAAAACTTTGTCCCAAGACTTGGTCTTGGATTAGTAGTGCGGGATAAAGAAAATTAAATATCGAGGGGTGTTGCACCAATCCTCGATCAACGAGAAGAAATTTGAACGAAAAAAGAATATTAGAAGAAATTCGAACGAAAGAAAGAATATTAGAAGAAATTCGAATGAAAAAAATATTAAAAAAAAATTAAAAAAATATCCGAAAAATTTTCAAACTGGTGGTTGCACCAAATTTGAACTTCCCCGCTCTGATACCACTTGTTGGATCGAGAGAATCGATAGAGGGGGGGTGAATATCGGAAAACGTTCGGATTTTAGAATTAGAGAAATTACGCAGCGGAATAAAACAATCGCGAACACAGGTGTTTTTACTTGGTTCAGAGCCTAGGTCGACTCCTACTCCAAGGCCCACGGTCGTTGACCGTTTTCTATGGGCAATTCTATAAGTGCGCAAAACGGTTTACAAATAGATGTTACAATTGCAGTATAGTGAACACAAAAGTAAAAGATCGCTCTTCGTTACCGACGTCTGGTGTGGAATGTTTCTCGGAGCAGAGGGACGTCGTCAGCGCTTGTATCTCGAGTCGGGAGGTTTCTGGAGCAGAGCGCGGGAGCGGAAGAGCGTGATTGCGTTGAATGAAGTGTTGTTTGAAGCCTTGGGGTCGAGGGCCCTTTTATAGCACCTGGGGGCTCCTGGATCGTCGGGGGCGCCCCCCCCCCCCCCACGTGTCAGTCGATCCACTTCCTTCTCGGTCAGCTCTGATCCCTTAAAACTCGGGATCAAGCTTTGACGGGGGCGCCCTGAACGCTGGGGGCGCCCGGGTTGACCGGGTCTCCTTCTTATCCGTTGGCTTCGAGGGGATCTGTTCTGTCAGCTTCACCTGGGGGCACCCGGAGCGCTGGGGGCGCCCGGGAGCAGTGGGGGCGCCCGGGAGCACGGGGGCACCCTAACCAATAGTTGCAGAAACAGTTCTTTTACTTCGACTGTTTTGTGTTCACCTTGGGGGCGCCCGGGACACTCCAGGCGCCCTACTCAGCTGTTGCCTCACTCCTTTGAGGCTCTCTGAGCTGCAGACACTCGTTCCTTCGGTCCTGCATCCAGGGTTAGTCCAAAACAACATAAAGTAATAATATTTAAGTTTTATACAGCCTTAGCTGTCTTGGTTCTGACTTTGGGCCTTCCAAAATGGAGCCCTAGGTCGAACCGACGCCTACTGTTCCCTCGACGGGGAACGCGTCCTCACCTACTCCTCTCGGGAGAATTTACCTGATGCCAACTGGCTCCTCCGGTTGGACTTTTGCCCAGCAGTCCTTCGCCAGGTGCCTAGCTGTCCTTCGCCTGGTGCCTAGCAGTCCTTCGCTAGGTCTTTATATCCTGGCATTCCTTCGCCAGGTGCCTAGCAGTCCTTCGCTAGGGCTTTGTATCCTGGCATTCCTTCGCTAGGTGCCTAGCAGCCCTTCGCTAGGACTTTGTTTCCTGGCAGCCCTTCGCCAGGTGCCTAGCAGCCCTTTGCTAGGACTTTTCCTGCACACTTGAGTAACATTGTTAGATCACCAATAATACTTAACTTTGACCCCTTTGCCAATATCAAAACAAGGTTCGATATGGTGCTTCCTGCACCAACATAGGCTGGTATGGATGACCAGCTGCCCATGCGCGTCACTCCTCGAACCATGCCTGCTGCTGAGCGTGCATCGCAGAAACCCGCGCATCAGTCGCCCGCTGATCAGCACGTAGCCCAGAGATCTCAGACCTGACATCCTGCCCTCCAAAGCTCTGAAATATGAAGTCCATGCTGGACAGTCTGCTCCAGCTCAGCAATCTGCCAGCGGAGGTCAGGATCCGCCTCATAGTAGTCTCCCGCGGCAGCAGGAGCATCATGATGTCCAGCCTGGTCTGCAGCTCCTGGAATATGTGTGACTCTAGGTAACTCCCCTAATCCCCGACCATCCTTCCATCAAGACCCTGAGGTCCGATAACAATGCCAGACTTGACGAATGAGCATCGGCCAAGTCGGCAGTCCTGCCGAACCATCGGCACGGTTCTGCCCTTGGTCACATCAATAACGACTGTCTGAAGCCAGTCAGTAATGATGTGCCCAAAAGGCATGTAGACAGTGCGACGGCTGGGCTCTCTGTAGGAGACGATGGACTCGAAGATACTCACCATGATATCAAAATCTAACTGTCGATGCATCCCATAGAGCATCAGACAGTGGAATGGGCGGATCTCAGAATGAGGTTTGGAAGTTATGGGCAGAATGCATTGGGTGATGATCTTGAAAAGAATATAATCTACAGGAGACAATCTGAGTGCAGCAAACGTAGGAAAGTCACTGTCGAGTTCATCGAGTCCATCCGGCCTGGGGTGGCCGAAAAAATACTCGTATATGGAATCTGGAGTGACATCCAAGAATGGAACAGATAAACTGGCTGGAAGGGTAGGAAACATGGAAAAGCAATTCGGTGAACGCCGAAAGCCCAGATACTCTGAGAAAGTAAAGTAAAATCTAGGTCTTTCTTGGCCACCCAGGTAGTGTAAGTATGAATGCCAACAGTGGAATAAAGGTTATTATAGAATTCGGAGACCAAGTCAACATTGATCTCGCGTTCCATAAAAAGAAGAGACTCCATATTATAGAATTCAATGATTTGTTTGACCGTGGGACAATATTCGTAGACAAAAGATCTATCTACGTTACGACAAGGGAGAGGCTTAAATGTAGTGTTGAGGAACTTCTGTTCAAAGTAGGAACTCATAAATCTAGAACTACCAGAGGGTTGGGGTCTTTGGGAGGGTCTAGATGATGATGAACCCTTCCCCTTTGAAGTTCCCTCAATAGGTTATTTACCCTTAGAGGATTTCCTAAGAGATGGAATAATAGATCATGGCAACAGATTCATGAAGTGCATGACACATAAAAATGATGATTAAGGTCACGACAATGGATTGAAATGATGATCATGGCACAGAAATGGGTGATCACTGGAAGATCATGAATGGGTGTCAGAAGGTCACGACACACAACAAAAATAGAGTTAAGGGCACACCACAAGATAAATCATCATGGTTAGCACAAACATCATAATTTATGGAGTAAACAGCAAAGTAAAATTGCAAAAATGCCTTACTTTGGTGCCATGACGGAAAGCTGAACGTTGGAGATGAACTCAAAAGTATCGAGCAGGAAGGAAGCTCAACAACTTGCGGAGACAACACAGAGTGCTCCACAGATGGCTCGCTGAGACTCAAGCTCAAAACAGATCTCGCCGAAAACTCAAAGAGCTCGTCGAGGACTCAGTGCAGGAAGCAAATGCTAGAACAGAAGAGACTCGACAGCAAAAGCAGGAGCAAATTGCTACGGAGACAAAATCTCGAGCGCAAACTCACAGAGAGGAGACTAGGAAATGTTCTCACGCTGGAAGATGAAGAAAAGCTAGCAGAACTCGTACACACACTCGCAGGAAGCAGAGGAAAGGAGAGCTCGCAAGAACTCGCAGGAAGGAGAGCTCACGCGCAGGAAGAGGAGGAAGAATAGATTCGGCTCTAGGGTTTGGAGAAGTATGTGATTGATGAAGTTAATAGGTTGGTGGATCGATCCACCAACCAAATTTATTACGATAGATCGGATCCACCGTCTGATCTTCGGAGGTCCAGACCGATCAGGGAACCTCTTGATCGGTCTGGCTGGGTCCTGATCGGTCGGGTGAACGATCAGGGAAGACCCTGATCGGTCCGCCAATCGATCAGGGAGCAAACAGAGAGTTTGCGAAAATTTGTATACCTCCTGATCGGTCTGTGGACCGATCAGGCCATATCTGATCGGTCAGTGGACCGATCAGGCCACATCTGATCGGTCAGTGGACCGATCAGGTCGAGGTCACAAGAATTTTCTCGCAGATTTTCTTGATCGGTCATCATGACCGATCAGGCCACCCCTGATCGGTCCGGTGACCGATCAGGGAGGTCCCTGATCGGTCTGTGGATCGATCAGGGAGGTCCCTGATCGGTCTGTGGATCGATCAGGGACCGAACAGAATAGTCGGGGTTCTGTGAGCTCACTGATCGGTCTGTGGACCGTTCAACCAACTCTTGATCGGTCTGTGGACCGATCAGATATTAGAGATTTTCTGATACGATTTCAGAAATCGCAGTATCAGATTTTCTTTCGAATTTTATTACCATTAGATGGATGTTTATCATCCTGGAGGTGTTCCCTTGACTAGATTGATCCCTTAACAAGAATCAAGAGTCCTTATGGATTTAACACCCTCTCCATCATAAAAACAAAGAAACCAACCAAGTGAAGTCATAACCAATCATACATCCAATTTGAAACATTCATCCAAAGAAACACAAGTTTGTATCAAAATAAGTCTCCAATCAAGTTTCCTTGATTGGAATGTCCAAGTATGATCATGGAGCCAAATACACATATGTTATGCATTGGTTTTCCCCATACTTGGTCAACTTAATGATTATTATCTCGTCAACCCAATTTCTCAAGGGATGCATTAACATTTTGAGTAATTAAGTTGATCCTAGCATCTCACCCGATTTCTAGCAACCAAAAATGTTTTGTTAAACCTTATAGTTTATGTGAGATGTCCCCAAGTTGCCCAATTGTTGTTCCCCAACAATTTAAAATGATCATGAAGGGTTTTGTTTGCTTTTTAATCCTATGAAGCACGACACCTTCCCAACTCCCTTCATAAGAAACTAAATTCATTTTCGGGGAGTGGTTTAGTGAAAATGTCGGCTAGATTCGATTTTGACTCTACATGTGAGAGTACAATATCTCCTCTAGCAACATGATCCCTAATGAAGTGGCGACGTACTTCAATGTGCTTGGTCCTAGAATGATGGACTGGAGTTTTTGTTAGATATATCGTGCTTATGTTGTCACACAACACTTGCACACCCTTGTAGGTTAATCCATAGTCCTCTAGTGTATGAATCATCCACAACAATTGTGATACACTCTCTCCCATGGCGATATATTCTGCCTCGGTCGTGGAGAGAGCAACACAATGTTGCTTCCGACTTGACCAACTAACTAACGATGATCCTAAGAATTGGCAACCCCCACTTGTGCTCTTCCGATCCAACTTGCACCCAGCATAGTCGGAATCGGTATAGCCAATTAAGTCAAATGATTCGGTACGGGGGTACCAAAGACCAACTCTAATTGTGCCCTTAAGATATCTTAGAATTCTTTTAACAACAATTAAGTGAGATTCCTTGGCACAGACTTGGTACCTAGCGCACATACCCACAGCAAAAAGTATATCAGGTAGATTAGCTGTGAGGTATAACAAACTACCTATCATGCTCCGATATTGAGTTAGGTCAACAGGCTTACCACTCTCATCATTGTCTAATCGTGTGTTTGTAGCCATGGGAGTGGTTACTTCTTTAGAATCACTCATGTTAAATTTTCGGAGCATCTCTTGATTGTATTTTGATTGGTGCACATGGATCCCATCTCGAGTTTGCTTGATTTCGAGTCCAAGGAAGAAAGTCAATTCTCCTACTAAACTCATCTCAAATTCACTCTCCATGTGTCCAATAAATTAATTCAAATAGCCCTTATTGTTTGAGCCACAAATTATGTCATCGACATATACTTGGGCTACAAATATATTGTCACTATCTCTTCGTAGAAATAGTGTAGGGTCTATTTGTCCTCTCACGAAGCCTTTCTCGATTAGAAATGTTGACAACCACTCATACCAAGCCCGAGGTGCTTGTTTAAGGCTGTAGAGCGCCTTCATGAGATTGAACACGTGCTTTAGAAATTCAGAATTTTGAAACCCCGGAGGTTGTTCGACATAGACCTCTTCTCTTATGAAACCATTTAGGAAGGTCGATTTGACATCCATTTGATAGAGCTTGAAACCTCTATGTGATGCAAATGTAAGCATCAATCGGATGGATTCTAATCGTACCACGGGAGCATAGGTCTCATCATAATCAAGGCCTTCAACTTGACTGTAGCCCTTAACTACTAAGCATGCCTTGTTCATTACGATTTCTGCCTTATGGTTCAATTTATTTTTGAAGACCCATTTGATTCCAATAATGGTGGTCTTCTTAGGTCTAGGGACTAAGTCTCAAACTTGGCTTCTCTCGAATTGACCTAATTCGTCTTACATGGCAATGATCCAATCGGGATCATCAATGCTTCGTCAATTTTCTATGTTCAATTCTGAAATTAAAGGCAACTTCATTAGCCTCATTCCTAAAGAATGATCTGTCCTAACCCCATGATGGATGTCTCCAACAATTTGGTCTTGGGGATGACTAGAGGCTACTAGTTTGCCTTGGTGTTGGAGGTGCTTCTTGATGGTGTCACTAGACACAGCTCAGCCTCAGGTCCGGCTGACTTCATGGTTGTCTAGGCTCACCGTCATCAGATTCATCATCACCATCTACAACACTTGGACTATCATTCAAATCTAGTTTCCTAAGTTTGAACTGAACTCCTTCTACATCTTCTGATTGATCAATTACTTTTGGGATCTCCTCAAAAATAACATCAGAAAACTCTTCAACTAATCTAGACTTCTTGTTATAGACTCGGTAAGCTTTGCTGACGAGGGAGTACCCAACCAGTATCCCTTCATCAGCTTTCGCTGTGAACTTTCCAAGATGGTCCTTGGTGTTTAAAATAAACACCTTACAACCAAACACCCTTAGATGTTTAACTGTAGGTGGTTTTCCAAACCAAAGTTCATGAGGAGTCTTCCCTAAAAATCGATGAATGAGGACTCGATTTTGTACATAGCAAGCTGTGTTCACAGCTTCAACCCATAAGTAACTCGGTAAAGAGTACTCATTGAGCATGCTTCGTGCAACCTCTTGTAAGACTCGGTTCTTCCTCTCTACGATATCATTTTGCTGTGGTGTCCTAGGAGTGGAGAACTCGTGTCCATAACCTCTCTCTTGACAAAATTCTAAAAATCAATCTTTGGTTTTGAAATTCTCCATGATCACTCCTAATTGTTTTAATTGTTGTTGATTTTTCATTTTCAATTCTTCTACAAAATGAAATAAAAACATCTAGGGTTTGATCCTTATATTTTAGAAAATAGGTCCAAGTATATCTAGTAAAATCATCAATGATCACAAAACAATATCTACTACCATTCAAAGATATAATTGTACTACAATCAAATAAGTCCATGTGTAGTAAATCTAAAGCGGTAGAAGTACTTACAGCGCTTTTACCTTTGTGTGAAGATTTCGTTTGCTTACCCATTCGACATGCATCACAAAGTTTGTCCTTTCCGTACTTGATGCTTGGTAAGCCACGAACTAGTCCCTTGTTGGCCAACTTCCGAATGTTCTTCATGTTCACGTGTGCCAATCTCTGGTGCCAAAGGGCGGACTCATCTTCTCTTGACATGAAACACTTAACAGAAGCATTAATAGCACTTTTAAAAGAAACTTGATAAATGTTATCTACCCTTGTGCTTACTAGTACCGTGTCAAGTGTGTCATTTTGTCTAACTAGACATTGACTTGAATGAAAATCAATTGTGTAACCCACATCACACAATTGACTGACACTTAGGAGATTGAATGTCATCCCCTTGACTAGAAGGATATTTTTGATTCTAAGACATTCGGATATTTGAATGTCTCTTATCCCTACAACCTTAAGGCTACCATTGTTACCAAAAGAAACATTACCTTTACTTTTTTTTGAAGGGTAGTGAATAAAGATCTATCACCGGTCATATGTTTAGTACCCACAAATCTTGAGAGCCCCTAATCAAACCTACAAATTGAATGAAGATTTACCAATCTGGACCAGCTACATGCGCTTGGACCCAGCTTACTCCTTTGGACCCTAGAAGTCTTAGGTGATCTCACATGAGTCCTAGACATCAAGAAAACAAAAGTCGGTTCTTTAGGTCGGTAACCTATACCGGCCTTGTTGTAAACCGCCCTTTGAGCATTTAAGATCATATCCAAAGTCTTAGAGCTAGTTGAGAATTTCTCAAGAATATTCTTGAGTTTCTCAACCTCACCCTTCAAGGCTTTGTTTTCATCTTCTAACATTTCTACATGCAAATCATCAATATCCTCATCCTTAGAGGATTTCAATTGTTCTACTTCTACTTTTAATGATTTAACCTTTTCTTTTGACTTTTTTAACAATTTGGTTAAACATGCAATAGTTCTATAGCATTTGTCTAATTCGGGAGAAATTACCTCTTCATCATCCGAAGATGATGAAGCCGCGTTTGAAGAGTCCATAGATTCATCACTACTCTCCTCATCTTCAATAGCCATGAGAGCTACATGGCGAGTAATCTTTTCCTCCTTCTCTTCTTTGGATGAGCTAGAGGAGGACTCATCCCATGTGGCTTTCAAAGCCTTCTTCTTCTTCTTGGATTTCTCCTCCTTCTTCTTTAACTTTGGACACTCACTCTTGTAATGTCTTTTCTTGCTACACTCAAAGCAAGTAACATTAGTCTTATCAACTTTAACTTCACTAGGGTTACCTTTTCCCTTGTAGCGCCGGCTCTTCCTCATCATCCTCCTTACGAAGTTGGCCATCTCGGATGAAGAAGACTCGCTACCATCCTCCTCGGACTCGGACTTGGACTCAGACTCGGATGAAGACGAAGAAACCTCCTTCTCCTTCTTCTTCTCATTCTTCTTCTCCTTCTTCTTCTCCTTCTTCTTCTTGGTCTTGTCCTCTGCCACAAGAGTAATCCCCTTCTCCTTGGGGCCTTTGTTAGCCATTTTGTGTAGCTCTATTTCATAAAATAAATCATCCAATTTGACAATTGCCAAGTCCTTAGAAACCTTGTAGGCATCCACCATGGATGACCACAAGGCATTCCTTGGAAAAGCTTTTAGAACGTACCTCACAAGGTCGCGGTTCTCGACCTTTTCATCAATGGAGTGGAGACCATTGAGTATCTCCTTGAATCTACCATGAAGTTCACTTACCGTTTCATTCTCCTTCATGATGAGATTTTGTAGTTGATTGAGGAACAAGTCCCTCTTGGCTATCCTTGAGTCCCGGGTGCCTTCATGAAGCTCGATGAGCTTATTCCATAAATCCTTTGCGCTTGTGAAGGGACCAACTTTGATTAGTTGGTCCTTGTTCATCCCACATTGCAAGGTAACCACCGCCTTCGCATCGGCTTCTCCTTTGCGCGTTTGCTCAGCTGACCACCGCGAGGACTCCAACTCTTTTCCCTCTGCGTCTCTTGAAGGAATGAATACTTTCTTCACGGAGAACCACATTCCAATATTGGTCTTGAGGTAGTACTCCATGCGAGATCTCCAATACTGAAAATCAGATCCGTCGAAGAAGGGAGGTCGGGTGGTGCTAAATCCTTCTCTCATTGCCATTCTTGTTGACTCTCAGGTGTTAGTCCGTTTGAGCAGAGCCCCAAGCTCTGATACTACTTGTTGGTGTTTGGATGGCTAGAGAGGGGGGTGAATGTAGCCAGACACTAATTTTTCTTCTTTGAAGTTTTCTGCAGTCAGGTTAGTAGCAGCGGAAGACAAAAACAAAAACAGAACTAACAGAAACTCAAACACAAATCAGAAATGCTAACACGGAGGATTTACAAGGTTCGGGGATAAGTTGCCCCTACTCCTTGGCGTGCCCGTGAGGTGGGCGATCACTTGATCGTCGGCAGATCAAGCCCCAGGAAATTCGGATAAAATAACACCTCCTTCTCGGTGGAGAAACCTCTCATGATCATTTCAAATTGTTGGGGAACAATTTGTTGGTACAGGAAGCACCATATCGAACCTTGTTTTGATATTGGCAAAGGGTTCAAAGTTAAGTATTATTGGTGATCTAACAATGTTACTCAAGTGTGCAGGAAAAGTCCTAGCGAAGGGCTGCCAGGAAATAAAGTCCTAGCGAAGGGCTGCTAGGCACCTGACAAAGGGCTGCCAGGAAACAAAGTCCTAGCGAAGGACTGCTAGGCACCTGGCGAAGGACTGCCAGGATCCAAAGCCCTAGCGAAGGACTGCTAGGCACCTGGTGAAGGACTGTCAGGATCCAAAGACCTAGCGAAGGACAGCTAGGCACCTAGCGAAGGACTGCTGGGCAAAAGTCCAACCGGAGGAGCCGGTTGGCATCAGGTAAATTCTCCCGAGAGGAGTAGGTGAGGACGCGTTCCCCGACGAGGGAACAGTAGGCGTCGGTTCGACCTAGGGCTCCATTTGGGAGACCCAAAGTCAGAACCAAGACAGTTAAGGCTGTATAAAACTAACATATTATTGCTTTATGTTGTTTTGGACTAATCCTGGAATCAGGACCAAAAGAGCCTCAAAGGAGTGAGGCAGCAGCTGAGTAGGGCGCGCGGAGTGTCCCGGGCGCCCCAAGGTGAATACAAAATAGATGAAGCAAAAGAAGTACTTCGGCAGCTTATGGGCGGGCCCCTCCCCCCCCCCCCCCCCCCCCCCCCCCCCGTGCTCCCGGGCGCCCCCAGTTTAAGCTAACAAAGTAGAAGCCAGCGAAGCCAAATGGATAAGAGGTGACCCAGTCAACCCGGGCGCCCCCGTCAAAGCCTGATCCCGAGATTGAAGGATCAGAGCTGACCGAGAGGAACTCGGATCAGTTGACACGTGGGGGGGAGCCCCCGATGTTCCGGGCGCCCCCAGGGGCTATAAAAAGGCCCTCGACCCCAAGGCTTCAAGCAATCAAATTCTTCCAACGCATTCACGCTCTTCTACTCCCGCGCTCTGCTCCGAAAACCTCCCGACTCGAGATACAAGCGCCGACGACGTCCCTCTGCTCAGAAAATACAATCTACACCGGACGTCGGTAACGAAGAGCCACTTTTAAGTTTACTGTACCATTTCCTGTAATACAATTTGTAAACTGGTTTTGCGCACATATAGAATTGCCCACAGTAAACGGTCAACGGCCGTGGGCCTTAGAGTAGGAGCCAACCGTGACTTCGAACCAAGTAAAACTGCTTGCGACTTTGTGTTGTGATTTAATTTTCCGCTGCGTATGCTCTTATTTTTAATCCGAAAATGATTTACGATATTCACCCCCCTCTATCGTTTCTCTCGATCCAACACAATTATTGGGCAACTTGGGGACATCTCACACAAACTATAAGGTTTAACAAAATATTTTTGTTTGCTAGACATGGGGTGAGATGCTGGATCAACCTAATTACTCAAAATGTTAATGCATCCCTTGAGAAATTAGGTTGACGAGACAAAAATCACTAAGTTGACCAAGTATTGGAAAGCCAATGCATAATACATGTGTACTTGGCTCCATGATCATACTTGGACATTCCAATCAAGGAAACTTGATTGGAGACTTATTTTGACACAAACTTGTTTCAAATTGGATGTATGTTTTGATTGATTATGACTTCATTGGTTGGGTTCTTGTTTTTACAACGGAGAGGTTGTTAAATCCATAAGGACCTTTGATTCTTGTTAAGGGATCAATTATAGTCGAGGGAACACCTCCAAGATCGATAAACTTCCATCTCATCTTATCAGAATTTGAGAGGAGGTCTGAAATTGCAAGTTCGGTCGCGTATCAAAAAATTTCTGATATCAGATCGGTCCACAGACTGATCAGGAGTGGGCTGATCGGTCCTCAGACCAATCAGTGAGCTCACAGAAGTATATCCGGGTCTGTTCAATCCCTGATCGATCCACAGATCGATCAGGGACCTGCCTGATCGGTCACCGGACCGATCAGGGGTTGGCCTGATCGATCATGATGACCGATCAAGCAAATCTGTGAGAAAATTCTTGTGACCTCAACCTGATCGGTCCACCGACCGATCAGATGTGGCCTGATCGGTCCACAGACCGATCAGGACGTTTACAAATTTTCGTAAACTCTCTATTCGCTCCCTGATCGATCGGCAGACCGATCAGGGGCATCCCTGATCGGTCACCCGACTGATCAGGACCCAGCTAGACCGATCAGGAGGTTCCCTGATCGGTCTGGACCTCCAAAGATTGGACGATGGATCTGATCTACCGTAATAAATTTGGTTGGTGGATCGGTCCACCAACCTATTAACTTCATCAACCACATACTTCTTCGAACCCTAGCGCCGAATCTATTCTTCCTCCTCTTCCTGCGCGTGAGCTCTCCTTCCTGTGAGTTCTTGCGAGCTCTCCTTTCCTCTGCTTCCTGCGAGTGTGTGTACGAGTTCTGCTAGCTTTTCTTCATCATCCAGTGTGAGAACATTTCCTAGTCTCCTCTCTGTGAGTTTGCGCTCGAGATTTTGTCTCCGTAGCAATTTGCTCCTGCTTTTCCTGTCGAGTCTCTTCTGTTCCAGCATTTGCTTCCTGCACTGAGTCCTCGACGAGCTCTCTGAGTTTTCGGCGAGATCTGTTTTGAGCTTGAGTCTCAGCGAGCCATTTGTGGAGCACTCTGTGTTGTCTCCGCAAGTTGTTGTGCTTCCCTCCTGCTCGAGACTTTTGAGTTCATCTCCTGCGTTCAGCTTTCCATCATGGCACCAAAGTAAGGCATTTTTGCAATTTTACTTTGCTGTTTACTCCATAAATTATGATATTTGTGCTAACCATGATGATTTATCTTGTGTTGTGCCCTTAACTCTATTTTTGTTGTGTGTTGTGACCTTCCGACACCCATTCATGATCTTGCCGTGATCACCCATTTCTGTGCCATGATCATCATTTCAATCCATTGCCGTGACCTTAATCATCATTTTTATGTGTCATGCACTTCATTAATTTCAATCTGTTGCCATGATCTATTATTCCATCCCTTAGGAAATCCTCTAAGGGAAAATAACCTATTGAGAGAACTTCAAAGGGGAAGGGTTCATCATCATCTAGACCCTCCCAAAGACCCCAACCCTCAGGTAGTTCTAGATTTGTGAGTTCCTACTTTGAACAGAAGTTCCTCAACACTACATTTAAGCCTCTCCCTTGTTGTAACGTAGATAGATCTTTTGTCTACGAATATTGTCCTATGGTCAAACAAATCATTGAATTCAATAATATGAAGTCTTTTCTTTTTATGGAACGCGAGATCAATGTTGACTTGGTCTCCGAATTCTATAATAACCTTTATTCCACTGCTGGCATTCATACGTACACTACTCGGGTGGCCAAGAAAGACCTAGATTTTACTTACTCTACTTTCTCAGAGTATCTGGGCTTTCGGCGTTCACCGAATTGCTTTTCCATGTTTCCTACCCTTCCAGCCAGTTTACCTATTCCATTCTTGGATATCACTCTAGATTCCATATACGAGTATTTTTTTGGCTACCCCAGGCTGGATGGACTCGATGAGCTCGACAGTGACTTCCCTATGTTTGCTGCACTGAGATTGTCTCCTATAGATTATATTCTTTTCAAGATCATCACCCAATGCATTCTACCCATAACTTCAAAACCTCTTTCTGAGATCCGCCCATTCCACTGTCTGATGCTCTATAGGATGCATCGACAGTTAGATTTTGATATCATGGTATCTTCGAGTCCATCGTCTCCTACAGAGAGCCCAGCCATCGCACTGTCTACATGCCTTTTGGGCACATCATTACTGACTGGCTTCAGACAGTCAGTATAGATGTGTCCAAGGGCAGGACCGTGCCCATGGGTCGGCAGGATTGCCGACTTGGCAGATGCGCATTTGCCAAGTCTGGCATCATTGTTGGACCTCAGGACCAGGGCCTTCTATGGAAGGATGGTAGGGGGTTAGGAGAGTTACCACGGGCCGCCCACGTTCAGGTACTAGCAGCTCCGGCTGTTCATCAGGAGGCACCCGCAGCAGCTGACTACGAGGACGAGCCGGATCCTGACCTCCGGTGGCAGGTCGCAGAGCTAGAGCAGACGATCCAGCATGAGCTTCATGTTTCAGAGCTCTGGCGACAGGGGATTAGCTCTCAGGTTCAGTCTATCGACCGCAGATTACTCACGATAGAGTCAGACGTCTCTGGGATCCGTTCCAAGCAGCAGGCATGGTTTGCAGAGTGGCGCGTTTAGGCAGCTGGTCATCCGTACCAGCCTACACTTCCTGGAGCTACGCCCTCCAGCAGTACTGTCCTGGGGTCTTTCCTACCAGATGATGACATTACATTTGACCCCATGCAGTCGGACGATCCCCCCCCCCTCCTGCGCCGAGGATTGATTGTGTTTGTATTCTGATTTTGACAGACTTGTGATGTGTTTGACTATGCTTTGATGCTTTGCTATGCATCTGACTATCTGACTGTTTCATGTATGACTTACTATTTCATGGTTCGTGCTATTTCATGCCGTCGTCTATTTCATATGATGCATATGATTTCCCTATCATGCTTTATCTTTTCATATGTCTTCAACTTAATCATATCCTTTGTTGTTTTTGAGAAAAACCCTGGTTTGAGGGGGAGGAACATTTCAAACTTAACAATCAGTCTACACCCTTTTCGGTGTTTGACAAAGGGGGAGAATGTGGTTAGTTAAGTTTAGGATAATTACGAGTTTAACTGTTGTAGGGGCCTACGCGCCCGTCCAAGTGATCCAAAACCCTAAGGCCCCACGGTCGTACTTAGGCTTGGTTCGGGACCTACGCGCCCGTCCAAGTGATCCAAAACCCTAAGGCCCCACGGTCCGACTGACACCCGGGGTACTTAGGCTTGGTTCGTGACCTACGCTCCCGTCCAAGTAATCCGACACCCTAATGCCCCACGATCCATTTGACACCCGGGGTATACACCCTTGGCTAAGTGACCAAAATCCAATCGTGAACTTAGTCGATTTCAAAGCGAAAAACCACTCGCTTTCGGGAGAATCCACAGCACATTAGAATATCACTATGAGACAGTCATATACACAGGACAAGTATCCAGAAATATTCATATATTTACATATGGAGACACATGACGATATACATTTTTGCTATCCAGAATGAAGATGGATGCCTGAGGTAACATATGAGTAGATCGGTACTCCCGTCGAGTAGCCTGGAACGAAGATGGATGCCTGAGGTAACACATGAGTAGCTCGGATACTCCCATCGAGTAGTCTCGAGCTAAGATGGATGCCTGAAGTAACACATGAGTAGTTCGGGTACTCCCGTCAACGAAGATGGGCGCCTGAGATAACACATGAGTAGCTCAGGTACTCCCCCGGGGTGATCCAGAATGAAGATTGATGCCTGAAGCAACACATGTGCACTTAAGACACCCTCGACCTTCGCCGTAAACAGGAAGAACAAAGAGGAGGGGGATTCTCCCCGGAATGTGTAAAGACGCAAAGAAGAATTGCATTAACAGGGGGAGGGGGGCTGAGCCGCCGCAATCTCTCTCCGGAGCACGAGACGGCGCAACTCCGGACCACCACCCGAGTACAGGTCAAAAAAAAATACTAGGGGTGGACAGCAAAACAGATGGAAATATTCTCAAACCCGCGGCATCCCTGGTAACGGCGTACCCCACAGATACCCTCGTCTTCCCGAGAAAATGAGAAGTCGATGGTGCGTGGGGTATGCCACCACCAACCGACCAGGGGCTTGGGGATCAGCAGGATGCGTCATCTCCCCCATGCCCCCTGGAGGGCTACATAAGGTCCTTTCTGAACTCCACGGACAAGCCGGGAGATCCACCTCCCCCAGAATCTTCAGAGAGACCCCAGGCATCATCTCCACCATGCTCCCCGACGAAGGGGATGACACAAAGGCCCCTACCCCTATCCAATCCCTCAGCCAAGAGCATCATGGGGGTTTGCAAAAGGGACACGGAAGATGCACGCAACATCAGAGGGAAGTAAGTGAAAATCAAAGGGATGGAGAAAGCTGGCCCCCCCATCTCCCTATTTATAGTGCTGAGATTCTCTCCGAGCAGTTAAGGCGTGACAGATGCTGTAACGCCAAGCGTCTTTTCGACTGACGCACCCTTGCTGCGCCTAGGAACTCACGACTCTTAATGGGTCCAATTAATGAGATTGCGAATAACACGGAGGAGACAGTTTGAAAACCACCCCTGCGCCTTAGCCAGCGTAGACCAGCAAAAAGACTTCACCGATCTAATTGCAGGATGCAGGGATATGACTTCTAGTATCTGCCTCGTAGACAGTCGTTGGTGGAGCCACAAGCAAAAACAAAAAGCGCATCATACAAGAACTCACACACCCAGGGAATAATGAAAAAGATAAGTATTATTAATATAGCCAGGCTTGTCCATATCAGGCCACTCGAGGCCTCAGGCGGAGACCTGTACACAGGTCGAAGGGTATTTACATGCTCGAGCCATCGCCGGGAGGTAAGAGCTTTTCCTTCTTCAGCCCGCCAAGGGCCCCATGAAAGCCCTGCTGTAAACGCTCCATTACTTGGTCGGCTACAATGGCGCGAAACTCCTCCGAGCCTAGGAACTTCACTTTGAAACCCCTCTCGGCCTCCCGAGAGGCAGAAGCCTCGGCAGCCTCAACGGACCGTCTTAGCCACCTTAGCTCAGCAGACATATCCTCTTGCTCAATCATGGCTTCCCTGAGCCTCTCAGACACTGCCCGCTCATCCGCCCGAGCTTGGATTAGGTCATCCTCCAGGACAAATGCACGGTCAGTAGCCATCAGGAGCCGTGACTCCATTTGGCTCCGTAGCTCCTTCTCTCTCGCCTGGAGCTGATCTCTCTCCTGCGTCACCCGAAGAAGATCCTGGGTAACTGACACAACCTTCTCGGATGCTAGGCGTTCCCGATGTCGAGAACTCCCGAGGGCCTGCTCGGTGTCGTGCAAAAGCTTCCTCAGCTGCTCCACTTCCTCACGGAGAGCTCTATTGCTGCTAGCCTGCTTCACCCCAGACCAATGCTCAAGACTCGCGGCTGCCTCCTCCCTTAGGGCTCGCTGGAGTAAGGCCTCAGCTTGGGGCTCAGAACACAGACCCCGGCCAATCACCAGGCAATCCTTAGCCGCCTGACATCGCACCGAAGGATTAGCGGCCGGACGAAAAAGACAGCCAAATACTGTAGTAATTTGCACCTGCAGAAGGGTCTTCCAAAGACTGGATAGTGGCTCGGCAGAGGACCGCACAACTACCTCGGCTGAGAGTCGCCCTGCTCGTCGATTAGGGGAGATAGCGGGCGAACGGGAGGATGCTGGATGACAGGAGCCTCGATAGGCGCGTCGGGGGAATCGGAGTCCATCCCTTCGGGACTTGAAATTCCCCTTCGGCATAGCCCTCTCAGTCGAGGTCTCCTTCAATTGCGCCATGGAGGGGACTGCAAGGAGGCCTCCAACGCTGCATCCAACCTCTCTCTTAGCCGATCTAGTTTCCTACGGAATTGAATACGTGACGCCTCCTTACCCGTCGGAGGGACAGCTAGATCGACGGAGCAGGAAGGGGCCACCTCGGAGATGGAAGCGGGCGGGGCCGAGGTAGGCGAGGCTACCTCGGTGGGTAGAACCATTTCCTCAGGCACTGAGGGCAAGGGGGATGAACGGACGGAACATCGCTTTTTCCAGGAGAGAACCAAGCCCTTGGGAAGCCGCCGCTTCTGCCGGCCGAAGGGCCGGACAGTCGTCGGGGTAACGGAGGAAGTAGATTTTTCGCCCCCCCCCCCTGTCAAGGTTGCTCGGGCCTGTGGAGGAGACACCCTCGGAAGAGTAATCCGTTATTGATGCAGCCGGAGGAGCTGGAGATGCTTGCTTTTCGGCCAATGTAACAGTAATAGCGACCCTATGAGGTGAGACAGCGGGCCCCTCGCTAGACTCGGCAGGGACGTAAGGAGTGTAAGAGACAATCGGAGGAGGATTCAAGGCCTCCTTGTTGGCCTCCTCCCACTTGATGAGTCGACTCATCACCTTGTCATACATGACTCCCTCTGCAGAAGCCAATTACAAAGGGCATCAGTCGAAATCAATGTGCATGGAAGAAAGGGACGTACATACTGTTAGTGATATGAGAAAAATGTCCTAAGACAATCGCCTTATGATTGTAATCATTTATTTTAATAAATGAATATTCACTATTTGAGTATACATGTTTATGTATTTGATTGAAATCTTAAACTCATTTACTGAATGTCCTCAATACAATTCACAGCATGAGAGAATTTGTGATGAATTCACAACTAGTGATTATCTCTACATGTGCAATTGTGAAGTATTGAAATTGTCCCTAGTCGATGAATTGATAAATACGAACACTATCAATTCTGTTGAGACTAGCATGGGTTATTCTCTAATCAGCTGATTCTCACTGGCTAGTGACATTGGGATGTCCGGAGATAAACATAAATGCTAGTTAAGGGAACTAGTTCATTGGAGTGACTGGCTGTAAAACTTCATATGGTAGTCTACATATAGATATGTCAATAAAGTTCTTACTGCAGCTTAAGTGCGATGTTCCTTTGACTTGCGGTGTTCAAGTCATCTTGGTCATGGAGACTTATACTTTGACATCTTAAGCAAGCATCTCCAAGGAGGTGTGGACCCAGGATGATTGTGTATAAGCCGAAGTGCCCGAAGATGTTTGAACAACCTACAAATGATTCACCACTCCTTACGAGGAGATGTATACCCAAGGCCTATCGTCGGATTGTTACTCGAAGCCTCTGATCAGAGCATGACATGTTCAGAGTATGAATCTCTTAAATACATGAGAGTAATTAGAATCCGTAGGACGAGAAAACGTTACTTGGGCTAGGTGTGACGTAGTCAACCTAGTGGGGACTGACACACATAGACCATGTCCTGAACCAAGTGGGTATAAGATGGTGAAGAGAATGGGGCACGATTCATTATAGCTGCTGAAGGGTTTCAGAATTGTTTCTGAGGTCAACCGTTGATCTTTCGATTAATTGGGGATCATGATGTACTACTAGGTGTCACTCATGATCGTTCTATAATTGATTAATTATAGACGACCAACATAAATCGAAAGCCTATTTAGTCACACGCACTACGAGTAATCCGAGGGATTTAAAACGAGTTGAAAATTGGATTTTTCAATCAAGAGAGATTTGGTTTGGTTAAGCCAAACGATAAGTCGAATCTGAATTTTTCAGAGTCGCATCGAAAGCGTAAAATGGCTAAGTCTTTTGAAGACTTAATAGATGAATTAAATAAGTTTAATTCATTGGGGCATGGCTTGGATGGGCCGGCCAAAGAGGGTCTCCATCCTCTTTGCTTGGCCGGCCACAACAAAGGGAGAGAACTAAAGTTTTGGTTCAATTTATAAAATAAACCAAGTGTGGTTTGTTTTATAAAATTATGGATGATATAAATTTTTATATAATAAACCAAGGTTTGGTTTATTTTTCATGGAAATTAAAATGAACCATGGACTGGTTTATTTTATTTTATAAAATCAATCATGGATTGATTTACCATGATAAGAAAATTTATTCCATAAGAAAAAAAAGGAGACTTGGTCGATTTTATCATGAATTAAAATATGATAAAACTTGGCATGATGGAATAAGTCTCTTTTTTGAGAGGCTTGATCGTTGAGAGGCCACTATATAAAGGACCCAAGGCAAGGCTTGGAAAATAATCGAAGTATTCTTGCCTGAGCTCTCTCCCTCTCCTCCCTTCCTCCTCTTGGCCGGCCACAAGGCTCTTCTCCCTTCTTCTTGCCGTGAGCACAAGGAGAAGCATCGAGGCGACGAAGTTCTTCCGTTGGGACGATCTTCCTCTCCGGCCATCATCACCTTGGGATTGGGCGCAAGTCATCTTCCTCCTTCTCGTCGGAATTGTGATTCCGGCCAACCTTGGTAGTGAGTTTTTCGATGTGATTACTTCTCTCTTGGTTTTTCTTGTCGCGTTCTTGGAGAATCTAGTAGTTCTCGAGAACACGAAACTCGTGGCTTTGCGAAGTCATCCCGAAGATACTCGGCGTGGACGCGAATAGAGGCGGAGCTTCCAAGGGACGCTTACGATTGGATCTCGTCCCTTCCTTCGAGTTACGCGAGGTAATACGTAAATTAGTTTATGTTTCTGCAAAAATATAAATATATGATCATGTCTACACAAGATAAAGTTGCATGCTTAGATGTGTGGTTAAATAATTTGAGAAATTATTTATGCTAAACCTTCCGCTGCACGTAATTAATTTTAAAATTACGAACCCACGTCCATGTCAACATGCACCCGGTCCCAACACATACCTAGGTTGGGGCTGATCTGAGTTACTTTAGGGTTGAGGCCCGCTCGGTATATAAGCTCTTCTCTCTAAACAAGCCCCGGGCCACTAAATTCCATGCCCGAAAGTACCTTTCTACCATGATGATATGCGGGGCTATGATGAAAGCCCTCTAAGAGGGGGGGAGCCGGCAAATCTGCTATCCAGCGCAGGGGGCTGAAGGGCAGTGACGAGGGGCGGATAAAGAAGAATTTCTCCTTCCACCCTTTGTGCGAAGAAGGGAATCCTCCCAGAAACTTATGGCCCGGACGGGCCGCGAAGCTGAAAACCCCTCTTGATCCTATCGGAAGGAAGAAAGAATGGAAAAGATGGGGAGTCAAAGGGAGACTGAAAAGCTTGAATATAATATAGGCCCCCCATCTGAGCGAAGGCATTAGGAGCCATTTGATGCAACGGAATGTTAATGTAAGAAGCTATGTTGGTGAAGAAGGGGGGGGATAGGAAAACGAAGCCCTAGCTCCATCTGTCCTAAGAAGAAGGCCAGCATGCCTGTCGGGGGCTCCATGGGTTTCTGATCCACATTAGGAATGACCATCGCCATCTCGGCCGGGACTCCATACGCCTCGCTAGCTGCTTGCAGGGCCTCTGGCCTCACTCTCGAAGAGGCGGATTCATACTATTCCGCTCGATAGCTCTCCATGATTCCTAGACAGGAAGGGAGAAAAAGACGAAGTACTCACACGCAAAAGAAGCTCTACGGGATGGGAAGCCAAAGTGCACCCAGTCGCCGCTGCGCCCAGATAGTCGATCGTAGCGAGATAGTTGTACCCGCACACGACCAAGGGGACTGGGGGGGATAGCCGTTATAACACGTGGCATCACCGCACTCGTATGCAGCATCCTGCTACTCTCCAGAAAAGAAATCGTGCGCCGTTCATCCCGAGGAAAAAGGCATCACTATAAACCTTCGGGAAGCGGAGTAACCTTTCTGCGGAAAGCACTATAAGGGAGATTTCTGGGAACGCTGGATAAAAGAGATATGATCCAGAACATTTTCTCTGCTCGAAACAAAAAGTCTAGACGAAGGTAGTTTCTTCATCCTCGCACTGGTCCGATCAGTCAGCCACACTTCCTTCGATCAGACCTGAAGGGAGGGACTTTTGATGGGGTTGGATAGCCTGGGTTCGGCATGATGGATGAAGAAGCTAGGGACACGACTTAACCTCTTCCCTCGGGCCCCGGGCCCCCCCCCTGTTCGGGGGGTGTGCTTGGGACGGTAAGGCCCCGAGAGTACTCCGGAAGATACCACACCTGAAGCCCTCGAGCTCGTCTCGGGAGGCAGAGTCCTTGCAGCGCTCGACCTCGGGAACCCCGAGTGCCTCGGAGAAAAAGATAATGACGCGGACTGTTTCAAAAGTTACTCCCTGTTATCACAAAAAGGAAAGCGTGGCGATAATAAAGGAGCCACGACCAGTCCGTCGACCCGAATATAAAAGGAAGTTCAACCCCTCCGGTAAGGGGGTTATGACCTATCACCTTTATATTTTTTGCTCTTTCTTTCTCACCATTATTCAGACACCCTTCTAACTTGAGCGTCGGAGTGGACTTCGCCGGACCCCTGCCGGCGTGTCCCCTAACGCTTGTGTTACTCTTGCAGGATCCCTTGAGTTCCTCCTCAACATAGTCCCCCCTGCGAGGGCTGATCCTCAGTGACTGGTCATCGCCGACGACTCCTTCCGAAACAACAACAAAATCAACCGGGCACCAACAATCTCCCCCTTTTTTGATGTACATCAACCCAAGTTCAGTTAGGGTTAAACTAAAAGAAATAACACTAACTAATAATTAAGCATAAAGAAATATTTGCAAATTAAAACTACAACCTCCCCCTGAACTTAAATTATTCTCTTCCTTTGATCACAACAAACAATGGGGCACAACAAAAACTAGGGAAAGGAAAAAGATAGAAAATATGAATGAAATAATTTTTAAACATTCTTTTGTTTTTGATAAAATTCTTTGGAAAAGAATTGAAAACTTTTGCGCAAGTGTAAATAGTCATAGATTAAAATTTTGAAGATTAAATTTTCAAAATTCAAAATTACATCAAAAAACATCAAAAAAAATTATATTAAGGTCACAGATGATGAGTAGATTTAGGAAAATTGAATTTGATAAAAATAATTTTCTATCGAAATTTAATATTAAAAATCAAATTTCAATAAAAAAATCATAGAAAATCGAAAATATGTTATAAAAATCTGAAACTTTTTATATAATTGGGAAATAGAGTTTTCAACATGTACAAAAATTTTTGACTTAAAAAATGTTATCTATGTCTAAAAATAAATCAAATACTGACTTGATAAAGTAGAATTTTTAAAGAATAAATATTTAAAATTTAAAAACATTTTAAAAAATTTGAGTAAAATTTTATTGAGTTCTACTAATTATATCTAGACTCGAAAAAATCAGATCTAGTAAAATAAATTTTTTATCTATTTTTAAAATTTAAAATTTGAATTTCAAATGCAAAAATATGAAAATTTCAAAAATAATTGAAAATTTTCAAAAATTCACAGTAAGTAAAGAAAATATTCATGTATTGAGAAAAAAATATTAACATGATTTTATCAATTTAAAATTTGATTACTATTTATTTTTCAAAAAATGTAAATAATATGTTAAAAAAGACAAAAAAATGTTTTTACTAAAACATATAATGAATGAAAATTAATATAGTAAAGACTTAGGAACCCAAAACAAGTTCCTATCTACGGGGTTAATTAAAAATTTCGGAGGAATATAGTTCTTGGATACTTTTTTAAGTTGACCCCTGTGATTTTTAATATATTAGTTCAGATTATCAAGATAACTGTTTTTCTTTCAGCGTAAATATGCAATATCAAACTCTAATTTTTTAACTAAATTTCTTAAATTAACAACATCAGAAGAACATGCATTGGTCATTCATTTTCAATTTTCAATTTCTTTTTTCTAACTTACAATTAGCTTTAAGCATTGCTTTTATTTCTGAGTTTAATTGATCGTAAGGGAGAAAACATACCTCACTTACCGGGTTGCTTTTGAAAAGAGGAACTCCCCTTTGTCGCTACTTTCCTCTGACGTAGCTCCCCCTTTATCAGTGCTCTCCTCTTGATGACTTGTCATCAACGCAAGTCCAGCGTATTCGTTAGTTACCGATTCGTCGGATGAGGACTCGTCCCAGGTGGGTTTTAGCGCCTTCTTCTTCTTTGGCTGGTTCTTGAGTTAGGGGCATTGGTCTTTTAGATGACCCTCCTCTTTGCAATTGTAGCATCGGACTGTACGTTTCTTCGGAGATCGTCTTTTATCCTGAAACTTGGAGAATTTATTAGCCTTTTTAAAAAAAAACTTTTAAGGCTTTTTACCATTTCTGTCGTATTTTCATTGTCCGTTGACGACTCATCCTCGATCTGGTTTCTCCTCATGTTCAGAGTGACGTTTGGTAGACGCTTTGTTTGGGTCCAAGTCAAAACTTTGACTTGGTCAATGTCAACAGAGTTGACTTTTGGTAGATGCTTTGTTTGGGTGATTTCTGGCCAACCGGAGTTAGCCTCACCCGAACCCGACTCCGACCTTTCGTGTTAGGATGTATACTAAAAGCCTTGTCTTTTCTATATGAATATCTACATTTTTAAAGAGAATCACAAGATCACTGTTGCATGTTTATATTAGTATGTGCAAAATGTCTAATACTTTACACTGTAGATAACATGGTGTGTGGTGTCATACGGAAGATCATATTATCAGTTCCTTGAAAGTATAAGTAGAGACTCACAACCGAGATGGAGTTAGACAAACCATCGGGATGGTTGTAGTGTAATTTGGTGTTGGTTTGTCTTGACCATATAATTATACTAGTGCACTTTGTGTGCATTGAGCAGGACCGACATAGAGGTGATTCGATTTATACTGACTTTCTAATTGGATCAGACCTCGGTTTATTATGGAGTACATGCTCTGAATCCCGATATAATAACGGGCACATGTACTTAGTATTTATTTCTTTGATTTACCAATGGGCGAGATTTATTCTGCTAAATCAATATATAGGACCGATAAATTGGAAAATAATATTATTTACATAGTGTGCCGTTGATTATAGACGGAATCCGTGTCCTGGTGAGTCGGGACGATGATGCCCCTTGATGAGCTCATAAGATTCAGCATGTTAAATCCTGCAGGTGGATTTGGTCCAACATGATGATAAGGATGAATGATACTAATCAAGGAGTTAGATGTTGATTAATTAAAATTGTCAGTAATTTAAATTAATCAACGGACATTCAATATCTTAAACACAGAGAGAAAATTGTACTCATAATAGGTGGGCTCATATGTAAATATGAGGGTTGGTGAGGTAATTCAATGAAGAGTCTTTAGTGGAATGATTCTTTATTAATGAATCGGACTTTGATCCATTAGATGATCAAGATCTAACTCCTCTTCATAGTGTCTATTATAGTTCTATATATTCCCCATAAAATTACGAAACTAAGACATAATGAACTCTTATTTTTCCCTCCCCTCTCTCTCTCCTGAGGTGCGGCGCCGCAAGCCACAAAGGGAGTATCACAAGGTTTTTGATTAATGTCCTTCCTCTCAGCCTTGCTGCCGCCACCCGAGGAGTCTTCGTCGGCCTTGCTTCTGTTCAGAAGAGAACAATTGCATGAAGAGAACAATTGCATGTTTTCTTATTGGTTGATCAAATTGTTGATCACGCATGCACTTCTCTTCACGTTGGAAGAGAACAATTGCAAAAAGAGAACAATTGCATGTTTTCTTATTGGTTGATCAATTTGTTGATCTCGCATGCACTTCTCATCACGTTGGAAGAGAACACTTCCATGTTTTCTGATTGGTTGATCAAGTTGTTGGTCAAGCATGCAATTCTGTTCACGTTGGAGAGAACAATCCTTGTTGAGCATGCGACACCATGAAGAGAGGCTAGGATTATACAAATAAAGAGATACGTTTTTTAGTGGTTGGTGCAAGCAAGAGTGAGAAGAAAGATGATTTTGGTGACTTTGATTTTTGGTAGATCGTCATCCACATGACATCCAAGAAGGAAAAGGTCATACAATAGAAGATCGCGAGATAATGAGAGGTATAATCTTCTCTTTGGCTCCTTTGCTTTTTATCATTTCATGTGGCTTTAATTAATTATCTATGTTGTTAATTATTTATTAATTAATCATGATAATTAATTATTATGAACCCCGATGATAAACACAAAAATCAACGATCCGCTCGTCGTCTTTTCCGTGACAAATTGGTTAGGCGAGTTACAAGACTTGAACTTTGAGTTTGACTAAGTTGTAACTCGAATTAATTGGTATGACAACGCGACGGTCGTTTGGGAGATAGGTCTCCATTCAAATTAATTTTTTAATCCGTGGACATGGAGAGGTCTCTCATGGACGACCAAGTATTCGCTTAGGAAATCTGCCAAACTATCCAACATTTCGCCCATCGAGCGTCCTTCCTCCCGGCTTCTCGTCCCTCTGACGTCGCACACGTCCTTCTCGCTCCACCGGTGTACTCTTCTGCAGCTTCCGCGTCCCTCAGATGCACCGAGCCCAATGACTCACATCCTCGTGCAATCCTTCTAGTCCACTGCGTCTTACGCTTGACTTCCTCCGCTCCTAAGCTCCTGCATACTTAGACAGAGGGATCAAACCCACAATAGGACCTAACCTAACTTGGTTGATCACATCAAAACCCACCAGGGCACCAACATATTTATGGTTTAAAACAAGCATCTCATTAATGGCATCGAAAATTTGATCAAGTGGTTATCTCATTTGCATTTAAAGAGAACCCCATTGATCAGTGCATATATGTCAAATTCAGTGGGAACAAATTTGTTATACTTGTTCTGTACCTGAACGATATATTGCTTGTGAGCAATAATAAGGGTATGCTACATGAAACCAAGTCATTTCTATCTGGTAAATTTGAAATGAAAAATCTTAGTGCAACATCTTTTGTTCTAGGCATTCAGATCTGTCATGATCGTTCAAAAGGCATTCGTGAACTTTCACAACAGACCTATATTGAGAATGTGTTTATAAGGTATGACATGTAGAATTATACACCTAGTGACACACCTGTGTTAAAAGGTGACAGGTTCAACTTACAGCAGTGTCCACGACTTAAGCTTGAAATAAAGGATATGAAACAATTCTCATATGCGTCAGTAGTGGGAAGTCTCATATATGCACAAGTTTGTACTTGACCATATATATCATTTATAATTGTGATGTTAGGCAAATATATTAATAATCCAGGATTGTCACACTGAAAAGCAGTTAAAAGAGTGATGCAGTATTTGTAAAGAACTAAAATACATATGCTCACGTATTGGAGGACATATCACCTGGAGGTGAGACTCTGATTTTGCTGAACGCTTGGATAGCAGGCGGTCTACTTCGGGTTATATCTTCGTGCTTGCTGGAAAGACTATATTTTGGAAGAGTGTCAACCTGACGCTGGTAGTCACATCTACTATGGAAGTAGAGTTGGTAGCATACTATGAAGCATTCAATCATGGGATTTGGCTGCGGAACTTCATCACAACATTATAGATTGTTGATGACATTGACAAGCCACTGAGGATCTATTGTGATAATAAAGCTACAGAACTTTATACTAAGAACAACCGCAGTTCGTCGAAGTCCAAGCACATCGACATCAAGTTTTTAGCGGTTAAAGAGAGAGTTCAAAGTCATCAGGTCATGATAGAGCACATTAATATAGATTCCATGTTGGCTGATCCATTTACCAAAAGTTTGATGCCTAAGGTGTTTTATGCACATGTTGTGAATATGAGAGTTCTTTTTATGGGAGAAGAACTTATCTAGCAGGAGTTTGTATTTATTTTATTACTCTATGTTAATAAAAATAAACATTTTATTTAGATTATTGTATATACTGAAAGTTCGAAATATTAATGGAAATTTATATATTTGTTTGCCCCTCTGAATATGATATCATGATTTATTATTGCTATTTAGCATTTGGTATTTGTAAATATATTATAGATTTCTTTTGAAATCATAAAGTTTGGATCATACTTTACTATTGCAGTTTAGCATAAAGTATTTGCAAATATAATCAGACTTTTTTGGGTCACTTTGGACCAGTTGAAAATTGACACGTACTGATCACATTTCATATAATTTCTACTCTATACATTCACACTTTGATCTATGTCATTAATGATATTGGTATTGTGATTATTATTAGGGCTTGTTACGATCATATACAGTAGCTATGACCTTTTTAGTCTTATACCAATGAAGTTAATGGACCAGATTGTTTATAGGGATATCTTGTACCCATAAAATTTTACTTATATTTAACATACAACTCATATATAGCACAAGTGAAAGATGATTAGATATTATTGTCCCTATTAGATGAGCTTATTTGTAAGTTGCACATGTAAATACAATCTGAACCTTTTAAAGTGATTTAACTTATGTTTATTGGGTTTTGAATTATTGGATGTGAGTTTAATGTATATGACCCTTTTGCCCAATTTGTTGTTATCTATGGGCTGATAAAAATTGGATTCCTATATAAAGGGGAGGTCCCCAAAGGTTTAAAGCATCATCTTGACTTATTTTTTTGTTCCCGATTAACAAGAAACTTTACAGTGACGTCGACCCTAAGCTCTTTGGAAGATCTTCTTCTTCCTTCCGCTACATCTTCTTCCACATGTATCAAGTCGACGATGCTACAATAAAGATGATGACTTTTCAATCAGGTTCCTTGTCTTTCGTTTTATATTTTTTATTCTTGTTATACTATGATTCAAAGAAACAATAAATTCATGCTCATATATCTTGTGTTTTCTCTTTCGAATTTTTATTTTATTTTTAAAATTCATTTAGTTAGGAGAAAATTTAATTTCTAACGGGAGACACCTATTACGGAGCGAAGGTGACGATAAATGTTTGGGTGCCGAAGATCGAGCAACCCGACGAGTTCAGTTTGTCTCAGCTTTGGATTCTTGGCGGCTCCTTTGGGGAGGACCTCAATAGCATTGAAGCTGGTTAGCAGGTAACTTTGTCATTCTTGTCAACCAATTCGTTGTGAAAGCTTAAACTTCAGGCAGATTAACCTCCATTGTTTTGTGTATGATCAGGTTGGCCCAGACCTGTACGGGGATAACAACACGAGATTGTTTACTTACTAGACTGTAAGTCGACATTATTCTTCTCTGCAAGTTCTAATTGTTACTTGTGTGAAAAATTTAGAGTGATTCTTATCAAGCAACTGGCTGCTACAATTTGCCCTGCTCTGGATTTATTCAAATTAACAGTGCAATTGCGATGGGTGCAATGATCTTTCCGATATTCAAATATGGAGGTTTCCAGTATGATAATAGCATACTTGTTTGGAAGGTAACTAAAGGAGGGAAAATCAATAGATATTTGCAAGTTCTTCCTCATTTTATTTGGTTCGTGACAAAAATGATTCATTGATGTGGGTAGGATCCGAAGGAAGGGCATTGGCGGATGCAGTTCGGGAACGACTACGTGCTAGGCTACTGGCCTTTGACAGAAGGAGAAATAGCTAAGCCATGAACTGAGCCAAGTAAGAGCATCCGCACTGTTAAGATTAATCAAAGTCTCGTATTGATTAGAATGAAAAAAATCATAAATTTAATAAGATGGAAAGTATCTCTATTGACATAAGATCTTTTAGAGAGAACTTTAAATTTTAAATTTTTTTTAAAAGCGATGAATGTGTTCAAAGAAATGAACGCGTTCAATGCGTCATCATTTGAACGATGACTACATTCATTGAGCATTATAACACTCAATAAACGCATCAGTATAAATACTCTTAGAGATTTTAAGGAGATTATTATTATAATAATTATTTTTATCATTTATTATATGCTCCTCAAATTTTAAATTTTAGATTCGTCAATTATTTTTGTTATTTAGTATTTGACTTTTCAAATTTAAAATTCTAGATTCATTTCTGACTCCTGGAGTGACATGTATTTTTCATGTGTCTTGTTATTATTGAAGCAATGATATATAACGTAAATTTATAACGTGAAATTTAATATGAATGACGTGACATTTCTTGTGTACATGTCTGATTGTCATCCGGACATCACTGGTGGTCTTCAGTCACCATCCAGAATTAAACTTACCCTAGGAAGAATGGTGAACCTGTCAGGAATCGTTGTAATTAGAGTACCACGTCATTCACGTTGAGTTTCATATTTCAACTTCACATTGTGTATTATTTTTCATTATTATTATATAATTCTTTTTTATTACTAGAATAAAAACAATTTATTTATTTTTTTAAAATTATGCTTTGTCTGAAAATATTTAAAAGTCAATGGCATGAAATCAAACCAAATCTTGTTATTTATGAGATGCCACCGTCCCACAACTACTTTTATTTTTTACTCTGCCATGTGAGAATTTAATTAATAAAGAAAAAAAATAAACTTGGAAGAATATTTTTACTTTTCTCCTTTATAAAAGAATTTGTTCCTTGTTCCCCATCAAATTTCATGTTCTAGTACATATTCCTTATTCTTTCAATAAAAAAATGAAAATAAAATACAATAAATCCTTAAAATTCTTTAGCCCTTAAAGTTGAGTTAAATGAAGTAAATGAGAGTTATGAGATAAATGCCAAAAATTTAGGGTGACAATTCTAATCATATTATATTGTAATATCATTTGTATAATTATGTAAAATGACGTAAAGTTTAGTATATGTTTATTAAAATATATTATGGAAAAATAATTTAAAGTAATAAAATAGCTATTATTATTAATTTAACATTATTTGCGAACAAAATATGAGTGTGCTATGCGTGCTTGCTCAAGTATTGAGGTTAATTATGAAATTACTGATTTTGGCTGGGTGTAGATGCAAAAGGAAAACATACCAAATATTCCAAAATGTTCCTAATATTGAAATCGAGGGCTTTATATTAATTTCTCTGACAGTTGTTGCATTGCCCCGCCTTCTTCCCGCAGAAAACCTATCGCTTGCCTCGCCATCTCTTCTCGCATCCAACCGAATCGGAAGAGCGCCAGAAGGTTGGAGGGTTCTTCTTCTTCTCTGCTTACTCTGAGGTCAAAGTTGATTCCTTCCTCGCTGTTACTTCGTTTTCTATATACATATTTGTAAAGATACTTTCGGATAATCCCCGTCGCCGAGCAAGAACGTTTTTGTAATTATCTCCTAACTTTTTATCCCTCGCGTTTCTGGAGATTAATGAGAAAGCTTTGGTTGTGCGTTCTGTTTCCAAAGGCAATCTATTTTGTACTTTCTGATGGTTTTTGCTTCGTTTCCTCTATCAGGGACGGTTGATGCGAGTTCTCCCCTAGGTTAGGTTGTCTTCCTTTTTTTTCTGTTGCGGGGATCCCTAGTTGGAGATTTTTGGTGGTAAAGGCTTCTGATGGATTCTGGATGTGTTTTGATAATTTGTCATTTGCGTTGGCTTGTTTTTATCATATAGTTATGCTTTGGTGTCAAAAAAGCTTTTCGAGTGGTGCTAGTGGCGCACAAGAAAGATAGACAAAGGCAAGTCCTTTAAAGTAAATTTTATTTGCTTTAAATCAACATAGAAATAAACGTTTTGTAATAGGTAAATTGTGGTTTTAGTTCAATGATATCAAATGGAAGGAAGAAATCTACTTGGAGTAAATTGATTAGTTGACTGCACTTGTGTGATATTACACTTCCGGAGCTAAGAACAAGGATAATTGCTTGGATAGTTGCTTGAAACATGACTGAAGGCAGTGGTTTTTGAGTATTAGCAATGATATGAGCCCAATATTTTCATTCCTCTCCTTTTCTCTTTCTAGATTTTTTACAGAAGAGAGAATTCATGTTAGTTCTGTGTACAGTTATGATAATCACTTTTCATGTAGAATGATATAGATTCAAGAATCCATATATTATGATTAAAGTGTTTATTCGAACTTAAGTTATTTTTGAAGTAGTACAAATAATATTAGGTAATTACCTAGTTCAGTGTTGGATAAACACATCTTTTTTTTTTATAGTAACTCCAATCATGTCAAAATTTTCAGCTTGGTAAATTTCAAAAGCAACGAGCTGCGATGAACAGAGATAGCAGCTCTACTGACACTTCGTCAAATTATTTGGGACGGGCCCGGCATCGTAAACGACCTAGTGAGGTTGGCTCTTGCATTGTCAATATCCCCGTAATTGGACAAAACTAACTAGCTCTAGATCATCATCAATGAATTGATGCACTTCAACCGTCCAACTTTTGTCATCTTCTTTCATTAATTTTTGATTGGTTGCTGTGAACTTAGGGTTGATTGTGGATTGAAATATTAAATCATAAGAATGTTTATATGGTTTATTCATGCAGTGTTATAGATTTTTTATCCCATCTCAGGTCTCTTCGGACTCAGATAAAGCAAATGGATCAAAGCTACTTGTTAATGACCGCAATAAATACAAATCAATGCTTATTCGTACTTATTCATCAGTGTGGATGATAGCAGGTTTCTCTTTATATTATATATGGGACACCTTTATATCTGGGCTATGATTGTTGTCATCCAAATTTTTATGGCAAGAGAACTCTTTAATCTCCTCAGAAGAGCCAATGAAGAAAGACAACTACCGGGATTTAGGCTCTTGAACTGGTATAATATGCATATCTAATCCTCTTTCTATCCTATTGTTCTGGATGTGGCAAGGCTAACTTTTAAAAAACTTTCTCTACATGGGTTAATGCAAAATTTAGCTTGCCACTTGTTCCATTTAATTTTATTTTCTATCATCTTGCAGGCACTTTTTCTTCACTGCCATGCTGTTTACTTACGGACGCTTTCTCAGCCGGCAGCTTGTGAACACGATGACTTCAGATAAACTTTTGTTTAAGCTCGTGAGCGTGCTTATCAAATATCAGATGTTTATATGTTACTTTCTTTATATTGCAGGTTATAACTTTCCTCCAATTTTCTTTCAATTTCTTTAGCATATAATATTCTTGGCGATAGTCTCTCTTAGATGTAACATTTTTTTTCCATTAATGTTTTTTTGTGTTTTATTAGTTAATAGTTAAAAGAATGTGTTGCCTTCCTAATTTGTTATTTTCATTTGGAAACATAATTGTCCATGTATTTGTTTCCCCTCCTATTTCTTTGTAGGTTCACATCTTAATTAATGGCCTATTAGACAGTGATTTAAAATTCTTCCAAGCTGGCAAATATCTACGAGATAGAGTTATTTGAAATAGCAGGATGATTCAATATTAGTGTGAGACAGATGATGCTTTCCCTCCTGCTCATCAATATGTACATAATTCTCTATTTTCAAGGGTTTGTTTAATGTATTCAAGTTTGAAGCCAACTCTAGATCCTCCAAAGAAAGTTTTAGAAGTGTTACGTTGAAGAATATTAAATAAAACAAAACAGACAACTTTATCATTCACAAAAAATTACAGGATATTCTTGGTTTAATCAAAGAAATTGGCTTACAAGCCTCTTAATGGAAGGGAGAGGGTAAATTAAATGTTTCCATCTCTTCTTGGAGCAATTGGTTGAAAAAAATTTATCTTATTGACACTTTTGGATTTGTTATTTTAATCAAAATTACATGGACAGTATGTATCAACACTAACTACCTGAGGAGTGGAGGTTCAGTGAATCATCATGTTTGTGCCTCCCAAACATACTAGGGCGTTTAACTCTTATGTAGTTGGAGCTCTCCTTTATTCTTGGACCAATGATTTGTATCAAACTCCTTAGGTGTTGTTATTGCCAATGTTTAGGATTTAAAACAGCGGTATAACCGGTTAATATCTTGTTGGTCTATGATTAACCTTTTATAATTCTGAAGGATCTTCTATTTAATCTTCCTCTACATTTATTTATTATAATGTAAGCAGTTTGTGGTTAATAATTTTACAGAGGAATGATCAATTTGATTGGATGGTGGCTTAGGTTTTGTCTGGTTTATTCTCACACTTAAAAACAAGAGATACAAGTATCAGTTCAGCCAATATGCATGGACTCATATGATTCTATTGATGGTATTTGTGCAGTCTGCCTTCACTGTAGCAAACATATTCGAGGGTATATTTTGGTAAATGTTTCATACTCTCTTGCTAATGCCCTACTTAGTGAAAGTTTAGTTCTGTAAATGTCTCCTAGATATGCATCTTTCAGTGGCTTGATACTCTTAATATTTTGAAATAGTATGAGATCATTATCACAATTTTACTAGTGTTAAATGTATGAATGTTGAATACATTACTATCCTAATATAACTCAAGCGTAAATCCATTTGAGGCATCGAATCTTGGAAAGTAGATGGTCTTAATTGTGCCTCCAGCATGTAGGGTCCAGCACTTGTTTTATGGAGGACATCAGACACCTGAAAAAAGGGTTAGGCTGTTCTGAAGTAAACATGAATTTTAACAAAATATTAAAACTAGAATGGACTGGCCAAACATCACCCAGATGGCCTCTAGGTGTGTAGATGCACACCATTTGCTCCTAACATTTCATTCATTACCAGACATGACAGTGCTTCACGAAGTGATCTTCAATTTTTGAGTATAGGAATCATTTCCTTCCCTTACAACAGTTAAAACCTATATATACCAAATGTCAAATAGTTATGGTCTAGTGTTAAATGTATATTGGTAATGACAAGTGATACAGGAACTTGACTCTTTTCTGCGACAATCTTTTTTAGTGATACAGGAACTACTTTTTAATGTTGCTTATGATTTTAAGTTTTCATGTTCTTTATCTGTCTATCAACCATGAATGTCTACCTTTTACAGGTTTCTCTTGCCAGCGTCACTTATAATCATTAATGATATTGCTGCATATTTTTTTGGATTCTTTTTTGGGAGAACACCACTTATCAAACTATCTCCAAAGAAAACCTGGGAGGGTTTTATTGGGGCATCAGTTACCACATTGTTTGCTGCGTTTGTGGTGAATACAATTTACTTGTTTGCTGGTTACATGTTTTATCTTGATTCTCATTTGTTATCTTTTTATCGTGTGTTGATAGTTTACGTCATGCAGTCTGGAGATTTATCATAACTGTTATCACCATTAATTGAGTTATTTCTTTATTCAGTCTAAGGCATTCGTTTCAGCGTCTTTCCAGATTAACCAGACTTTTTTCCTCCTCTTTCTCATCTTCATTTGGCAAGTGTAAATACTCAAAAGTTTGTAATGTTGCTAGTATTAAGATGAAGCAATGGAAAAGAGTGTGAGCAATCTAGAATGGAAACAAATCAGAGAATTAACTCAAATACAGAAAATTGGAGATGAATTGTGCATTTCTCATTAAGTGCGTCAGTGGCAAGTTAAATTAATAAGGTGCAATGGTCAACATTCATGTTTTGATTTGCCTAGTAAAAAGACCCCGATTCTATTTTGGTGGATTAGATGTCTCTTCTCTGTGCTTGATTTATAATCTTGATTTGGTCTGTGAATATTTAATTTTGAATGTGGAGTGCCCTACATGTGTGTATGCGTGTTTGCTAAATTCATGAAATTAGACTATGCGGTTACTCAATTACTTTTTCCTTCTTAAAATTTACAAATTTCTTTTTCAGTTATCAAATATATTGGGCAGGTTTCAGTGGCTTGCTTGTCCTAGAAAGGTAATAAGATTCAGCAGATATGGAATTGATTAAAATGGTATGCACATTTCCCCTTACAGTGCTAACAGATGGGCTACATGCAGGATTTGTCGACTGGATGGCTGCACTGTGATCCTGACCCTTTGTTTAAGACAGAATATTTCCTAGTATCTAGTTGGATTCAACGATGGGTACATTTCATACTATTTTACTTTTTATGCACTAGTGAATCCAGATTCATTCTGTTAAAGATTAGTTTTAAGTCTCTATTTGTTACATTGGTACTAGATAAATCCATGGTCCAGATAAAATTCCTGATTGTCAATGATGCATTAATTGATTGAGATGCGAATAATAATAAATTTCAAGTTTGAATTACATAAAGGAACTTATACTTAAGGTTTTGAGATAACGATTAAGTGTATATGAACATAGTTCAAAATAAGAAAGAAGCAAGAAAATATTAGGATGAATGGACAATAAACTTTAAGACATTTAGCTATTCGATATTATTCAACAAGGAGAGATTGACGTAAATATTGACCGAGATACCATTAATAAGATAAACAAATATATCATTAAAACTTTAAGAAGCTTATAGAGTTATGATTGTAATGTGCATCTCGGGCTAAAAAATCTACAAGGCTATGGTACAATCAATCTACACTATGGGCCAAAATGTGACAATTAGGGAAAACATGTAAAAAAGAAAGACAAAAATCAGTGTGTAGCAGAGATGAGAATGCTAAAATTTATGTGTGAATTGCTGTAAAAGGGAAAAAAATACTATTTATTATCTGAGAGTAATTAGCTGCAGTTTTAATAAATTATTGAATGAAGAAAAATGGGAAAACGATGTTATGGACTTTTTCAAAAAATGACTAACAGACTATGTAGCAAGACAAACTATATTGGTTAGAGTTGATGGTGTAAGTGATCCCATCTCTACCGGTTTGTCTGTTTAAATTTGATTGATGATTTTTTTTATTTGTATCTTTCTGAACAGATTGTTCCTATTCCTTTATTTTTATAAATCATTTCAATTGTCTGACATTCCCTTTTCCTTGTAGTTTCCTTTGAAAGAAATACCATATTTGCCAGTGCAGTTTCATGCGTTAGCTCTTGGCTTATTTGCTTCGATAATAGCCCCATTTGGAGGATTCTTTGCAAGTGGTTTCAAGCGGGCGTTTAAACTTAAGGTGATACCCCAAAATCAAGTGTTGGAAACTGAGAGATTTATCAGTAATGCGATTTCTTTTGTCAAACTTTTCTAGGATTTCGGTGACAGCATTCCAGGACATGGTGGCATTACCGATAGAATGGATTGCCAAGTAACTTGCTTGAAATCATTCTCAGACTCTTATGACTTTTGCAATTAAGAATCTCTATTAATCAACTTGAATTCACGTAAATGTGGATAATGCGTTTCTGTGTTCTTAGGAGCAGTCTAAAGTGATCCAAACACAAACCACTTTGAACTATTTTGCTTAGCTTCTTAATATTTTTTTCCATTAGTGTCTTGCACTCACACAGCAAGCAACTTGATGAATTTTAAAATGTTCTTTAATCTTCATAATGTCTGGATCTTATCATACAAATCATTCACTATTCCTGATAATACTGTTTCTCCTATACTATTTACCACAGATGGTTATGGCTGTTTTCGCATACATATACCATCAATCATTTGTCATGTCGCAGAGTTTCTCAGTCGAGATGATTTTGGATCAGGTATAGCTTATTTCTGAATTCCTATCTGTCGTGCTACTCATTGTCGTACCAATGTTTCTTTCTCCTCTCATATTAGTCGAATATGCAGATATTACGGAACCTTACCTTCGAGGAGCAGCATTTTCTATACGAGCAGCTTGGAAATATCTTACAAGACAGGCAATTGTCCCAACCCTAGTCTTCCTTTTCCTTTCTGGGTAACAAGTACCTCTTCTGTATGTGTACATTATTATCATTCTGTATTGCCACCTCATAACATAACCCTAGAGAACACATTCCCTGAATGAGTGATCTAGTACATTCCTTGGGTGTAGCGATCAAATGATATGGCAAGTTGCTCTTATGTTTGGCCTGTCTAATTGGTGTGATTCAGTTCACTTGTCTCCTTTGATTCACCTAGTTCATTCAGTCATTCGGTTTGCTCAGCCCCGATTGATTTGCATTATCGTCTTAGTTTGTTATGCTCAAATACAATGTAGAAACAACGCAGTACATATAGTGATATGTTGGGATCTCCCGGCACCAAAACACAAAACGCAGCGGAAACAAGATCCCTCGAGCGATCCATGCGAAAGAAAATTCACGCAAAGTTCATCTATCTAATAGATCTATCTAAAGTGTATACCTTTGGAGCGTGTCCTTTCGCTTATCTCGCTCGTTAAAGATGCGCCGGATCTCTTGCACGTTCAAGTGTCCGTGCTTCTATTCGTATTCACACGGACACGATCTCTCAACTTCGGGAAGAACTACCTTAGTTGTGCTAGCAACTTGAGGTAGTTCACAAGACAATCAAGAACCCAAAAGGGTTTCAGCCAAGAGGGAGAAGAGGAAGAAGAGAGAAAGGGAAGAAGGATAGCTCTCACTTGTCATTTAAAATGATTAGACTCTCTTTTATACTCATCCTATGAATATGAAGAGTCTTTTGTCTCTTTGACTTCCTTCATTAAAGCCAATAAAGAGCACATTTTTCATGTAACTCTTCACTTTCTCTTTATCCAATGAAGAGAGATTTTTTTCCTTCCTTCATTAAACACTTTAATGAATTTCCCCTGCAATTCCAACCGGGCCTCTCGGGCTTCCGATCAGGTCTCCCGACCAAGTCTGCCGAGAAAGTCGCCGAGCTCCCGACCCAGTCTGCCGAGCTCCCGACCCAGTCTGTCGAGCGCCGAGCTCCCGACCAAGTCCCCGAGCTCCTGACCCCGAGCTCCCGAACTAGTCTCCCGAGCTCCTAACTCGAGCTCTCGATCAGATCTCCCGAGTTCCCAACTCGGGCTCCCGATCAGATTTCCCGAAGCATCATGTCCTTAGTTTGTGACCCAATAGGTTCTCGTGACGTTGGCAATGTGCCTAAACGCTTTAGACACATAAGCAATGAGCGACATCTAGCAATGCATCATTGCTACCCAAGTAACAAGAAAAGTTGAGATCCGACTAAACCTCCGTGACTATAATAATGTATGACCTTGTCCTTCTATCCTTGATATCTAGATTGACCAATGAGGCATAGACCGTGTCATCCTCGATCAATCTTTGTGTTACTTGATCCCCGAGTAGATTCACTCAAACAAATGAGCTCAATATCTCATATTGACTCATTTGAGCATGACTATGCGTTTTAGCAGTCCTACTCGATCAAGGGGCCTACAGATATCACTCCCGTCATATGGGAGGGATAAATCCCATCTACATCACTCACATGCCTCCGCATAATTTATTACATACTCAGTGATCGGCTTTATAATCCATCCTGTTACGGGTGACGTTTGACGATACCAAAGTACATAACTCTTTATGTAGGTAACCGTAGTGACTTCAGGTCTAAGGACTATTCATACTAATAGTCACATGAGAAAGTTTATGACACTCATATGACAATCTATAAAACTTTCTCATAGCGGGTCAATTCAGTACACATTCTCTAATGTATACTCATGTGTCAACTTGATATCACATATCCATGACTTGTGAGCTCAAGTCATCAATGGACCTACATGCTAATCTCCATGCATTAATATTGTCCCTGAATATTAATGCTTGACTAAAAATAATTTAGTGTAGTATTCTCTACATTATCTCACTATCGATTCAACCAATCGATATAATGTAGATAAGAACCTATTCCACAAGGACATTATTATACTTAGTTATTTGACACAAATACTAAAATAAATATAATAATCAAATATGTCTTTATTAATAATAGAATATGATATAAAAGTCCCTAGTCAATCATCACATAATTATGTTAGGGCTAGGGCTAGGGCTAGGGCTGCTACTAACATAATAGAGGTCCATGTATTACATATAGTGACAAAATCCTCAAAGAGATTGCAGGAATTAAATTTGAAATCAGATAGCAGAAATATTGAGAGCTTCTTGCTTGCCGTTCATGGAGATTGATTGATGTTTTCGTAGTTTTTTTTTATCCTTTGGATCTCAGTCGTTGGATGAAGTTGTCGACGTAGGACTCATGGAGCTTCGTGTCGGCGAAGACCTCCCGTTGCTTCTCTGCGTTGCTTCTAAACGCCTTCCCTTCCTCTTCCACCATCACCTTCCTAATAGCCGCCGCCACGCCTTCTCCGGTGAACGACCCATCGGCCTCGTTCCTCGCCACCTCCTCACCCACCTTCATTTCCGTGCACCACCGAGCGATCAGTCCGGCGTCGATGATCAACGGCAGCATCACCAGCGGGAGCCCGAACTGGAGGCCCTCGATCACCGAGCTGTATCCGCAGTGCGTCAGGAAGGCCCCCACAGAATTGTGCCGGAGGATCTCCAGCTGCGGAACCCAACCTTCGACCACCATCCCGTGGTGGTGGCGCCGAGCGCCGCCTGCTACCGAGCCTGACGGCTTTCTTACGGCCCAAAGAAATGGCACCGTCGAGAGCTCCAGCCCGGAGGCCAGGTCGCGCTCCTGCTCTTCGCTCAGTGTCGCCTCGCTCCCTATCGCGACGTAGACGACGCTCCTCGGCAGTTGCTCACTCAGCCACCGGAGGATATTGGTCGTCGTCGACGACGACTCCACTTCGGCTTGAGATGCTTGTTCGTCCGCCGGCGTGGGCAGCAGGCCGACCGGCACGACGTTGCCGGCGCAAAATCGCGTCGCGACGAGCGATAACCAGGAGGATTCATGCTCGATGCAGCTCCGGAAGGCGACCAAGTTACTCGAATTCAGGACAGTGGCCGCGCGTTGCGCGTCGCTGATGCCGGAGGCGTTGTCTCGGTACCCCCAGATCATGTCCTTCGCCTCGTGGAGGCGGAAGGTGATGGTCGTCGAAAACGGGACGCTTTCCGGCGGCTTGGTGAACTCCTCGGGGGTCGGCAGCGATGTCGGCCCAGTGATCTTGTCGCAGATAATGAACGTGCTCGAGGCGCGAAGAATAGAGAAATACGCACAGGGGACGTTGATCTCAGCGGCGATGGCCGGCGCCCAGTGCTGGCAGAAGTCGATGATCACCCAGTCTGGTTTTGTCGACCGGAGGAAGCACGCGAAGGGACTCTGCAGTCCGTCGAGCGCCTTCTTCAAGTACTGAATTTGGTCCGGAAGGAGGTCATTGCTGGACTCGGCGTCGGCCGGGAGTTGGTCGACCGGCGGCAAAGGTAAAGGTACGAAGTCAATGAACGGTGCGACATCGGGAGGGAGTTTGGGGAGGCGGGCGATGTTTCTCGGAGTGGAGAGGAAGGAGACGCGGTGGCGGCGCTTGGCCAGCGACTTGGAGAGGCGGAGAAAGGGGAGCATGTGGCCGAAGGCGAGCCAGGGGAAGACGGCGATGTGGAGAGAAGCTCCATTTCCGTGATCCGCCATGATCGGAAACAGAGGCGGAGATGCTAATAATTTATTAAGATCAGATTCACAATTTTTGTTTTTTCATGGTGTGTCAGTGTCACGCATGTGAACATTTTATTTCAAGCTCTGAGAATCCAACAATTTAGTAAAATGCCCGTTCAAATTATAAAATTTTTGATTCATCAAAAAAAAAAAGGTAAACCGTTTTAGAACAAATTATAAGAAAATTTTAACTCTAGAATCACTTTAAAAACATTACAATTTATATAAAAAAAATTTCAAGCATAATTTTAAGAAAAATTGTCTATTTTGATCTGTATTTAGTTAATAAAATTTTTGAGGCGCACAAAAATAATGTGATTATTTTTTTAATATATAATTTAGATGTTTAGATTTTACTTGATTAATTTTAGAGATAGATGACTTTTTTATTCGTTTTTTGGAATAAATTTGACTTTAATTTAGGTACATTATCAATCTTTAAAATATTTATACATAATAAATTTAAATTTTATTTATTTCATTAATATTGACAAAGGGTCAAACATGAATAAATGTATAGAGATTTGTATACATTCACGTGGATGATATCACCCTTTCGAATTTGCTCTTTTCTTGCCCATCCAACACGGTAAGATGCCGAGTCACTAAACTATTGATTCTTTGATAATAAAGCTTGAAGACCCCACATAGTAAGATATTTGAGTCACCTCATGTGCATTGATGATTAAGAAGTGAATATTATCATTTTGAGATCTGAGAACAAAATCCAGCAAAGTTATTGTGCTCGCCCTCCTCGTATATCAGCCACAGTATCCGGGCTATTAGCTCTTATGATTTACCTCCTTTATATTGATACTGAGACGAATTGACCGAAACGCTAAAAACAAATGAATTATCTTTTACCACTTGTCTCGTATTGCATGTTTATCTATTGCTTGATTCTCTTCTAAAGTTGATTGATTGATCAATATTTGAAGAACACATGCTCTTGTGTTCTTCCTTCAAGATACCAAAAGTGCATATCTCTAGAACGGATTGGTGAGAGCGTGGAGATGAAAGTAATTTGTCTACCATATTTAAATCATTGATATTATTATTGTCATTTATATTTTCAAATTTATTCGGAGGATGATTGATAAATATTTTTTTACGTATAATTGAATAATCGTCTTAAAATAAATCAATTACTTTCTTCTCCCTAGGTGAAAAATAAATGTAACTACTGGAGTCCACGAAGAGCATGACCTCTTGAATTTTTTGCCACAATTATTGATCGTCCACTCACTTGTCATGATACGGTTACATTGCCCTCAGAACGAACTCAGTTGATAAATTTATAGGATAATAATTATAAAGGTCGAGGTTGAAATTCGACAAGATTATGGTCACTCCCGACCAACTTCACAAGGCCATAAGGGACATGCACAACTTGAACTTGTCAATTTCAACAAATGAAAAGTTAGGTTTTTAGTGGGGATTTAAGATGATATATCTCAATTTACTAATGCACGGTATAAAAAATGATTAACTAGGTTTTTCCAACCTCGGGCGTACTAACACACGATATAGGATGATAATGAATAGGATTTGAGTAGAATTTTATATCCTCTTTATCCATCCTTAGTTATTATATCCATCCCCATACTCATACCCATATTCATACCCATCGAGTATTTAATTTTCATACCCATCCCCATACCTATCGGAGGATTGGATATCCATATCCTACCCATCATCCTATTACTATCTACAATCTCTCTTTTTTTAAAAAAAATAAATTATTTTAATATACATGTTTGTTCTTTCTCGTCTCGCACTCTTTCAATCGGGTGAGCATTTCTCATGGAAAAGAATATGTGATACGTCTTGGTGATCGAATAAAAATGCGAACTAAGTTTCCATTAAGGCGGGAAGCGAGCTAAAGTTTTTTCATTCTCAATAAAAATGATATATATATATATACACACACCAGGGTATCGGGTAGGATATGGGTAAGACTTTATCGCATTCGTCACCATATCCATATCTAAAAATATCCATACCCGAATACCCAATTACTATAATCAGGTCTAAAAATTTCCTTCATATTCTCTTTTATTTAGGTCGGATGTCGGATTCCCTATCGAATTCAAGGGAAATTACCATCCCTAACACGGTAAGCTTAGATAAGCTAATTAATTTTTAAACATGAACAATTTAGCCTAGCGATTCTCTTGCAAATCATGTAAAACAAATCTAATACTTCCAAATTATGGATTGACTTTTTGGTAAGTAGTTTAGATATATATTTAATTTAATGTAAAAACTAACATGATACTAAATATATATATATTTTTACAGAAGAGATATATTTGGGAGGAGGGTCAAGAGGAGGAATTTAAGAAAATCTGGAACGCCTACTGCTCCAAGTTGTATAGGGACATGCTATACAAGTGGAGAAAGAAGGCAAATAGGCCTTCTGAGGCCCCTGAAACAGTTTGGGCAGCATGGAGAGCAATCTGGGATGCCTAACATTGGAAAGATAATGCTGTGATTGCTCAAACCAATCACAACTCGGAGCTTGCTAGCCCCAACACCAGATCCACGAAACACACTGCTGGATTCTATTCGATTGTCTAGCATGTCACTGACTTGGTAAGTTTTTATTTAGGTTATAATAAACATTCATTATATTTTTTGGATATATTTAAACACTGTATTTTCTGTATACAGGCTGCTGAGTTACAAAGATCTCCCACTAGTTGGGAGGTATTCAGTAAACCCATAAGAAAAAAGATGGTTTATTTGTCGATCGACGCTCCTTAGCAATTCATGTAAGTATATTAACTATAGTATATTTGTTTTGATATTTTAATGAGATTAATTTAATTCTTATTTCACAGGAAGCAATGACTACTAGAGTTGCAGAGGCGTCTCAGCCTGCTGCAGAGGGGAGGATTCACAGTCTCTTTCCACCGACCAGGTGAATGACATTTATTATGATGTCGTCGGTGGAAGGAGGAAGACCGCCCTATACGGCCTGGGCTCTCAGGCAAAAATCACATATGATCAGATGAGAGCTCCAGGGGTTAAGAGACGTCTAAGTTCGTCTTCCTCCTCCTCTAGTGAGGTTCGTCAATTGTGGGAGGAGAATGATACTCTGCAGAATCAACTCATGACAATGGAGACGACGTGGGCCGAGAGGGACGCAGAGAGAGATGCAGAGCTGAGGGAACTGCGGGCCCGCAAGGCATACACTGAGGCGTTAGTGCGTCACATGCAAGCTTTTGCAGCAACCCTATCGCCTATGACACAGATGCCCGCCCCTCCTCGTTTTGAGTCTCAAGAGACGCAGGATCCTGAGGATACCCCAGATGAGTAGAGACATTTTTATGGTATGTTATATTTTTTCTCTACATTTAAAAATCAAATTATTATAGTATCTGGTTTGTTATTATATGCATTACTAAATGTTTCTTATTTGTTCATTTTCATTTACAGATTCTACATTATCAGAGTTGAATTCAGACATTAGTTTGATTCAAAAGTATATATATTTGGATATTTTACATATCATTAAATGTTATTTAGATTTTGTATATCACTTACGATAACTAGTTATGTTTTTTCTTAAATTGTTTTATAATTGTATTTCACTTTTATTTATATCGTTTTTCTTCTTTTATGCGGAATGCTATTCTTTTTGATCTAGTTTTGATGTGTCTGTCTTCTACTAGACTCTGTGTTCATGTATATATTGACTCTGTATTTTTTTGGATATGAATTTGATACAAGTGTTTAGATATGAATATGATGTGTTTGGATATGGATTTTGAATATATATTTGATACATATGTTTGGATATGTATTTTGCATGTATGTATTGTATCTGTTTAGATATGAATACTATTGTTTTGTATGTGTTTTATTTGGATATTGCTGTGTTGTTATTTGAATATTTTTGTATATATTGAATGTAAATATGGGAAGTGGAAAAGTGAAGCAAAGCTGCTAGAAAATTCCAGAAATTAGCGACGGATATTTTCTAAATCCGTCGTTATTAGCGACGGAATATTGACTATTTCGTCGCTATTATAGATGGATATTTACGATATCCCTCGCAAATAGTGACGGATATTTGATTTTCCGTCGCTAATTACGATAAAATAACGACGGATATTTGACTATTCCGTCGTTATTTGCGACGGATATTTGACTTTCCGTCGCTAATTACTCCCGTACACGTCACCCCTGGTTCCGTTATTTTGCGACGAGGGATTATGTATCCGTCGTTATTTGCAACGGATTATTTATTTAATGTCCGTTGCTATTAGCGACAGATACACAAAATCCGTCACTATCATGACTTACGACGACGTAGTCGACGGTGTTTTTGTCGTTATTCTATCGCTAATATCGTTTAGTGATGGAATAATGACGGAATGAGTCCGTCGCTATTATTATTATTATTATTATTATTATTATTATTATTATTATTATTAGTAGTTAACGTCTGTCGGCTGACTTAATTAGTAGATATGTAGGGTCGCCAGGAATTTGAGGGGACAGCTGACGTGACCACATAATTAATATTAGTTAATTTCTGAGGCCGACACACCAACGAAGCTGGTGGTTGAACTCTGTCTGCTAGCAAAATTATTCGAAAAGAAAATTATTTTTTTAAAAGAAAATTAAATTGTTAAAAAAATATTCGGAAATAATACATATAGTGAATTAGTGATAAAGTCCTCAAACTGATTGCAGGAATAAAATTGCAATCAGATGGTAGAATTATTGAGAGCTTCTTGCCAGTTCATGGAGATTGATTGATGTTTTTGTCTCCTTTTATTTTTTTAGCCTTTGGATCTTCGAATGGGATCCTCTAACCCAAAATCTCCTTTCGTCTATCCCACAATCGTCGGCCATCACCGGCGATTCGTTCAATCGTCGATCTAACACCACCGACGGCTTCTGATCGCCGTCCCAAATCAAACGACACCTTGAGGAATGTGAACCGATCGATATCGTCGCAATTGCGATCTCGTCGGATTTAACGGTGAATCTGGCGAGATCACAATTGAGACGATCTTCGACGGATTCACCGTACCCCCAGGGTATATATTTGGTTCGGCTGTGGATGGTGTCTGATTGACGATCAGACGAATCGCCGACGATGGATGGCAATTGTGGGACATGATGACAGGAGGTTTTGGGATAGAGGATCCCTTCTTTGGATCTCAGTTGTTGGGTGAAGTTGTCGATGTAAGAAGTCATGGAGCTTCATGTCGGCGAAGACTTCCTGTAGCTTTCTACGTTGCTTTTGAACGCCTTCCCTTCCTCTTCCACCATCACCTTCCTTATACCACCGCCACATCTTCTCCGGTGAACGACCCATCGACCTCGTTCATCGCCACCTCCTCTCCCACCTTCATTTCCGCACACCACCCAGTGTCAAGGATCGACGCAGCATCACCAGTGGGAGCTCGAACTGGAGGCTCTCGATCACAGAGTTGTATCCTCAGTGTGTCAGGAAGGCCCCCATAGAATTGTGCCGGAGGATGTCCAGCTGAGGAACCCAACCATCGATCACCATCCCGTAGCGGTGGCGCTAGCACTGGCCCCCCCCGCCCGTTTCCAACCCAGATGGATTTCTTATTGCCCTAAAAAACGACGTCGCCGAAAGCTCCAACCCGCTAGGTAGCTCGCGCTCCTGCTCTGCGCTTAGTGTCGCCTTGCTCTCTATAGCAATTAGTTTGTCCGCTGGCGTGGGCAGCAGGCCGGTTGACACGACGTCGTCGTCACAAAATCGCGTCGCGAAGAAGGATAGCTAAGAGGATGTAGAGAGAATAGAAACAAAAAGAGAAAAGAGATAAAAAAATAATTTTGTTGAAATATATAATTTATAGATTTTTAGATGCTTAGTCAAATAAAAATTTAATAAAGAAATTATTAATTAATAGATTTATAAGAAATTACAATTAACTGATTAATAAAGAAAATATCTAATTTAATAATTAATATATATAAATTTATTTTGACTTGGTCAAAAATCATATTATATAATTATTTTCTTTTATTTCGACAAATTTAATGGAGATATCTGACGTTAAGTTTGCTTGTTAGTATGTTGAAACGCTGTCTAAATAATTACTTAGTGAAGATATGAACAATTTGATCCTTTGTAAAAATATAAGAAACTGATAATTGTTGAGTCATTATATGTTCTCGAATAAAATGAAAATCAATTTCTACCTATTTTATACGAGTATGAAAGACTGAATTTGCTATTAAATATGTAATTCTAATATTATCATAGTAAATTTTTGATGTCGTATTTAATAAAAAAGATCTAATTTAATAATAAATATATAAATTTATTTTAATTCGATTAATAAAATTTTATTAAATAATATTTGCTTTCATCTCTAAGCAGCTCCGGAAGGCGACCTAATTGCTCGCTTTCAGGACAGAGGTCAAGCGTTGCACGTCGCTGATATCGGAGGCGTTGTCTCGGTACAGCCAGATCACTTCCTTGGCCTCGTAGAGGCGGAAGGCAATGGTGGCCGGAAACAGTACACTTTCCGACGGCTCGGTGAACTCCTCTGCGAATAATACAGAAATGCGCACAGGGGACGTTGAGCTCAGCGGAGATGGACGCCGCCTAGTGTTGGCAGAAGTCTCGGATCACCCAGTCTGGCTGTGTCGACCGGAGGAAGGATGCTAAGGGACTCTGCAGCCCGTCGAGCGCCTTCTTCAAGTACTAAACTTGGTTCGGAAGGAGGTCATTGGTGGACTTGGCGTCGGGCGGAAATTGGTCGACCGGCGGAAAAGCTAAAGGTACAAAGTCAATGAACCGTGCAACATCGGGAGGGAGTTTGGGGAGGCGGGTGATGTTTCTCGGGGTGGAGAGGAAGGAGACGCGGTGGCGGCGCTTGGCCAGCGACTTTGAGAGGCGGAGAAAGGGGAGCATGTGGCCGAAGGCGATCCTGGGGAAGACGACGATGTGAAGAGAAGCTCCATTTCCGTGATTTGCCATGATCGAAAACAGAGGCGGAGACGCAACAGTGAAAATTTAATTTCATCCTCTTAGGGAGTTTTGTGATAACTTCTATTATTTTTTAATTACTACACATAAATATTCTTGAGTATTTGTGAATGTCAGATTTTACTTTAACTTCTACAACTTTTATTCAAAAGTTGGAAGCAATAATTTGATCCTTTTTTAGCGTCTGTTTTTTTTCTTATGACCTAGAATTAAAAGTTGACATTTATACCATTAATAAATTTATCATTTTACATAATTACCACCATATTATTAAATAAAATTTTATATATTTATATAGTTTATATATTCAGAATTTTTTATACATATTTTTATAAATTTATATAAATTTTGACATTTTTTTATTTTTATTTTTATTAATTTTATATATTTTTTAAATATATATTATTTAAAAAATTAATTTTAATATAATATTTAAAATATAATAATAAATATATAAAATATTATTAATGGTGTATCAAAATTATATTTAGATAATTAAAAAAATTAATTTATATAGTTTAAGGATATTATTATCATTTAACTAAAAATTAAGTTTGGAAACAATTATTCATCAAATACTCAAACTTTACCTTTATCAACTTTTACTTTTATTTCCAAACACTCTATACTTTAATTTTCATTAACTTCGAGATAATTTCTATAAGAATCACTATTCAAGAAGCAAAAATTCTCCCAAATAGTTTCTTAGATTTCAACAATTTAGCAAGATGCTCCTTCAAATTTTAAAACTTTTGATTCACTAAAAAAAAGTTAAGCCGTGAAAGTAAACTTTATCTCTAGTATCACTGCAAAAGAGTTTTTGCACTTTAATCCAGAAAAAAAACATTAAAATACAAAACTTTCAAACATAATGATAGGGTTGAACATCTCAGGATTAACATGTGACATGGAGAAACTACGTGTTAGGGTCCATAGACTCGACCATCGAGGTCGGACTCTCGAGACTATCTCAGGAGGACAGACCCCCGAGGTCATGTCGGCCGTAGCTCCCGAGATCACCTCGGAGGACAGACCCCCGAGGTCATGTCGAGTCTTAGGCTCCCGAGACCACCTCGGGAGGACAGACGCCCGAGGTCATGCCGGTTATAGGCTCCTTAGACCACCTCACGAGGACAGACCCCCGGGGTCATGCCGGGCTGTAGGCTCCCGAGACCACCTCGGGACGACAGATGCCCAAGGCCATCCTGGAAGAGGACACCCCGAAACTAACTCGAGAGAGCGGAGCCCGAAATTAATACATCAGATAGCCCGACTTCAAGTAGCCGTTCCTTTTTCCAGTTCAGGAAAGTCGTCGGATAATTATTGTCCGCTACATTCGACAATTAAGACCTTGATGTTTGCAGCGGCTGTTACCTAAAAGTTATCACGTAATCGACGATTAGGAACATGGAGGAGAACGTGGAGGCACGTGTGACCAAGCCCTCAGGTATATAAAGTGCTTCGTCATCCAGGTAAAGGGGTAGACTCTCCGAACTTAATAAAATTCTACTTCCTCGTTGGCCTCCTAAAAACTTCTCGTTCCTGACTTGAGCGTCGGAGTCGGCTCCGTCGGAAAATTTTCCATGTATTCCCATTAACACTCGTGTTAATCTCGCAGGGCGTGATTGTCCTCTCCTCGTCGCTATCCTCATGGGCAGTACTTCGGTGACTCGCCATCCCCATGGATTCCCTTTCGGAACACATAATTTTAAGAAACACGTCTATTTTGCTCTATGCAAAACTTGTATTTGCGTAGGATTGATGCTATTATAATTTTTCAGGCACAAACTTGGTATAAACTTGGTATCTTGCGGCATCTTGCGTTTGACTAATTTGAGTAATTGATAAACTTGGTATAAATTTTGGGTAAATTTAAACTATTTTTTGTTTATTTTTTATAATTAACATTATAATTTAATGATTAAATTTTAAAATCAAAATTTAATAGACACAATCGAAAATTTAAAAAAATTAAAAATAAAATAAAGGGAAAAAATTGTCGGATAATAATATTACATAGATATTTGAGGATAATGGGTTCCTTTTATATGAAATCGGAAAAGGAGAGGAGATAGTTATTATGAGTTGGACTAATGGTTAGTATATAAATATTGTCATCATAAAATTTAGGATTAAAATTTGAGGTAGAAGAAGTACAAGCCGCTCAGCGTCGGGAGGTCGAGCCTATACCTGTGACTCCCCATAGCCAAAAGATAACACCTCCTGGAGGACCCCTTCTCAATCCACGAGACATCGAGCAATGGTCAGGAGCTGAGTGTGGTATAGTTCAATAGGTGGCCCAAGGATGCCTCCCCAATAGGTGGCAGCATTACTGTTCGTTTCATCACAGTCATACCCACAATACCCAGGAATGTTGGCAGGCCGGGCGAGGGCAAGCTCGCCCCGACTGTGTAGCCCTGCGGAGGCACCTCAGGGAGGGGCCTGAGCAGGGGAAGGTCGCAGTCAGACGGGCAAGGGGCAGACACCCGAGCGGCTGCCCCGATGGCAAAGTAATTATTCCCGACCTCTAACTCCCCCGAGCAAGGAGAGGTGAACGAGGAGCAAGCAAACTTGCAGAACGCAGTGCAGGGCTCGGTTAATGTCATCTCTGGTGACCCCACCTATGGGGACTCCAACTGGGCCCGGAAGTCTCAGGTTAGACGCTTAGAGATCCACCAGGTAGGGATGAACCCTACTCAAGCCAGAGGACCACAGATCAGTTTCGGTCCGCAAGATTTGCAAGGCGTAGAAGTTCCGCATGATGACGCGTTAGTCATCACCGTTGTCATAGCTAACTACCAGATCCACCGGACCATTGTGGACACTGGTAGTTCAGTCAATATTCTGTACAAGAAGGCATTCGAGCAGCTGCAGATTAAAGTCAGCGAGTTGCAACCTGTAGCCACATCCCTCTTTGGGTTCACAGGAAACGAGGTCCAGCCGGTCGGCCAAATGAAGCTGGCCATCTCACTCGGGGAAGAGCCCCTGAAGAGGACTCGGTGGTCGACCTTCCTGATAGTTGATGCGCTATCTGCCTACAATGTCATCCTGGGGAGACCAACCCTCAACGAATTCAGAGCAGTGGCGTTCACTTTCTATCTGAAGGTTAAGTTTCTGGTCGGCGATCAAGTAGGAGAGGTAAGAGGTGACCAAAAGGTAGCGCGTCGATGCTACGTGGACGACGTCCGAACAGAAGTACGGAAGGCGTTCCGGGCACTGCCGGCCAGCTGCAACATGGTGCAGCCCTCCCCCTGGGCTGAGTTGAGGGAGCAAAAGGAGGAGGTTCAGCTCCTCCCCGACCGAGAAGAAACAAAGGTAAAGATAGCGCCAGAGTTGGATCCTGACCTTAGGCAGCAACTGATAAGGTGTCTGGCGGAGAACCAAGATGTATTTGCATGATCGCCTGTGATCTGAAGGGCGTCCGACCAAAAGTCATGGAGCATCAGTTGCATGTATACCCTGACGCTCGGCCCGTGAAGCAGCGGAAGAGAGACTTCAGTCCCGAGTAAAACAAGATAATCCAAGCCGAGGTGGACAGGCTCTTGGAGGCAGGGCACATTCGGGAGGTGCAGTTTCCAGCTTGGTTGGCCAATGTAGTGCTGGTGTCCAAGCCGGATAACAAATGGAGGGTCTGTATAGATTTCAGAGACCTCAACCGTGCTTGCCCTAAAGATTGTTATCCACTCCCTCGGATCGATCAGATGGTGGACTCCACAGCTGGAAGTGAGCTTATCTGCATGCTGGATGCCTACCAGGGATATCATCAGGTGCCATTGTCTCTGGCGATCAAGGAAATGTCAGTTTTATTACATCCGAAGGCACCTATTGTTACACAGTTATGCCATTCGGACTGAAGAACACAGGGGCTACATATCAACGGTTGATGAACAAAGTATTCAAGGAGTAGTTGGGAAGAAACATTGAGGTGTACGTGGATGACATCCTCATCAAATCCCTCCGGGCGGCAGACTTGATAGCGGATGTGGAGGAGACTTGCCGCACTCTGAGAAGGTATGGTCTGAAATTATACCCGACCAAGTGCTTGTTTGGAGCAAAAAGTGGGAAGTTCTTGGGTTATATCCTGACCGAGTGAGGCATCGAGGCCAATCCGAGCAAGGTGAAGGCTCTGCTAGACATGCCGCCGCCCAGAAATTTGAAGGAAGTTCAACGACTTACCGGAAGGATCACGACTCTCTCTTGCTTTATTTCCAGGTCGGCCGACTGCAGTTTGCCCTTCGTCAAGATCCTGCGCAAGGCCACCATGTTCCAGTGGGATGCTCAGTGTGATCGGGCATTTGAATAACTAAAGTCTTATCTTACCAGTCTGCCTGTGTTGGCTAAGCCCGAGGAAGGGGAAGTTCTGTATGTATACCTCTCGGCCACGGAGGGGGCAGTGAGTGCTGTGCTTGTAAAACAGAGGGAGGCTGAGCAACAACCCATCTACTTTTTCGGGCACCTACTAAAAGAAGCCGAGTGTAGGTATAACACACTCGAGAAGTTAGCTTATGTGCTTGTGTTGACCGCCCGACGCTTACATCCTTATTTCTTGGCTCATCCCATTCGGGTGTTAACTAATAGCACCCTCGGGAAAGTATTGGTCAATCCGGAGGCCTTCGCCGAATGATCAAATGGATCACGGAGTTAAGTGAGTATGACATTTAGTACCTGCCCCGGGTTGCTATTAAGGCTCAGGCGTTAGCATGGAAGGTCTATGTAGATGGCTCTGCCGCTTGATCAGGAAGCGACATCAGAATTCTCTTAATTTCCCCAAAAGGGGATCACCTCCACCTAGCCGTGCGGTTGGACTATCGGGCTACCAATAATGAAGCAGAATATGAAGCTCTCCTGGCTGGATTACAAGCTACTCGGCACGTGGGAGCCGCCCGGGTTATGCTTCACTCAGATTCGCAACTTGTGACCCGGCAGCTAGCCGGACAGTTTGAGATAAACAGTGAATGGCTGCAAGCCTATGTGAGTGCATATGAGCAATTGAAAGATGGGTTTCAAGAAGTACAGATACTCCAAATTCCTCGAGAAGACAACCTAAAGGCTGATGAGTTAGCCAAGTTAGCCAGCGCCATCACTCCTTGGGTCTTCACCCATCCCTTGCCTCAGGCTATGCTAGTGGCTCAGGTCGAGAGGGAGACGGAGACGAAAGTGGAAAGCGACTGGAGGGCTCCGCTCATATCTTATTTGCAACAAGGAACTCTCCCGACCCATCCTGAGCAGGCTCGCTTGCTGAAGAAGCGGGCAACCAGGTTCACCTTGGTAGGAGATACCTTATACAAGCGAGCCTTCTCTGGGTCACTGCTCAAATGTTTAGGCGAAGAAGATGCAGATTATGTATGAGAGAAATACATCTGGGATCCTGTGGCAGCCACTCAGGGGGTCGGTCAATGGCCCGGAAGGTATTACTATCGGGATTCTTCTGCCAACAATACAACGGGATGCAGATGATCACTTCCTGCGTCTTCTGTCAGAAGCATCAAAACATCTCCCATCGACCGATCGAGGTTTTGAGGGCATCTGTTGTGTCTTGCCCTTTCGATCAGTGGGGCATGGATATAGTAGGGTCCTTCCCTGTCGCAGCTGCCCAGAAAAAGTTTCTGCTGGTAGCCGTGGATTATTTTTCTAAGTGGGTGGAGGCGGAAGCTCTAGCCTGGATCACTGAGCAGGCAATCATCAAGTTTCTGTGGCAGAACATTCTATGTCGGTATGGATACCGCATAAGCTGGTCTCGGATAATGGTCGGCAATTCCAGGGTTGGAAAATTCAAGAATGGTGCACGACCTATGGAATCAAGCAGGCATTCACTTCAGTAGCCAATCCCCAAAGAAATGGTCAGGCAGAGGTTGCAAATCGAGAAATCTTGCGAGGCCTCAAGACCAAATTGAATCATATGGGCGAGGCATGGGTTGATGAGTTGCCCAACGTCCTATGGGCTCAGCAAACCACTCCGAAGGAAAGCTCGGGTTGCACCCCGTTCCAGCTGGTGTACGGATGTGAAGCAGTGGCCCCAATGGAAGTAGGGTTTGAGTCTGACCGGAGACGCCTTTATGGAGAAGATAATGCAGAGAAGAGACGTCTAGAGTTGGATTTGGTTGAGGAGATCCGAGACAGGGCGGCGGTCCGAATGACTGCTTATCATCAAAGGATGCAACGAAGGTACAATCAGAAGGTCATACCCAGGAGCTTCCAAGTCGGCGACCGCGTATGGAAAAGAGTCAAGCCGGTCGGGGAGGTGAGTAAGCTGGATCCCAATGGGGAGGACCTTCCTGGTGGTCGGAAAGCTATGGTTGGGAGCATACTACTTGCAGGATGCTCAAGGAAAAAGGCTAGGAAGACCCTGGAGCGCCATACACCTAACGTTGTACCATGATTAAGACTCGGGTAGTCCATGTAATCACGTTAATTTTAAAAAGAGGGACAACAATAGAAGACAGCTTAGATTGGCATCCAGACTCTCGCCCCTGCGAGTTGTAAGTGGGTCTGCTCCCACGAACTCGCCGACTCCGGTGCTGGTCGGGCGTGGCTGTCCACGCTCGGTCGGGTTAGCCGAGCGGCGTCCAGACTCTCACCTCTGCGAGTTATAAGTGGGTCTTCTCCCACGAACCCGCCGACCCCGGTGCCGGTCGGGCGTGATGTCCACGCTCGGTCGGGTTAGCCGAGCGACGTCCATACTCTCGCCCCTGCGTGTTATAAGTGGGTCTGCTCCCACGAACCCTCCACCCCGTGCGGTCAGGCGTGGGCTGTCCACGCTCGATCGGGTTAGCCGAGCGGCATCCAGACTCTCGCCCCTACAAGTTATAAGTGGGTATGCTCCCACGAGCCTGCCGACCCCGGTGCCGGTCGAGCGTGGCTATCCACGCTCTGTCGGGTTAGCTGAGCGGCATCCAGACTCTGCCCCTGTGAGTTATAAGTGGGTCTGCTCCCACGAGCATGACGACCCTGGTGTCGGTCGGGCGGCTATCCACGCTCGGTTGGGTTAGCCGAGCGGCGTCCAGACTCTCGCCCCTATGAGTTATAAGTGGGTCTGCTCCCATGAACCCGCCGACCCCGGTGTCGGTCGGGCGTGGCTGTCCATGCTCGATCGGGTTAGCTGAGCGGCGTCCAGACTCTCGACCCTGCGAGTTATACGTGGGTATGATCCCACGAACCTGCTGACCCCGGTGCCGGTCGGGCGTGGCTGTCCACGCTCGGTCGGGTTAGCCGAGCCGCGTCCAGACTCTCGCCCATGCGAGTTATAAGTGGGTCTACTCCCACTAACCCACCGACCCCGATGCCGGTCAGGCGTCGCTGTCCATGCTCGGTCAGGTTAGCCGAGCGACATGCAGACTCACCCCTACGAGTTATATGTTGGTATGCTCCCATGAACCTGCTGACTCCGTGGCTAGCCAAGCATAGCTAACCATGCTCGATCAGGTCGACCCTTGACTCGCCAGGTATGAGGCTGGGTAACTGGACAGGAGTCCAGAACGACCCGAGCTAGGTAAGAAGGCCAGGTAGCCAGACAGAGGCCCCAACTGGCCTGAACCAGTCAGGCGCCGAGTAGCCAACCCTAAGGGGCCCGAATGATCCCTATGTAGAAGGGTGGTCCTTAACCCTAGCTGAGAATACTTAACCTCGGAGACTTGCTGATCAAAAGGCTGAATACCAGGCCGAATAACCTGGCACGAGAGGTTAACAGTCCTAAGGACTTAATCTATAGCCCGCGTCTAAAGTGAGCCTTTGCATGAAGAAGAAGGCTCGAGCGTCGAAGAGACGATAACGAGCTAAAAGCGATTGTGATAGATAAACCTTGTTGATCGATTAACCGAGTAGCCGAACGAGAACACATATGCGCGAGAAAAAATCGATGAAGAAAATGAAACTAGCATTAAGCCCAAACAGGGAGCAGTCAAAGTTAATACAGACCCGAGTGGGTCAAATTAAAACAGTGAATCATAATTTAAGTGAACGGGGGAAAAGCGTCGGCTGGGACAACTTCTTGGACTCTAGTCGGCTTCACAGTATTGAGGGGCAGATCCTCAGGGATGTACCCTACCTCCTTCAGTTGTTGTAGGGTGCTCTGTATGTCATACTTAAACATGTTCGCTGTACGGCGAGCCAACTGACGGTAAAAGGGCTCCGAGTGAAGGTATTCCAGGCGATGTGCCTCCAGCCGAGCTGGGTCCCTTGCCTTATAGGCCGCTAGCTCCGCATTTAGCCGATTGATCTCAGCATCCCGCTCGGTCAGTTCGGCGGCCCGAGCTACCAGCTGAGTCTCCAGGACCTTGAAAACCTCTTCCTTAGGAGCCAACTCAGTCTCTTTGTTGGTCAGGGCTAGCTGAGTCAAGTGGTGGGCAGTCGCAGACTCTTTCAGTTGTTCGACCAAAGATTTAGCCTCGACCGTCTTCTTGTCCAGGTTAGAGCAGGCACGGGCTTGGCGGTTCAGGGCCGACTTCTTCTGCGACTCCACATTCTCTAGCCGAATGGTGAGATGGCCTATTTCCCGAGAAGCCGTAGCCATGGTGGCGTGCTCCTCCTCCGAGCGGGTGTCGTCCTCTTCCAATTGTGTCTTCAGAGCCGTAATCTCTGATCGAAGGAGCTCCATACCCGCTTCACCTAGAGGAAGGGTGTTGTGGTTCAACTGTGTTTCTAGCGCTTGTATCCTTTGCTCAGCCGCTCGGTGCTCCCTGGTATTATGAACCAAAGATTGAGTGACCGCCCGGCAGGCCACCTAGAACTACACCAAGATGAGAGATTAGGAGTAAATCAAAGAATAGCAAGGAAGGGAGAGCCGAACCTGAGTCGCGTCCATGAAGCAGTTATCGGCCAGGCTCAGGGGACTCCTCTCATGGGTGGTTAACACCCCTTGGTCCCAACACCCGACAAGCCGACCGTGCATATTAATTGGCTGGGGTTGGACGACCTGGGTTAGGCCGACTGCCGAGGGAAGCTTTAGGTCAATTGGAGGTCGAGGAGGAGATTGGGTTGTTGAGGAGGGAGCCTAAACATTAGACCTCTAAAGGCCAGGCAAGGAGCTGGAAGGTTGAATTTGGATGTTCGGGTGGGGTGGTGTCGAGCTGGAGGCCGGTACACTTGCGCTAGGGGGCGACCGACTGATCAGGGTAGTCTTGGAAGCTGTCAGGTCATAAGCTTCCTCGATCAACTCCCGAGCTAAAGACGCGCTTGGGGAGACAGTAACGCGACGATGCTTTCTGGCCAGCCTCTCTGGGGCCGGTCGCTTTGCTGCCGGGTCCACCACTGGTGGTTCTACCTCCGAGTCGACCACTAGTGGATTTGCTTCCAAGTCGCCTTCCACATTCTCTGGAAGTTCGGGTGCCACGGTACTACGCACTGGTGGCACAGACCTTTGCGCAAGCTCTTCCGCCGCTCGGGCATCCAGCTCTGCGTCGTCTAGGCCGAGTTCTTCAGCAAGCACCGCGCTCCACATGTTTTGAGCTGTGACATAGAAAAAGCCTTAGTTAGAGCTAAAATGTTCGAAGGTAAAGTAAAAGCTTACCGAAAGAGCTAGACAGAGCGGTAGGGATCCGACTCAGTCGGAAAATGTACAACACCACCTCGTTCAACAAGCGACCGACGTGAAAGCAAAGCCCCCCGATCTTAGAGTAAGCCAACTGAAATGCCGGGTCCGAGCGATAGTTTTTGGGCATAGGTGGCTAGGTAGGCAGATCCTCTACCCATTCGGTGGGTCAGGACGGAGCAGGGGTGGTGTTAACAAAGAGAAAATGGGTCTTCCACCCCTTTTTAGAAGAAGGGACCTTGACCAGAAAGGCTGATTTGGCCCGAGTCTGGAAGAAAAAATTGTCAGACTCTTGCTTCTTGGGGTAATAAAAGAAGTGAAAGATTCGGGGTTCTAAGGGGATGTGGTACAGAGAAAAGATAACAACGGTTCCGTAAAGTATTCGGACAAAGTAAGGGACCAGTTGTGAGAGTGGGATTTGAAAATAATGGCAGATCTCTGTTATGTAAGGGTGGAGAGGGAACCTTAGACCGGCTAATAGATGATCTTTAAAAATAGTAAAGTAACTGAGAGGAGGTAGTTGCGGTCGGTCGCGATGGCCCAGGAGGGCTAGTTGGTGGTCGGTAGGAATTTGATAGTCCGTCCGAATTCTTTTAAGGTGGTCACAAGTCAAGGTCGATATAGTGGTAGTGTACCACAGGCCGACCGAGGAGGTTGACTCGGCCATTAGGTCAGGATTAGAAACTATAACTAGGATAAAATTAACTCTACGGTAGACGAGGAAAGGGAATACCTAGTGGTCGAGTAGCCAGAAATGAAGACACGCAGGCGGCCGGAGCTCGCCGGAGACAACAGAAAGCCGAAACAGCATGGTGGTCAGAGACCGGAAGTAGGAGAGGAGAAGCGAAGGAAGCAAGATGCAGCTAAAGAGTATGAAGACTTCGGGGTGGCGTTTATTTATACTAAAGTAAAGCTCAGGAGGACCGTCGGATGCTCGGCAAAAAAGTGCGGGAGAAGATCCTCGCCATTGGCTTCCCGCCCTTATCGATGCTTCGAGAACCCAACTCTGACACCGCACAAACCCGCTGACAGGCGACGCCTCGTTGCCAGGGAGACCTAGTCAGGGCGGGACGCGTGTCGAGGAAGTTAAATTGTGATATGACAGAAGGATTTGACCCATAATGAGCACGATTCGGGAGCCATAATGGGCACAGGAGCAGGTAACGACAAAAAGGCTAGACCGGGTGGATGACCTAGTCAGTCAGTGTTGGGACCGGGTGCATGTCGACAAGGATACGAGTTCGTAAAATTTTAAATTTTTACGTGCAGCGGAAGAATTTACATAAAATAATTTCCTAAATTATTTTAACTTCGTATCTAGCATGCAATCTTATGGTGTGTTGACATAATCATAAAATAAAACTTTGCGGAAAAGTAAACTAATTTACATTATACCTCTCGTAACTCGAAGTAAGGGACGAGATCCAACCGTAGCGTCCCTTGGAAGCTCCGCCTCTATTCGCCTCCACGCCGAGTTCTCTTCGGGATGACTTCGCAAAGTCACGAGTTTTGTGCCGACGAGAACTACTAGATTCTCTATAGGCACAACAAAGAAGATCAAGAGAAGAAAAGGAAACTAATCAACGAAGTAACGGAATCGAATTCCGAGAGAGAGGGAGATGTGATCCGCTTCTTCTTCTTCTTAGTTGGTTTCTTCTTCTCCTTGAAGCTCACGGCAACACCTTGCCTTGGTGTAGGTTGGGCGCCGGCCCTAATGGAGCTAGGGTGGCCGCCGGCCCTAATGGAAGGGAGGGGGAAGGAGGAGAGAAGAGAAGAGAGAGAGGGAGAGCTCTATTTCGATTATCCAAATCTTAGGAATCCAAGGCTTGCCTATGGTTCCTTATATAGTTGCTTCTCCCTTGCCAAGTCTCCTCTTAACCGAATTAACGGAATTAGCGGAATTAGTTATTATAAGAAATTTATCCTATAAATTCTCTTATGAATTATTCCGTTTAAACCAAGTTTTATTATAACTAACTTTATAATAAAACTAATTAATCTCTCCTTTTATTATGGAATAAATTTTATAAGAAATTTATAATCTTTCTTATTATGGAAAAATCAATTCATAATTGATTTTATAAAATTAAAATAAACCAATTCATGAATTATTTTAACTTCCATAAAAAGAATAAATTTCTATAAATTTATTTATATAAATTTCTTTATACAAATTTATTTATCCATAATTTATAAAACAAATCGTGCTAGATTTGTTTTATTAATTAAACCAAAATTAATTGGTTTTTCTCCCTTTAGGTGGCCGGCCAACCAAGGAGGGTTGGCACCCTCTTTGGCCGGCCCAAACCGAGCCGAACCAACGCGAATTAAACTCATTTAATTCGCCCAATAAGCCTTCAAAAGACTTAGCCAATTTTAGCTTCCATTGCGCCTCTGATTAACTCAGATTCGACTTATTTCTCTTGATCGGAAAATCCAATTTTCAACTCGTTTTAAATCCCTCGGATTACTCGTAGTGCGTGTGACTAAATAGGCTTTCGATTTATGTTGGCCGTCTATAATCAACAAATTATAGAACGATCATGAGTGGCACCTAGTAGTACATCATGATCCCCAATTAATCTAAAGATCAACGGTTTGACCTCAGAAGAAATTATTCTGAAACCCTTCAGCAGCTCTAATGAATCGTGTCCCATTCCCTTCACCATCTTATACCCACTTGGTTCAGGACACGGTCTATTTGTGTCAGTCCCCACTAGGCTGACTATGTCACTCCTAGCCCAAGTAGTGTCTTTCTCGTCCTTTGGATTTCTAGTTACTCTCATATATTTTAGAGACTCGTACTCCAAACATGATATACTCTGGCCAGAGATTTTGAGTAACAATCCGATGATAGGCCTGGGTATACATCTCCTCGCAAGGAGTGGTGAATCCTTTGTAGGCTGTTCAAACATCTTCGGGCACTTCGGCTTATACCCAATAATCCTGGGCCCACACCTCCTTGGAGATGCTTGCTTAAGATGTTAAAGTATAAGTCACCATGACCAAGATGACTTGAACACCGCAAGTCAAAGGAACATCGCACTTAAGCCGCAGTAAGAACTTCATTGACATATCTATAGATAGATTCCATATGAAGTCTTACAGCTAGTCACTCCAATGAACTAGTTCCCTTAACTAGCACCCATGTTTATCTCCGGACATCCCAATGTCACCAGCCAATGAGAATCAGTTGATTAGAGAATAACCCATGCTAGTCTCAACAGAATTGATAGTGTCCGTATTTATCAATTCATCGACTAGGGATATTTTCAATACTTCACATTTGCACATTTAGAGATAATCACTAGTTGTGATCCCATCACAAATTCTCTTATGCTGTGAGTTGTATTGCGGACATTCAGTAGATGAGTTTAAGATCCCAATCAAATACACAAGCATGTATACTCAAATAGTAAATTATCATTTATAAAAATAAATGTTTTACAATCATAAGACGATTGCCTTAGGACACTTCTCTCATATCACTAACAGTCAGACTAATCGCCTCCTTCGACTAGACTTGAAGGGGAGGCTTGTGATCCGGTCGGTTAAATAATCCGGTCGGATAGAGGCGCTCGGTCGTGTAGGGTGTTGAATCAACTGGATAAGTTCGATCGGGATTATAGCAAGCTTGATAAAGCATTCGGGCTCTGTGCTGGTGAGTGCGGGACAGTCGACCATACCCACGAGTCGACTCGACAGGCAGACGCCTAGGCTCGGCTCGCCTCCCCCCCAAGAGGCAGACTGCCATTTAGGAATCTAAGTCCCGATCGAAGGTGTCCGGTCAGGAGTACTTCGGACAACCAGGGGGTCACGCAATTAAGACCTCCCTATCCCAAGATGCTGACCTTTAAGGGGGCATCCGGGCGCGGGGCGGGGATGTCCAGTCGGACGACCCGGAAGACACACCCATAGAACTCTCCCTATCCCAAAATGCCAACCCTCGATAGAGTATTCTGACACCGGGCGGACATGCCCGGTCGGCCGTACTCGGTAGGATTACCTAGTAGGCAGGTACTTGGAATAATTCACTCTATCCTAAGAAGCGACTCGTAGCCTAGTGACCGGCCATCCGGTCGAACGCCCCCAGTCATCTGATCGGACTGTCAGGCGCCAAGAACGGTTGGACTTACTCATTGGTGGCCTGACCCATTCAAGAGCGACTGATTGCCGAATAATCGAGCCCCTCAGGATGATCGCGTTTGGTCGGTCGGCTAAATCCGGACAGATTTACGGAGCTGCATTATGTAGCAAGCAAAGGTAATTCCGCAGTCAAAATCGTTTAATGCCGATTAGACTCCACCAAATACGAAGAGATACACAAAATCCTCTCATTATGAGGAAGAGACATTCGTCATAATCACGCCTTCCCTGGACATCAAGCATTAATGCTGACAATGAGATGACAGCCTAGACAAGCGAATGACCTTTTGGCAACCCCAGTAGTCCTTCAGGAGAGCTAAAGCTGCTGCAAAATTATTTGCCAGAAGATTGAGCTTTTATGAGAAAAGATGACCAAGACAAGACATCGCCCTCCCTATATAAGGCTCGTCCAAGGTCCTGAAAAGAGGAGTGACTCTTCGTTACCCCACCTCCACTTGGCCTCTTTGTCCCTCATTTCGTTTTAGCTCCGAACTCTCTCTTCCTTTTGCTAGCCTTTGGTCCGACACTATCACTACAAAAAAAACACATTTTACCGACGGAATTTCCGACGGAAAATCTTTCCGTCGGATATTTCCGACGGGACTAAATATTCCGTCGGAAATTTCCGACGGAATATTTAGTTCCGTCGGAAATGTCCTTCGGTACCGACGGAAATATAAATTCCGTCGGAAATTTCCGACGGGAATATAAATTCCGTCGGAAATTTTCGACGGGAATATAAATTCTGTCAGTAATTTTCGACGAAATTTATTCCGTCGGAAAATTTTAATATTAGGGCTTCCCTTTTGCCCTTTTTCCCTTTCCTTCACTGCATCCTCTGCGATCCGCGCGCCGAAGCTCCGATCTCCTCGCTCACAGCTGCTCGTTCTCCGGTAAATATTGTTATTTTTTTCTCCTTTGTCCGGTTTGTTTTGTACTCCGGCCAGGGGGCGGGTGACGTGCTGGGCGCGGCCGGCCAGATCTGGCCGCGCGTGGCCTGCGGCCCGAACTGGGCGCGCACGTTCCGCGTCGGGCTAGATCTGGCTGCGGCCGTCCTGATTTGGTCGCGGCCGTCCAGATCTGGCCGCGGCCGGCCAGATCTGGCCGCCGCGCCCGACCATGTCTGGCCGCGCCCGGCCATGTCTGGCCGCGCCCGGCCAGTCTGGCCGCGCCCGACCATGTCTGGCCGCGCCCGGCCAATGATCAGAGCGACCTGTGACCAGATCTGGTCGCGCTCGGCCAGGGCCACAGCTGGCCGCGCCCGCATCTGGCCAGTGCTGGTTGTGCCCCTCGCTAGTGTATGCGGGCGTGCGGCCGAAGCTCTTGTTTTCGAGTTCTAGTTCAAGTTAATTGGCATGCTCAAGATTCAACAATGATTTTAACTGTAATTTATTATTTCTTAGGTTATTGTTTTTGCTGGTCGTCTCTGACTTTCGTTTAATCTTCAGGTATAATTCATTCTTATGTTTTGTGGTATGTTAGAATTCTATTAAATTATCAATTATTTGTTATTTTAGTCTTTAATAATGAGGGATTTTAGTTATTATTTAATTTCATCGTCCTTGTAATTTGGCATGTTATATTTATTGTATTTTTATTACTCTGTTACTCACCTTTATTATGATGCATGTGTTGTTATATATTATTTTGCAGATATTTCTATGGTAGATCAGCAGCGAACTGTGATTCCCCGTGGCCATCGAGTTTTATCCATTGTTGGAGATGTGTAAGTATTTGTTGTTAGATGTAATTATTATTCATATATTACTTTTTATATATTATATTGATATGTTTATTTATGATTATGCAGTTTTACTCCTGATGGTCATCTGGTTTCTAATTATATCACAAGCAAATTTAAGAAACGAGCATGCAGAGCTACGACATGGAGACATGTAGATTATGAGATGAAGACGTTTTATTACAATGAATTTGTAGTAAGTAAAATCAATATATATTTGATTTTTATATTATATTTACCAATTTAGCATGTTAAATTTTGGTTTGGTGCTTACAGAAAAGATATACATGGGAGGAGGGCCAGGAGGAAAATTTTAAAGCAACATGGAATAAAAATTGTGTCAAGCTTTACAAAGACTACCTCTACTATATCAGAAAAAAGGGCGTAAAACCGGCATATGTTCCTGAGGAGATATGGGGTGCATGGACGGCCACCTGGTCTAAAGAGAGGTGGAAAGAAAATGCCGATAAGGCTCGAGCTAATACAAACACCGAGCCAGGTGGCCCGAGTACCGGGACTGCTCACCATACGTCTGGTTCTAAATCTATGATAGAGCATGCTCTTGATTTGGTGAGTTTAATTTAATGTTTGCACGAAATATAATTATCATTTATTATCATACTTGTATAATATTGATCTAATATATATACATTTGTATACAGGAACGAGAACTAGCTCGACCGCCCACTAGTATGGAGGTCTTTGTGAGAACACACAAAAAAAAGATGGCACATTCGTAGATTCTCGTTCCGCGACCATCCATGTAAGAACATTACTTAGTGTTTATTTTAGTTACATTTTAGTACCATTTATCGAATTACTTATTAATCATGTTCTATTTTACAATATAGGCGGAAATGACCGAGAGAGTCGCTCAAGCATCTCAGCCTACAGTAGAGGGGGGAGAGTCTCAATCTCTATCCACCGAGGCACTTAATGATATATTTTATGATGTTGTTGGTGGACGGATAAAGAATTCTACCATCTACGGCCTTGGCTCTCAGGCCAGAGTTGCATTTGATGGTCGCTTGAGGGCTCCAGGGGTCGATCCAGTTACCGTTCATCTTATTCCAGTGAGATGCATAGAATATTAGAAGAAAATCGAGATCTACGCAGTCAAGTTCAATCAATGCGAGGAGAGATGACGGAATGGATGACGGCTGAGAATGAGAGGAGAGCCGCTGATGAAGCGGCGAGGGCAGCTGATATGGCAAGGAGAGATGAGGATATCATGAGTCGTGTGCGATTCCTCTTAGATGGCTTGCCTTGTCCGCCATCACAGGACACCCCAGGACCCTCTCATCCGCTGACTGATTAAGTTTTTTTGAGGTATGATCAATTACATATTAAATCTTGTAAAATATATTTATTCTGTTTATATAGGCTACTAATATGTTAATTTGATTTTTATTTCAGGGATCCTTTTAAAGATTCAGGTAAGTTTTTAATTTTATCGCTTTATGATTGTAGTTTTAGGATCCTCTGATCTGCATTTTATCTCAAGTATTTTCTTATAGAGTTAAATGAGCTTTGACACAATATGACCCCAACTCTTTTGTGATGCTTTATTCTAGCACTGTATTGCCTTATTTTTTGGCTGACTTACGGTTCATAAGGGTCATCAATATTTGTTCTGATAGATGCATTTCGATGATATGATATTTGTCTCATTATTTGGGCTTCAAAAGTCTGATTTTGCGGCCATTTGAATGTTAGAACACTAATACTGTCTAAAACTGTCATTATATCTTTGTCTGAACTTTTAAGAGAACTTTATTTGGATTTCTTCTAGTCCTATCTAGCAGAGGCTTTCTAGTTGGTTGTTTAATTAGCTCCTTGCCGTAGATAGATGTTCTATCTTTGCCGCAGATATTGTATGAAAGGATGCACTCTGCCAAGATATGCTCATCAGCTGTTCAAAATAAATGGAGTTCTAAAGATACAAAGTCTCCTGATCTATATGCCAAGTATTATCGCATGACATCCATGAACCATCTTTTGTCTCTTTTCTAGTTTCCTATGCATAAAAGTTGTTCTAAATTCATGATTGCAGATTTTTGAGCACTCTATACGATCTTCTTGATGGTTCCGCTGACAATACCAAGTTTGAAGATGAGTGCCGTGCTATCATAGGGACTCAGTCTTATGTGCTTTGTACATTGGACAAGCTAATCTATAAAGTCGTTAAACAGGTTTCTCTTTTTGCAGATTATACTTGACAGTTATCAAAGTAATGTGCACGCTTATTTTTAATAATATGCATATCAATTGTTTTCAGCTTCCAGCAGTACCCTCAGATGAGATGAACAATGAGCTTCTCCACCTTTAATTGTATGAAAACTCACGCCAAACAGGAAGGTCTTTTCATATGGTTTATCATGAAAATGCTCGAGCACTACTCCATGATGAGAATTTGGCACACAGGCAAGAGGCAAGTGTGCTTATGATTTGGATTTAGAAGTTATCCTTGTTTGTTACTTGTATATTTGTTGCAAAAAGAAAGTAAACTTTAATAGATTTTCTTACTTGTATTTTCTTTTTGTTCTCAATAGGCTTGGATATGTAAACTTGTTTTCATGTATCAAAATGAAGTACTTATACGATTTTGAGTTTGAATGTGAAAATGGTTGATGTTGTCAATGTGTGATGATGGAAATTAGTTATTTGTGAATGCAAATTTGATATTTGTGAATGGTTATTTGATATTTGTGATGTATATATGATTATTACGCAGTTATATATTTAATTTTTTTTATTCACAGCCGAATTTCCGACGGAAATATTAATTCCGTCGGAAAATATCGAAAATATTTCCGACGGAATTAATATTTTCCGTCGAGAATTTCCGACGGAATTAATATTTTCCGTCGGAAATTTCCGACGGAAAAATCAATTCCGTCGGAAATTTCCGACGGAATTAAATTTCAGTCGGAAATTTCCAACGGAATTCCATCGGAAATTCCTGACGGAAATATTAATTCCGTCGGAAATTTCCAATATTTCCGTCAGGAATTTCCGACGGAATTGATTTTTCCGTCGGAAATATATTCCGACGGAAAGAGATTTCCGTTGGAAATTTTCCCGACGGCAAAAAATTCCGTCGGTAATTCTCTACCGACGGATTTTGCCCCGTCGGGCGAAATTCCGTCGGTAAGTACTCTTACCGACGGAATTCCGTCGGTAAGTAGTCGGTAAATTCCGTCCTGTGTTTTTTTTGTAGTGTATGCACCTCGCGACTCGTCCATTTTACTATGTTATCTGAGCGAGATCCTTCTTCGTTTGTCAATAGGATCAATTTATTTTTTCTATACTAATTTTGGGACAAATTAATAAACACGTTAAAAACGAATCTTCATAGGATCAATTTATTTTGTCTGTACTAATTTTAGGACAAATTAATAAAGACGTTAAAAACGAATCTTCATCGCCGGAAAAGGATCGGAGACGAGCGAAGAAAACATAGGAGTAGATCGGTTTCTTTTGATTAACAACAAGATAGTGCAGCCACTTTTATGATTTTCGGATTCTGTACAAGTTTGGTCTCAATGGTAATCTTTTGCACGGCGCTTATTGTACGGAAAATTGTATTTTGAATAAGGGTCCGCTGTCGGAAAATTTTATTTTATTAGGGGACCGCTGTACGAAAAACTTTATTTTAATTAAAGTGTGGTCTCTAACATTGTTATTTCGGCAATTATCAAAAGCACATTATGTGCGTATTAATTTATCTGATTTTTTAATCTTATCCTTAATCATATATAATTTTAATATCTCTTTTCTTCCTTGTTAAAAATAAATTTCTCTCGTGTTCTCTCTCATGGTCTTATCCATCAATTTCATTCAATTCGAATATATTTATTTTAAAACCTCTAAACTACCAATAAAAAACATCAAAAATAATAATGGACATATTTTGATATTTTCTGACCTTAAAAATTCATATGACTTGAAAATGTTGCAATATAAAATCTCTAAATCGATTAATAAATTTTGATAAAAAATTATTGGTCACCTAAGAGATCTCAGAATACAATCATTTCAGGCCTTCTATGTTTTTTAGATTATAAGAAATCACAATACCTCCTGTATTACTATTTTAATTTCTCTAATAGTGGTCAAATGGTTTTGAAAAAATAAATCTTCTTTACTCCTTGATCCAAAATATCAAGACTATGTTGGGTTTGATTTCCCCATACCAAGACCATGTTGGGCATGTTATCCTCATATCACGACCAGCATGAGAAAATAAGAAAACAAAGATTCGTACTTTTTTCAAAATCTCTGAACCACCACTAGGAAGCAAATAATAATAATAGTATATATTTGGACTCCTTACAACTTTAGAAATTTATAAAATTTGAAATAGTTGTAATATAAGATCTCTATGTAGATTAATGATTTTTGGTCAAAATCTATTGATCGACCTATAGAATTCAAATTGCAACCATTTCATATTGTAATGAGTCCAAATATATCATCCATTATTATTTTTCAGCTTCTATAGTAGTGGTCTAGAGGTTTTGAAAAAAAAAGTAAATAATTTTTGTCATATTTTCTCATACGTTGGACTTGTATGGAAATATTATGTCTAATGTGGTCCTGATATGCTCTCATATGAGATTCAAGAAGAAAAGAAGATTTATTTTTTCAAAACCACTAGACCACCAACTGTTAGTGTGTGCACTTATGTGCCAAGACACTTTTATGTATTTACTGATAATTATTTTAATAAAAGCAAGTATTTAACGTTAATCATTTACTTTTCTGTACGTATATGATTAATTATAAAGTCCCACAGATTAATTGTTATATTATTCTGAAAATTATCCTTGATCGGATAGATATCTAGAGGGGACATAGATATCTAGATCAACGCTAAGTATGACTAGGTCAAGATAGACCGGAGGGATGGATATCCAAGTTGTACTTGGGGGTGCCTTGAGTTTAAAGGTACACTGGACACGACCCGCTTAAGAGAACACCACATATTAAGCATCATTGGTAGTTCGTCTTAATGAACGAGTGTAACTAATCTTTTGACTTGAGACCTTCATATATTATATGCGTGGAGTTATATACTTTGATGTCGTTAAAAACAATCTTTAATCGGATTGTGATTAATACGGTAATTGGGTGCATGACAAAACATAGAGAGAATAGTGTTGAGTCTGTTGGTGCAATCTTGGTTAGGTCAGGGTTGACCTAGTTTGACAAAGCTCAGGTGAGCTTGAGTCTAGCAAGCTCGGGTGAGCTTGAGGTGTATGTTTCGATGTTTGACATTGATGTTTGAATTTGATAATTATGTTTGAATGCCGTATGGTGTCAAGTGGGTCAAGGTTGACTGGAGACTTGACTAGGTGAAGTCCAGGTGGATCGGGGAGATCGTGCGCTGGCATGGGAAAAGACCTAGTGGGACTAGGCACACCTAGTGGGACTAGGTGAAGTCCAGGTGGATCGGGGAGATCGCACGCTGGCATGGAAAAAGACCTAGTGGGACTAGGCACACCTAGTGGGACTAGGTGAAGTCCAGGTGGATCGGGGAGATCGCACGCTGGCATGGGAGAAGACCTAGTGGGACTAGGTGAAGTCCAGATGGATCGGGGAGATCACATGCTGGCAAGGTGGAAGTCTACCGAGAGACTAGACCTAACTCGAGTGTTAGGCAAACCTGGTAGGGAATCAGGTTAAGTCCTAGTTGAGAACTAGGCAGAAGAAGTCCAGGTTGGTCAAAGGGGTTGACCGTAAAATCCAGGTTGGTCAAAGGGGTTGACCGTAAAATCGAGGTTGGTCAAAGGGGTTGACCGTGAACACAAGTTAGGTTGGTCTCAATCGATTGGGTGATCGATTGGGTTGTTGTCTCGCGAAAACAAGAAGGATCTTAATCAATTGGGTAATTGATTAAGAAAGATGGTAATCAATTAGGTAATTGATTAAGGAGGATCTTAATTAATTAGGTAATTGATTAAGGAGAAAGTGAATCGATTGGGTAATCGATTAAGAGAGTTTGTTGCGAGAATAGAAGGTGGCTGAATCGATTGGGTAATCGATTCAACCTTCTCTTAATCGATTGGTCAATCGATTAAGGGCAGTCTTAATCGATTGGCTAATCGATTCAGGTTCAAAAACTAGCCGTTGAACGGCTAGTATGACGTGGTAATCGATTGGGTAATCGATTAGGGAACCCTAGGCGTCGGGTATAAGGGTTTTCACGCAGGTTTTGAGCCACATCTCTTCTCCCCTTTTTCCTCCTTCATTGGTGCCATCTCAAGGGAAGTCTTGGAGGTTTTTGCTGCTGCATTTCCAAGGTTCTAGAGGCAACCACAAGCTTGAAGATAGCAAGGAAAGCAAAGAGAGTTTATTCATTGTAAATCTTGTAAGATTTCTTTTTGTATTTGCTTAGATCCTTGTTGTATCTTGTTGTAAGCTTGTAAGAGGTTTCTCCACCTCAAGAAGGAGACTTTCATAGTGCATGAGAGTGTGAGGAGAGTGGATCCTTGGATTAGTCACCCGACCGGGGTGGATACCAAGTAAATCCTTTGTGTTAGCGTTTGCTCGAGTCTTCCGCCGCGACAAATCATCAAGGAGCGAATCGAAGCTAATCACCCCCCCCCTCTAGCTCGTCTACCGGTCACAACAAGTGGTATCAGAGCAAGGTTGCTCTTCATTGGACTCATCGCCAAGAGGGCAAGAGCTAGAGGAAGAAGAAGAAGTTGGAAGAAACCCTAATTTCAAGAAGTCATCATCAAGGGGTTTCAACTTCAAGAATGGAGTTTGGCTATGACACAAGGGCACCTCCACCATTCGACAAGGCGAATTTTGGTCTTTGGAAGTCAAAGATCGAAAATTATTTCATGATGGAGATAGAGCAATGGTTTGCTCTAATGGAGGGTTTTGAAGCTCCAACAAGCTTAAAAGGAAAACTCCTCAAGAAAAGCAAATGGAATGAGGAGCAAATCAAGAGATGCGAGGCCAACTACAAAGTGATCAAGCTATTGGTCAATCTTTTGCCAAGCACCATCTTGGACAAGATTGGAGAATTTCAAGACGCCAAAGAGCTATGGAGCAAATTGGCAAGGCTTCATGAAGATCCCTCCACTATACTAAATCAAGAAAAATCCGAAGAGGGAGATTCATCAAGTGAAGAGGACTCGGAAGTTGAGAGGTGTTCAACATCCGAAGATGAAGCTCAAGAAGCCTCTACCTCAAGGGTTGAAGAGGAAATTCAAGAAGCCTCCACCTCTAGGATTGAGGGGGAGCAAAATGTGTCATTGGCATCGGATCAAAGACAAGCTTCAACATCATATTCCAATGTCAATGAAGAAGAAGAAAGTGCCACCTCTACACCACATGAAGGTATAAGAATTTCAAGTTGTAAAAATAAAAATCATATCATTTGTTTTGAGTGTAGGGAAAGAGGACACTATAAGAGTAAGTGTCCAAAATTGGTCAAGAAGAAGGTGCTAGTGGCACCCAAGACCAAAGAGAAGCCAAAGGAGGTCGGCCCCGTGGCAAAGAAGGATAAGAAGCACATTGTGTGCTTCTCATGCAAAGAAAAGGGACATTATCGAAATCAATGTCCAAAGGGGAAGAATTCGACCAAGGCTAAAAGGAGGAGCTCAAGTCAAGGGGGAGCCTCCAAGAATAACACTAAGGTACCATTAGGTAATGGTACTTATTTAAATCATGATAATATGCATGCTAAAAATAATTATTATCATTTTAATGCTATTTATCATGAAAATAGGAGGTATGAGAAACCAAAAGAAAAATATAGAGCCTTCCATGCTAGGTCTACCACAACCAAGGATAGGGAAGATTTTAGATCATCTAAGGATAGACCTACCCAATCCAAGGCCAAAAAGAAAAATTACCAAGGCTATATTAGAAAACCAAGCCTTGAGGAGGTAATGATTGAAAATCAAGTTTTGAGGTCAAAACTTGATAAATTAGAAAAATCCCTCAAACGAATAGAAAATCTATTTAAGGGATCTAAGGATCAAAACCTAGATTTAGGAAATCAAGAACCCTCTAGGAGCAAGAGAGGTTTGGGGTACAAACCTAAGACTAAGGATGATGATCCATCCTATCATAGAGTTCCATATAAATATGGAACTAAATCTAGGTCTAGGAGTCAAGTCAAGGTCGCAAGGGAAGCCATCCCTAGAGTTGACCAAGACAAGACAAAGGTGACTAAGGCTTCGGAGAAGCCTAAGAAAGTTTTTAGGAAGGTATCAAGGGAAGTCATCCCTAGTGAATACCTAGAACACCCAAGGAGCACCAATAGGTTTTGGGTTCCTAAGAGTGTGTTCGCCACACCCTAGATAGGTCTAGGGAGTGTCAACTCTAATTGGAAGGGTAGTTAACCCAACCTTGATGAAGTTGGCACTTTGGGACATTTTCAAGGAATTACTACCCTTGAAAATGAAGGATTCATGTGTTTACTCTAGGAGGAGTAAAATTGATGCCAAACTATATTTTTGAAAGATTGAATCTAATAAAGTTGGCACAACTAGGATAGAATCCAAAGATAAGCCAAGTTGGGGAGTTTTGGCATTATCTTGGAAATTAGGGCAAATTTAGGATTATCAATGGCTTAGCGATGAGTTATTGATACTTAGATAGGAAATCTAGGTATTTTCTTTTATGCTTATATGCCATGTTTTGGATGCCCTATCACATGCCATGACATCATAATTCATAATTCATATTATGAAAATATTACATGTCATGTCATACATGCATCATCTAGTTATAATTTCTTTTGAAAATCCTAATATGATGCATGTCATAGTCATTAATCATGCATAAATCAATTTTTATTGAACTTAAGGACATTGGCATTAATTGGCATCCTAGGTGGATGATCAAGGTTTATAATGCCTAGGTAGAAATGCATGAACCCTTAGATTAGGGAGAACATGACTTTCACATCTCACTAAGACCATAAGTTGACTTGTGTATGTTTTTGAGACACATTAGAAACAAGTGAGATGTTAGGGTGATGAACAAAACTCAAGGTGTTGATAAAGTACATCATATTTGAGTTTTAGTATCATCAAAACATGAGATTCAATGAACTCCAATCATTGGGAAAGCTAATGTACAAGTCATGTGCATTTAGCCCAAGGAACATGATTGGATATTGTTTCTGAAAAACCATTTTAAAACTATATTGGAAAACCTTGGTGAAGACTATCTTTTGATAGCACTCATCATTGATGAAATGGATACAAAACATGAAAAACATTGAAGTATTTCAATGGTTTCCAATTTTGTGTCAATCTTTGAAAAAGGAGGTTATTTTCATAGAAAATTATTTTTCCTTGATAGTATATGGTATAAATAATGTCTACACAAAATTTTAGAATTTTTCGAATTTTGTAGAATTATTTAGGGGTTTCTAAATTTCGGATCTGAAATTGTTTTCAGATTTCAGAAACTCCCAATCGATCAGGTGATCGATTGGGACCATAGCCAATCGATTGGTTAATCGATTGGTCGATCTTTTTGCGAGCACAGAAGCTCGCGTAATCGATCATTTGATCGATTACAGTCAGCCGTAATCGATTCGTTGATCGATTGAGGCTAGTTTAATCGATTGGTTCCCAACACCAATCGATTGGTGAGACTGAAAATGTCTATTTTCAGTCCAATAACCCATTTTTGAGTAACCTACCAATCCCTAAACCCTAGAATTACTTTTATAAGTATATTTGGGTAAATTTCATTGTGAAATCAAAAAGGGAAACGGTTCGGTGAACATTTAAGGGTTAAGGAGAGGTTTTGGTTCAAGTTTTGAATCCCAAAATCTCAATCACCTCAAGTTGAGTTTTCCTAAAGGTTTTAGGAACTCAAAAATCATTGTTGGTGCAATGATAGAGGTTTAGAGCATGTTTTGAGGGGGAGGTCTTCCTTAACAACATGTGGTTGTATTTTTATTTTTGGTAAAATGAAAGGATGAAGATTGGAAATCTTCATTATGATGAATGCTCAAGGTTGAGCATAGGTTCAATGAAAAGTATGGGAGTTTCATTGTGTATACCTTTGACCATATAGACTTTCAGGGAGAGTGTTTGATGTGTGTCAAAGGGGGAGAAAATTGAAAGGCAAATAGGGTTTAGTCTTTCTCAAACATATTGTCAAACATCAAAAAGGGGGAGATTGTTGGTGCAATCTTGGTTAGGTCAGGGTTGACCTAGTTTGACAAAGCTCAGGTGAGCTTGAGTCTAGCAAGCTCGGGTGAGCTTGAGGTGTATGTTTCGATGTTTGACATTGATGTTTGAATTTGATAATTATGTTTGAATGCCGTATGGTGTCAAGTGGGTCAAGGTTGACTGGAGACTTGACTAGGTGAAGTCCAGGTGGATCGGGGAGATCGTGCGCTGGCATGGGAAAAGACCTAGTGGGACTAGGCACACCTAGTGGGACTAGGTGAAGTCCAGGTGGATCGGGGAGATCGCACGCTGGCATGGAAAAGACCTAGTGGGACTAGGCACACCTAGTGGGACTAGGTGAAGTCCAGGTGGATCGGGGAGATCGCACGCTGGCATGGAAAAAGACCTAGTGGGACTAGGCACACCTAGTGGGACTAGGTGAAGTCCAGGTGGATCGGGGAGATCGCACGCTGGCATGGGAGAAGACCTAGTGGGACTAGGTGAAGTCCAGATGGATCGGGGAGATCACATGCTGGCAAGGTGGAAGTCTACCGAGAGACTAGACCTAACTCGAGTGTTAGGCAAACCTGGTGGGGAATCAGGTTAAGTCCTAGTTGGGAACTAGGCAGAAGAAGTCCAGGTTGGTCAAAGGGGTTGACCGTAAAATCCAGGTTGGTCAAAGGGGTTGACCGTAAAATCGAGGTTGGTCAAAGGGGTTGACCGTGAACACAAGTTAGGTTGGTCTCAATCGATTGGGTGATCGATTGGGTTGTTGTCTCGCGAAAACAAGAAGGATCTTAATCAATTGGGTAATTGATTAAGAAAGATGGTAATCAATTAGGTAATTGATTAAGGAGGATCTTAATCAATTAGGTAATTGATTAAGGAGAAAGTGAATCGATTGGGTAATCGATTAAGAGAGTTTGTTGCGAGAACAGAAGGTGGCTGAATCGATTGGGTAATCGATTCAGCCTTCTCTTAATCGATTGGTCAATCGATTAAGGGCAGTCTTAATCGATTGGCTAATCGATTCAGGTTCAAAAACTAGCCGTTGAACGGCTAGTATGACGTGGTAATCGATTGGGTAATCGATTAGGGAACCCTAGGCGTCGGGTATAAGGGTTTTCACGCAGGTTTTGAGCCACATCTCTTCTCCCCTTTTTCCTCCTTCATTGGTGCCATCTCAAGGGAAGTCTTGGAGGTTTTTGCTGCTGCATTTCCAAGGTTCTAGAGGCAACCACAAGCTTGAAGATAGCAAGGAAAGCAAAGAGAGTTTATTCATTGTAAATCTTGTAAGATTTCTTTTTGTATTTGCTTAGATCCTTGTTGTATCTTGTTGTAAGCTTGTAAGAGGTTTCTCCACCTCAAGAAGGAGACTTTCATAGTGCATGAGAGTGTGAGGAGAGTGGATCCTTGGATTAGTCACCCGACCGGGGTGGATACCAAGTAAATCCTTTGTGTTAGCGTTTGCTCGAGTCTTCCACCGCGACAAATCATCAAGGAGCGAATCGAAGCTAATCACCCCCCCTCTAGCTCGTCTACCGGTCACAACAGAGTCAATAGAGGATTCATCGCTCTTTTGGATTTGGGAGTTAACATCCTGGTCGCTTGATAGAGATATTAATGACTCGAAATCCATGGCCATGGGAGGAATGATTATCATTCAAGATGAGTCTATTATATCTTGGAAATCAAGTAAAATAATTAATTGGTGATGATGCATACTGCACTGAATTAATTGGGATGTAGGATAAAGATGAAGAGATTAAATTATACAGTAATCGGTTCATGGAGGTTTTAGTTTATAACTAATATTCTATCACGTTGGGTGGCTAAAAACTGTTGCTAGACGATTACCTTAGTCTGTGTATGGATTTACACAACCTTCGTGTATAGAACCTAGAAGGTCGCACGCATAGCACATAGACGCGAACAATATCTGTAGTTGATTATTTTAGTGGATACTAAAATTAATCAATTTATTATTTCTGAATAAGAATTAATTGGATTATTAATTATTTCTGAAATATCGGAAGCTAGAACGGATCAAGATCAAATATGGATTTATTTGATATAGAGAAGAGAGAGTAGAATTTATCTCTTATTCTCTTTGGAGAATTTGAAGGGTTACAATTATTGTGGCAATAATGGAGAAGATGAAGAGTCTCTATTAATGATTATTAATGGAGAAGTTGAAGAGTCTCTATTAATGAATATTAATGGAGAATTTCAAGAGTCGTTATTATGATAAATTAATGAAGAATATGAAGAGTCATGTCTCTTCATCTTCCTTGGAGGCTATAAATATCCACCCTTAGAAGAAGAGAGACACACTTCTCCTTTGTCTCTCTCTTGTGCGAGCTCTCTTAATCTCTCCCGGGAAGCCTTCGGCAACCTACTTCTTCTCTAGTTGGAGACGCATCTCCAGATCCGTAGTGCATCCGAAAGAATTTTGTCGATCCAAGTGGCTAGCACCTAACGGATCATCTAGTTCGTGATCTTGTGTGCGTGGATACCGCTAGAGGAGTCACACGTGGGGCTCTCATCTGTTCGTGATATTATTCACAAGTAAGCAAAGGATTACAAGGTATGTTTTTAGTTTATGCTTGTTTTCGCATCATTTTGTTTAGAACTATATGTACCACGAAAAGATCCATGATTTAAGAGCAGATTTTTGCTTTATTATAAATATTCCGCTGCGCTTAGAATCCAACACCAACTAGGTAAGCTGAAAATAATAATGAATGACATATTTGGACTTCTTGTAACTCTTAGTGTAATCGACCTCTAGAGTTTTGATGTTTGTTTAACAATATGTTTATTGGAGTTTGGTCAAGGTTGACCCAATCGGGTGATAAGTCTACCAAGTGACTAGTCCTGACTTGAGGTTAGGCAAGGGGTTGATAAGTCTACCAAGTGACTAGTTCTAACTGGAGGATTAGGCAAGGGAAGTTCTGGTGAGTGAAGCTGAGCCCTAGCGAGTGAAGTTAGGATTGGTGAAAGTCCTGGTGAGTGAAGAAAGACCTAGTGAGAGAAGCTAAGTTGGTGAAGTCCTGGTAGTGAAGCCAGACAGTGAAAATCTAGTGAGTGAATCTAGACAATAGAAACCCTAAGATATGTAACCTTAGAAGTCTTGGAGGAGTGAACTCCAAGCAAGTTTGATCGGAAGGTTTATCAATACTATTTGCATTACTATTATTGCTATTGTGCTAATCTAGTTTTGCAGGAAAAGTCTTAGTGGAATCAGCGGTAAGACATTAAGCAGATTAAGTCCAAACATGTCTGGAGGACCCGATGTTTGGTAGGTGAGTTGAGGTAAGTCTTGGAGGAGAGTGATGTGAGTTCGTGTCCGAGGGGACAACCGTAGGCGTTGATCCAACTAGAGAAGCCTTCGGAGGCATGTCTTACTGTCGTTTACTTATGCATATTATACACCTGTGCTAACTTTGTTTTGCAAGGTTAATTCCTTTACATGTTATTGTTGTGCTCATAGTTTATAGAATCGTGATCCTACGCAGAATCGATTTGGGGTCAGGATCGGATAGTAATCGGATCGTAACATCGTATGATCCTAACATAAATCCTTAAAATGAAATAATATAAAATTTTTATTAACACAATAATAATAATAATCACGTTTAATCTCAAGAATATTCCTTTGGTTACAAAATAATCCAATTTAAAGGCCAACCCATTAAACAATAGACATATAAAAACTTGTCATTTTGGGGAAAAAAATGACAAAATACTATTAATCAAAAACTAACTCAAAAGTAATTAAACAAATATTTAAATAGTCTTAAAATCGTAATCCTAATTCCTAACTCTGCAACAGACGAAAAAAGATAATAAAAAGACTAAAAATCTTCTAGGCCTTTAAAAAGACTTTAAACGATATTTTTTGAGTTTTAACCTTGAACCTAACTATAGATCTTTGAACAAGTTTTAATTTGATATATTATAGGTCTCCTGTTTCAATCTGAGTTAAAAGTTATGACCTCTTAAAGTTTCCACCGATCCTGCTATGATCCTATTACGATCTTGTACGATCCTGTCTGATTCTACCGTTCATGCTCCGATCCTGCTACAAATATTGATTTGCACAATCCAGGATCGATTAATTTATTCTTCAGGATCGTAGGATCATACATACTATGGTTGTCCTAACTTTTCTTACAGATCAGTCAAAGTGAATTGACCATGGTTCAGTTGACTAAACATAGGAATCAGTCGACTGAACCAACCAGATTGTGTCAGATTCAGTATATTTAGACTGCGTTTGGTTTTGGGTAATGTAATCTAGTTTGTAATGTAATTGAGTCTGTAATGTAATCTAGATTACATGTTGTTGGTCTTGTAATCCAGATTATAACACTTTAATTAGCTTTTGTAATGTAGATTATATTACATTACATTTTTAAAACTGTACCAAATAATGTAATCGATCTTGTAATGTAATCCTGATTACATTACAAGACTGATTACACCTTACCAAACGTAGCCTCGGAGGGATCGATTGACGAGTCATCAAGATTGGTCGATGGATCCATACATGTTGTTGGCGACTCCACCTCTAAGACCCAGGTCCACTAGACCTATCGATGGATGATCCACTAAATTTCTCTACCTGTAAACTCCTGGTAAAGTGATCGAATAGAGAGATAGGTAGTGTGTAACACCCTACACTATCCCTTTCAAGTACAATAAAGTAAGTGCAATAAAATAAAGGTTACCAACACATTTTTAATCTTCAAATGTGAGCGCTTATGTGTTGGCGTCAGTCTTCTAGTAGTGGTTAAACATAGTCGAGTCATAGTAGGGCCGTAGCAAGAAGCTCAAGATCAAAGTGTAGAAGTTGTTTTTGAAGTCTTAAGTTTGAGCTCCTTATATAGGACAGCTGAGGCCTCATTTCAAATCTGAAACACTTATCAGATCTGAAGCTTGCGCAGCTGATCCTATGAAAGACACCTCGGGTCCAAAGTGAGGCGCCTCAGTTTCCAACTGAGATGTCTCGGATCCCAACTGAGGCGTCTCAGTCTGCCGAAATCTCATCTTTATTGATCGCTATGCCTAGGTGCCCTCAACCACCTGAGGAGCCTCCAGTCCCAACCGAGGCGCCTCAGGTGTCACCTGAGACGCCTCAGGCACTGTTCATTCGAGGCTGAATTTTACAGTTTTAGTCCCTACAAAATATGTTAATCCAAAAATCAAGTATACCCTATAAAATAAAGTTAGTACAAGTATAAACAGGGTAAAATAAAATTCAGTATTAATTAGTTCTTATCTTTCCAAGACTATGATCTAGTCAAAACCTCAACTTAGAGCTCTGAAATGGTTCTAAGCTAGACCGCGCCTAAAGTCCCTATCGGAGACTCGTCCTTACTGGAATTCACTCCTCTAGTGACCCTCACTTACTTTATGCAGATTTATTTAACTCCTTAACCCACTAGGTCTTTCAGTCAACTGTTAGGTCCCTTCGGAACCAGCTGGACTTCATACCAAGTCTCCACCAACTAGCTCCTTAGTCCAATCTGTTATTATTTATGGACTGATAACAGATTAGATTCCTATATAAATGGGAGGTTCCCAAGTGTTTAGGGCATCATCTTGACCTAGTTTCTTATTCCCTATTGATAAAAAGGTTTACGATGCCGTCAACCCTAAGCCTCTTGGAAGATCTTTGTTCTTCTTTTCACTGCATCTTCTTCCACATGGATTAAGCTGACGACGCTATGACAAAGCCGATGGCTCTTCAATCAGATTCCTTATCTTTCAATTTATATTTTTACTCTTGTTATACCATGATTCAAAGAAATAATAAATCTATGCTCAAATATCATGTATTTGCTCCTTCAAGTTTTTAGTTTGTTTTAAGAATTCATATGGTTAGGAGAAACTCAATTTCTAATAATTGGTATTAGAGCTTTAGTTTTGTTTTGTCGTTTTTATGATGATAAAGTTTAAGTTTTTTCGACGATTTATTGATTGTATGCTAGATAAAGTTTTCTTAGCATAATACAATTTTAATCGTCGAAAATCATATAAGCAAATTTTAGGATAGATTTATTTTTTAAATTTTTTATATTTCTACGAAGAATATAAAAATGACAGAAGAACCATCTTGTTTAACCTAATTTTTAGATTAAATTGTGATAATTTAATCTCTTAATTTGATTAGTTAATCGATTATCAAGCTTAAAATAGCGAACAAAACTGATTAAAACTTTCCTGATCGATTGAAAACATATTCTAATCGATTATCGCTTTAAAATTGATGACAAAATTATTTATCAATCGATTCGTTTGATTTGAATCGATTAAAATTTTATTAATCGATTCCTTTGATTTTAATCAATTAAAAACTTTCTAAATTAATTAGAATTTTCTAATCAAATTTGCTTTCTACTATTCAGGGGTCCCGCTAACAATGAAAAAAAATAACCTTATTGGCGGTTTCACTAATGAATTAAAGAAGGGTTATTTTTTTGGGGAACTTTGTCTTATATCCCCGATCAAAAATACAAATCACGCTTCAGTCCCCGTGGCAGGTAATTTCCGTTTCCACTCCCTGACAATGCCTGATCGTTTGACTTAACTCCCTCTCGTATGAATTTACCGAATTGTCCTCCCTTTACTTTCAAATGCTCTCCACTCCGTGTGTCTTCTTCCCGGCTTGGAGCTGCGTCGAACGAAATCGACGATCGTCGAAATCACTTCCGGTGAGCGTTGAAGACAAAAACCAGAGAGGTGACAGGCAGAGGAAGACCCGCTTATCACCTTCAACCCAAGAACCACATCTTCGAAGTGCCGTTCATCTTCGACCAAGTGAAGACCCGGCTTTCACCTTCAACCCAAGAATAGTCGACAAACGTCGAGTTTGAAGAAGTAAAAAGGTGGTAATCGGTACAACCAGAGGAATACTAACGCGAAGAAGTGGTCTACGTGTATTCCAAAGGCAGAAACAGATATATCTCAAGTAGAAGGTCGGTTTTGTTTCTGTGCCCTAGATTTTGACCTCTTGGTAATCTTGTTTGTAGAATGAAATTAAGATAATTGTTTACGTATGTTTCTGTAAAATTTTGTCAAAATTCGAAGTTTTATTTCATGGGTGTTGTTGATTTTGTTAGGTTGAATAAAATTAGGGTTTGTGGTGTTTAAATAATAATTTATCTGAATGTATTTCTATTATATCTTCTTAAATTCAAGTAATGAATGAGATATCTGTGTATTTTGTAGTAATTATCAATAAATTGAGTAATGTACCCAATTTAAGCACTTTGATGGGTAGAAAGTTAGGATTTATACTTTAGGGTATGAATGAGTAAATGTATTTGCGTTTTATCTTCTCTAATTGAATGATTGAATGAGTTATGTGGTGATTATGTACTGAGCTACCTACATATAAGTTTTAATTCAATTCATGAGCAATTAGGTAAATATATATTTTCAAGGGAGTTGCAGTTGGGCATCAGGTTTGGTAGGAAATTGAAACTTATTTTTTCTGACCTAGAGACTGAATACAGATGTTGATTTGCTATGAGAAATTTTAAGTCAATTTTCCGAAATAACAATGTTAGAGACCACACTTTAATTAAAATAAAGTTTTTCGTACAGCGGTCCCCTAATTAAAATAAAATTTTCCGACAGCGGTCCCTTAATCAAAATACAATTTTCCGTACAATAAGTGCCGTGGAAAAGATTCCCATTGAGACCAAACTTGTACAAAATCCGAAAATCATAAAACTGGCTGCACTATCTTATTGTTAATCAAAAGAAACCGCTCTACTCCTATGTTTTCCTCGCTCGTCTCCGCTCCTTTTCGGGTGATGAAGATTCGCTTTTAACGTTTTTATTAAACTGTCTCAAAATTAATACATGATCCTATCGATAAGTGAAGATTGATTCTCACTCAGTTGACTCAGTTTAACCAAGACGATCTAATCTACGATAGTACGGGAGGTCGAGCTTGTGCTTAACCACGGGTCAGATACCACTCACTCGGGTCGAACCAAAATGGAGCACTCAAAGTGGAGTTGAGGTTACAAATGACAGCAATCCTTTCATTGGAGCCCAAAGGGGGGTTTATATAAGGGAGAGAAAGCTCTCTGCCATGTCAGAGTTGTTCTGTCTCATTAAGGATTGGTCAGTTGGCAGACTAAGCCAATGACAGCTTTAGTGGCCCTGTGAGACTGTCACAACTGCCTGACAACCTATCTAAACTGTCTCCTTTGATTCTCATTAATATTTGGCGGCTCTGTCAGGTAATGATTATGTCAGAGGTTTGACACATTATTACTACGGAGGTGGCTCTTTAATCGCTCATGTTCATTCGGTCAGCTCACCTTAACTTACAGTCTGGGTCGGTCGAGTAAGCCTAGATCCTGAGCCATTTCCGTTCATGGGGTGACCTCAGGGCATTCGGCTGGAGACACCCGACCCGAGTGACCGACGTCGGATGACTGACCTAGGAGGACCAACCCCGAGTGGCCGACCTCGGGTGACCAGCCCCGAGTGGCCGACCTCGGGTGACCGACCCCGAATGGTCGAGGCCGAACCAGGGTCCTACCTGTCTCGACCTCTATTCTTCCTGCTCAGATTCATATCCAGCTCATTGGACCAAGGTCAACCCGTCCTAACCTTCTTTGACCTAGGTCGGATCCGACCGGACCCGACCGGGCCCTCGATCCTCCTCGAAAACCACTCGCTCGGATCACAAGCCTCCCCTTCAAGTCTAGTCGAAAGAGGCGAACAATCCGACTGACTAGGCGACTCGCCCGGTCGGCTGGGTCCCTCTTCGTATTCCCGACCTCCGTTTCGCATTTAAGATCTCCAGCCTTAAATGTCGAATCCGCTGTCAAATCAGTTATTAATGCGGTGCCACGTGTCATTCCCCGACTGAGAACCTCTGGCACCGATGCGTCACCAATATGGCTCGTGTGGTGGTAGGGGGAAGCTTCGAGGCCTCGGGAAAGGGCTGGAGATTAACGACCAGGATCAGATCCCGCCTTTTTCCCCGTCCGCATCCAACGACCCTCATTGCCTTCACCGCAATATAAATAGGCTTCCCCTCTCATTTTACCCTTCTCCACTTCATCTCTCGCTTTTACCTCCGCTCTTGTCCGACCTCTGCCGCCCGACCTCTGTAAGCTTCGGCGATCAGCATTTCCGGCGAACCTAATCCCTAGGTATTCTTTTCCTCTCCTGAGTCTTTTCCTCTTATTTCCCGACCTTGACCCGATGGCTGAGTCATCCTCCCCGGTCGAAGCATGGTATCTGACTACCCGTTCGACCCTAACCCTAGGTCACCTAGAGACCCTACGCATCGACTACCAAATTCCTGAGGACCATCTCCTGGCCCTTCCCGCTCATCGAGACCGACCCCATCAACCTCCCATGGGCTACTTAGCCATTTTTTCATATCAGTTGTTGGTCGAGCTTCGCTTTCCCCTTCATCCATAAGGTTTGCCAGTATTTTCATGTGTCACTGTCCCAACTAGTACCCAACTCTATTAGGATCCTATGCGGTACGGTGATTATTTTCACAGCCTTTGAGATCTCCCTTGACCCCCGCGTGTTTCATTGTTTTTATTATCTCAAAAAACAAGAACCCAAGAATTTCTATTTTCAAGCTCGGATCAAGTCTGCCTTCCCAGAGAAAGTCCCTTCTTCCAACAAAGGTTGGAAATCTCATTTCTTCTACATTCAATCTGCCCCGCCTCCGACCTAGCCCACCGAGTGGGTAGAAGACCTGCCCACCCAGCCCCCGATGCCCAAGAACCTCCGCTCGGAGCCAGGCTATCAACTAGCCTTTTCTAAGATCGGAGGAACTTGCTTTCATGCGAGCAAGCTGCTGAGCGAAGCCATGTTATATCTCTTCCAGCTGAGCCAGATCCCGGCAGAGTTGCCCGGCACCCTTGGTAAGTTCTTATTTGGTTTCTAAACTTATTAATGCTAACTAAAACTCTTTCTACGTTGTAGTTGAAATCATGTACGGGGCCCTCGTTACCGACGTGTTAAGCTTGGAAGAAGAAGCGTTGAACGCTCTGGCGGCGGACCTCCTGGCCAATCGGGCAGTGCCTCCGATAAACGCGGTTCCGACTCCTGAGCAGCCTGAGGCAGGGGGAGATGACTCAGAAGCTGACCTTCCGATTGGGGGCTCGGATGCGGTTCCCCAAGTAGTAGATGAAGAGCCGACAGGACAAGCAGAAGATGAGGAGGTGGAATAGCTGGGTTCCAAGAGCCTGGTAAGGAAGCATCGCTGGGCGACTGTTTCCTTGGGTACATCTTCGACCCAAGGCTTAGCTTCAGGAGGTCAGGCTGCATCGACCCATCGTCCCACCCGTGCTTCATCCGGCACCCGTGCATTGGCTTTTGGCTCGGTTCCTCCTCGGCCAAGAACCCGGGACTCCGCTCTGACCACACCCCACTCGGGGGCTTTGGCGTCTACCTCAGCAGTGCCTCGTTCAGGGGCCTCAACTTCGGGCACCGCACCATCTCTTTTGGCCCCCGCGACAGATGCTATTGGTGCCGACGCTGTGGAAGCCCTTCTGTCGATGCATTCACCCCCCCCCCCCCCCATAGAGATGGTGGATATCCAGCTTCCTTCCGCGACCACCATGACCCAGATAGTCCAACCTCAGCCACATAGCCTGCATGGTCGGTTGGTTGCCAGCTGGGACCAGGGTCGCCCCATGACACACGAGAAGAATCCGATGAGCCTGGCTGACAACTTTTTCATGGAGGCAACTCAGGTACATCTCCCTTTCCCTTGGTTATTCCTATTTATGCTTACAATATTTATATCACCGTGTAGCGTTGGGTGGCGAGCCAACCGGTCGCCCAGGCCTTGGTCACAAACATCCAGGGACGCTGAGCGACAGACATGAAAGTAAAGGAGCTGGAGACCAAACTAGCCCATTGCAGCATCCCCTCGGGTGATGAGGGCTTGGATTGTCTGCGCTCAGAAATAACCACCCTAAGGCTGCAGTTATCAGAATCGGATGCCAGGTCAGAAGAAGAGCATCAAACGATGGCCAACGCCGCCCAGGAGATAGATCGGTTATCTACTCGGCTGGCCGCTACAGAGGCCGAGAAGAAAACTGTCATTGCTCGCCAGACCCGAGCCTGTTCTGATTTAGACAAGAAGACCACCGAAGCCAAGGGCCTCCAGCAAAAACTAAAGGAGTCGGTCGTAGCTCACAATCAGACCCAGCTCGCTCTAACAAATAAGGAAACGGAGCTAGCGACTCAGAGAGAAGCTTTCCAAGCTCTGGAGGTCTAGTTGGTGAACAAGGAGACCCTACTGGCGGCTCGGGATGCTACAATTTTAGAGAGGGATGCTGAGATTGCTCGCCTGAAGAAAGAGGTATAAGATTACAAGTCGGGTGAGCCAGCGCGGATCGAAGCGTCTCGCCTGGCCTATATTCAGTTTGATCCCTTTCTCCAATAGGTGGCTCAGCGCACAGGCAACATGATCTTATACGGCATAAGGGGCACTCTGTAACAATTAACAGAGGCCAGTCATCTTCCAGCAGACCTACCCCCCAACACCGTGAAGCCTACTCGGATCAGAGCCATCATTCTAGAGGATGCCTTCCCTCCTTTCACTTAAATTATCATTCAGTCCTTTTCCTTTCGTCTATGACTCGACCTTACAGGCCTTAAAATTTTGTAATGGCACTCTTTTATCTGACTCGGCCCTTAAGGCTTTGTTTTGTAATGGCCCTGGGCCTTGCTTTATTTGTGTGGCTATCTATTTTTCCACTCTTCTATCGTATTGCTTTGCTAGTTGTTTATAATGCACGAAATTTTCGCTAAGTGTCGCTCACTCGGGATACTTGAGATATTCGCTTAAGGTCGATCCTTTAGGCCGGGCAAGAACCCTTATTTGAGGCTGATAACTTACCACACTCGCTTATATAGGTTAAGTCACCACCGAGAGACTGACTCGGGGTAGTCTGCCCCACTTAGTCATAGCTTTGAATCGGTAGTTTTACTCGGCCCAGTCAGGATTTCGATGTGAGGTTTTCACCAAGTTGGGTCAAGATCTGGACTTGACTTTCCTCTTTGTCCGGTCAGCACCCCGACTCGGCTTTGCGACTCATTCGAGTCAGCATCTAGATTCGGCATCACTGCCTGGTCAGGTCGGCACCCAGACTCGGTCTTACCACTCGGTCGGGTCAGCTCTCTGACTCAGCACTTCCGCTCGGTCGGGTCAGCACCCTGACTCGGCGCTTTCGCTCAGTCAGGTCGGCACCCTGACTCGGCACTTCCGCTCGGTCAGGTCATCACCCTGACTCGGCACTTTCGCACGGTCGGGTCGACACCCTGACTCGGCGCTTTCGCTCGGTCGGGTCGGCACCTTGACTCGGCGTTGTAGCCTTTGCCTCTTTTCAATTAATTGACTTCCACAATCTTGCCTCAGGGTCTTAGGAAAACATGTGCCTTTCTCAAGGCTTACATAATTTTGGGGCCAGACCTTCGCATTCTTAGTCGTTTTGAGGTTTTTTCAACATTTAAACAGAGTCAACCTGCTTATTTGTACTTGACTGCTTAGCCATACCACATCACTCAACTGCCTGAGCGAAAAGTTAGTCGTTTTCTGGCCCATCCGACTGAACGTGGAACGCCACGTCCGGCCGATGGATATTGTGGGAGCATGCCCATTTACAGTCTGTATGAACAGTATTCTGGACATCGACTGACTAACCCTGGCCTGGCGTGGAGCGCCACACCCGACCGGGCCTGATCGAACGTGGAATGCCATGCCCGATCAGCGCCAAGTTCGGTGGGTGCGTGGGAGCAAGCCCACTTATAACTTGCCTGAGCAAGAGTCTGGACACCGTCTGGCTTACCCTGATGGAGCATGGAGCGCCATGCCCGACCGGGCCCGACCGAACGTGGAACGCAACGCCCGATCGGTGCCAAGTCCGGTGGGTGCGTGGGAGCAAGCCCCACTTATAACTTTCCTGAGCAAGAGTCTGGACACCGTCTGGCTTACCCTGACCGAGCATGGAGTGTCATGCCCGACCGGGCCCGACCGAACGTGGAACGCCACACCCGATCAGCGCCGAGTCCGGTGGGTACGTGGGAGCAAGCCCACTTATAACTTTCCTGAGCAAGAGTCTGGACACCGTCTGGCTTACCCTGACAAAGTGTGGAGCGCCATGCCCGACCGGGCCCGACCGAACATGGAACGCCATGCCCAATCGTCGCTGAGTCCGGTGGGTGCGTGGGAGCAAGCCCACTTATAACTTGCCTGAGCAAGAGTCTAGACACCGTCTGGCTTACCCTGACCGAGAGTGGAGCGCCACGCCTGACCGGGCCCGACCGAACGTGGAACGCCACGCCCGATCGGCGCCGAGTCTGGTGGGCGTGGGAGCAAACCCATTTATAACTTGCCTGAGCGAGAGTCTGGACACCATCTAGCTTACCCTGACCGAGCATGGAGCGCCACACCCGACCGGGCCCAACCGAACGTGGAACGCCACGCCCGATCGGCGTCGAGTCCGGTGGGTACGTGGGAGCAAGCCCACTTATAACTTGCCTGAGCAAGAGTCTGGATACCGTCTGGCTTACCCTGACCGAGCGTGTAGCGCCACGCCCAACCGGGCCCAACTAAACGTGGAATGCCACGCCCGATCGACGCTGAGTCCGGTGGGTGCGTGGGAGCAAACCCACTTATAACTTGTGAAAACTATCTTTTGGATGCTTCGAGCTTCACTATCATATTCTCTTCATACAATTACAAGGATCATTCCACTCAACTCTCCTCACGATACAATCTCAAGTGTATTGCACTCCAAGGTCTTCCCAGCTTCTTTCCTTAGGCATCTTGTAAGTAATAGGCTCCCGACCCCAACTTCTGAATAACTAGGAAAGGTCCTCCCCATTGGGGTTCCAACTTGCCCACTTCCCCCACCAGCTTGACTTGCTTCCATACCCGGTCGCCCACTTGAAAGCTTCTGGGTATAACTCCTTGGTTATATTTGCGCTGCATCCTTTGTTGGTAAGCAGTCATGCGAACTGCGTCTTTATTCCGAATCTCCTCGATCAGATCCAGCTCCAAACGCCTTTTCTTTGCATTGTCCTCCCCATACAGGCGCCTTCAGTCAGACTCACATCCGACCTCCATTGGAACCACAACTTCACTACCATATACCAACTGGAAAGGAGTACAGCCCGAGACTTCCTTGGGGGTGGTCCGGAGAGCCCAGAGAATACCGGGCAACTCATCCACCCAGGTACCACCCATATGGTCCAACTTAGTCCTGAACCCCTTCAAGATCTCTCTATTGGCTACCTCTGCTTGGCCATTGCTTTGGGGATAAGCCACTGAGGTGAATGCCTGCTTGATCCCAAAGCCTTCACACCACTCTCTTATCCTCCGACCCTGGAACTGTCGACCATTATCTGAAACCAACTTATGTGGTATGTCATACCGACAGAAAATGTTTTGCCATAAAAATTTGATTACTGCTTGTTTGGTGATCCGAGTCAGAGCCTCTGCCTCAATCCATTTGGAAAAATAGTCCATAGCCACTAACAAAAACTTTTTCTAAGCGACTGCCCTAGGGAATGGACCCACTATATCCATGCCCCACTGATCAAAGGGGCATGACACAGTGGACGCCCTCAACATCTCGACTGGCCGATGTGATAGATTCTGATGTTTCTGACAGGAAAGGCAAGAGAGGGCTAGCTGCTCGGCATCCTTCTTGAGTGTTGGCCAGAAATAACCAGCAAGCAAGACCTTCCTGGCCATAGACCGACCCCCTGAGTGATTTCCGCAAGACCCCAGGTGTATGTCTCTCAATACATAATTTGCATCCTCTTCCCCTAGGCATCTGAGCAGTGGCCGAGAAAATGCCCGCTTGTACAGTGTATCTCCTATCAGAGTGAACCGAGCCGCCCTTATCTTCAGTAGCCGAGCTTGCTCGGGGCGATCAGGGAGAGTCCCATCTCGTAAATAGGCTAAGAATGGAGCCCTCCAATCTCCTTGTACCTCTATTTCTGCTTCCCTTTCAATCTGAGCCATGAGCATGATCTGGGGCAAAGGCCGAGTGAAGACCCATGGATTGACAGCATTGGCCAGCCTAGCTAACTCATCAGCTTTGAGATTGTCTCCTCGGGGGATCTGTAGTACCTGAACTTCCTGGAACTCAGTCTGCAATTGTTTATAAGCATCTACGTAAGCTTGCAACTTCTCATCATTCATTTCGAACTGTCCCATTACCTGCCGAGTCACCAGCTAAGAGTCTAAGTACAGTATGACCCGAGCGGCTCCTACATGCTTAGCGGCTTGTAAAATAGCTAGGAGAGCCTCATACTCTGCCTGATTGTTAGTGGCCCGGTACTCCAGGCACACAGCCAGGTGAAGCTGATCTCCCTTAGGAGAAACTAACAGACTCTGATGCCACTCCTGCCCGAGTGGCTGAGCCATCCACATATACCTTCCAAGTCTC